>CALYLW010000774.1:123371-391625 GCA_944989445.1 Ampullaceana balthica | reverse complement strand
ATAGGGTGTTTGTTTTTTCTTTGTTTGATAAGGCGACCAATTCCACACTCGCAAAACAAGAATTTGTATATGTTTTTTATTGCACACATCACATTAAATAAATTTTTTTATCCCTTCACACTTTCCATCATCGTTGCACTACAAAGCACCGTACAGATGCACTGTTGATGACATTTTAATAGAGTAAACTTCTATGTAGTATTGATAATCTGATTAGGTGTTATATTTTATTAACATACAATTAACAATTTTTTTAGACTTATATTTATTATCTTGTGTTGCATTAATTGTTCTAATAGTGTAACTAAGCTGAATATATAGCCAAATACTATTTGATTGACAAAATATATATAAAAAGTTTTTTAAGAAAACTATGCACTTGTTATATTTAATAACACATATGTTTGACTAACTTTTGAGTGACTTTGGCGAGTTGATTTCTTTAATAATTTTGTATTTTCACAACCACGTTTATCTTAGTGGCACGCCACTTGACCTCGATCCCTCTAAACAGGGACACAATTTCAAACAAGTTATAAAAACTCAAATAGGTATTTAAACAAGTATTATTTCCAACAAAGAATTTCACATTTTTTTTATTCATGTGAAATCATTCTAGAGTCATGCCAACAATGTGTCAATATAATGCACACATCCCATCAGCCCAACATTAGAATTCACAAAGCGGGAAAACCCATTAACTATCATTTTAGATTACATTAAACGTCATTTCAAACAATAATTGTGAAACTAAACAATACAATTGCTATCTAAAAATTGTTGCTAAAACAAAATTCCTTCTCCAACATTGTTCTTAATATAATTAGCTATTGTTTGGCGTTTGTTTCAACCCAATAGATGTCATGGTTGGTGAGAAATTGACGAAATACATTTTTTTTCGAATATATTTTTTTCCATGAAATCCAGTAAACATTTTGGTTAATTTTTCGGCACGTTCACATCTTTGGGACCTCCTTAAGATATTTTCAAGAGGACCGAACCCTCTATCTGGTATGGTTCAGGAGGAGTTGCGGTTCAAAGCTAGACAAGACAGCTAAGACATTTCAAATTATATATAAAATGCAATTCCCAATTGAAATTGCGTTAAAAATTGTTTGGTTACTCCTGCTCCAGCAAGTATTTCAAAGATTATATATTATATAATTTAAAATTTTCAACCTAAAACAAATTAATATTTGTTCTTAAAAAATCATAAGCTTAAGGAAGAATATCTTAATTAGCTGAAACTATGTTGTCTACTTGATTATGTTCTTAATATTAAGTTTACAATTGATAATAATATACAAAAAACGTAAAAAAAACAAGATTTTTACTATAAATCCTTTATGTACGAGACGTAACTAAAAGAATGTTCATTATAATACGCAGCGCAAGAGCATCCAAAAATACAAACTTGCAGTTGTGTCGTAAAACATGTTTAATAATAATTCGCACCTATCAGGAATATGTTTATATATAAAATGTGTTGTCAATAAAATACGCACCTTATTGCGCGACAGAAAGGTCCTTCAAAATAATACGCACCGCGACGCTCTATCTCGAAAAATAACATGATACATAGAGATACATAAAAGAATCTAAAAATTCAATAATTTAATTACACAACATGCGATCAATCTGAAATTTTGATACCTCGTTTTTATCATTGGCACGAGTCTGCCTGCAAAATTACAGATCTCTAGCTTACGAGGAACTGGTTAAAAATTGATCCAAAGTTTTGGCGACAGACAATCAAGCATGCAAGCAAGTAGACACCACGAGTTAATATAAAGGATTTAATTTTTTTTAAAACCGTAAAGAACAAAGCTATCCACTATAAATGCGTTATGTACTAGACGTAACTAAAAGAATGTTCATTATAATACGCAGTGCAATGCAAGACCATCAAAAATACAAAAATTGCAGTTGTGTCGTAAAACATGTTTAACATAATTCGCACCGATCAGGAATATATTTATAAAAAGTGTTGTCAATAAAATACGCACCTTATTGCGGCGACAGAAAGATTGTTAAATATAATACGCACCGCGACACTCTATCTCAAAAAATAACATGATACATAGGAATAAATAAAATAATCTAAAAATTCAATAATTTAATTACAGTACATGCGATCGATCTAAAATTTTGAAACATAGTTTTTATCATCGCCACGAAACTGCCTACTAAATTATTTCAGCTCACCTGCTTACGAGGAAGTTGGTTAAAAATCGATCCAAAGTTTTGGCGACCGACAATCCAGCAAGCAATCAAGGATTCAAACAAACAGACACCACGAGTTAATATAAAGGATTAAAAAGTGAGAAACGTCGACACCCTATAAAATAGACCGCGATCAAAAGTATACGTTTATCAATCTCATATGAATATTTTGAAATAAATACATAATTAACTCAGATGATTTTATAAGTGTTTTAACTTATTATCTCCCAAAGTTATTTGTTGGGTGAAATATTTTTTAAGTTTTAAAAAACAAAATTTGTTGAAGTCCCTAGAAATTATATTTCTATTTAATGTGTACTTGTGTTGATATGTCATGTAATCTCAATAAGACATTGGAATGTGTACTTATGTAGATATATCATGCCCTCTCAATAAGACATTGAATGTGTACTTGTGTAGATATATATTATGTCATCTAAATAAGACATTGGAATGTGTACGTGTGTACTTGTGTAGATATATCATGTCATCTCAATAAGACATTGGAATGTGTACTTGTGTAGATATGTCATGTCATCTCAATAAGAGATTGGAATGTGTACTTGTGTGGATATATCATGTCATCTGAATAAGACATTGTAATGTGTACTTGTGTAGATATATCATGTCATCTGAATAAGACATTGGAATGTGTACTTGTGTAGATATATCATGTCATCTGAATAAGACATTGGAATGTGTACTTGTGTAGATATATCATGTCATCTGAATAAGACATTGGAATGTGTACTTGTGTAGATATATCATGTCATCTGAATAAGACATTGGAATGTGTACTTGTGTGGATATATCATGTCATCTGAATAAGACATTGGAATGTGTACTTGTGTGGATATATCATGTTATCTGAATAAGACATTGGAATGTGTACTTGTGTGGATATATCATGTCATCTGAATAAGACATTGGAATGTGTACTTGTGTGGATATATCATGTCATCTGAATAAGACATTGGAATGTGTACTTGTGTAGATATATCATGTCATGTCAATAAGACATCGGAATGACCTATGGTCTATCTGAGCTATTTGTTTTCAGATAACTACATTTCTCTGCCTGTCCTATAAATAATACACTGGTAGATAGAGGGTTTTATAATAAGAGAATTGTGAGACATTTTATAATAATTGTATTTTATAAACTTGAACATTTTAGAAAATTTATAACAAACAAATTTATAATAAGAAGATATATATATTTTCTTACATTTTTGTTAAAAACTAGTTGACTAGAGACTATATATTTTACAGCAAATTTTAATACTTGTTAAGTGTAAGGTTTAAAAATTCGCTATGTACTTTTGGATGTCATACAACAAATTAAAAAAATAATTTATATGTAAAGAAAAACTTCAAGGCTTCAATCAACACACAATATATTAAAGTATCCGTTGTTAAAATATATATACGTCTTCACTCTCTTGTTGTTAACAATATTGTTTTAAATGTTAAATACCAAACTTCTATCTGTCTAAAACAGTTATACACGTATTGAGTCCAGTCTCCAAAATATGAACACATTATTTTACGTGTATAGATTTAACAGCTGTTATAAAATGTCTGCAGTCCTTCGGCTTGCTATTAATTTATTTCTAGAATAAAAGATAAGGTCAGATTTTATCATAAAAATTGTCATTTTAATAAATATTTTAGCCTGGCCACGTGAAGTTTTTTTTAAAAAGTCGAAGTAGCTTAGAGTTTAAACTAATCATAAAATCATCATTACGTTTTTGGTCAAATGTCCAACAAAGACAAAATGAATTAAATCAATTATATTTGTTATATAAAAAAAACTATTTTAAATGAAATATTTAAAATATAAAATGACGAACTAATCTCATCTGCTTGTTTTAATCAAACTCAGTCTATAACTAGGGTAAGATTAACATAATAATTCAATGGAATATTGTTCCCCATTAAAAGGGGCGAATTTAAGTGGTGTGCCACTTATGTAAAGTGATACATCAAATGCATGTAAACACGTTTACTGTAGAAAAAACTAGACATAAATATATATGAAAGAAATAACAAACATTTCATAGTCTTTTTTTTTGTTTTAAATATAAATTTGAAACAAATGTTTTCTTTGAAAAAAAATGTTGCTAGATATAATTTTAGTAAACATAATATGCAACATTTTAGCAAATAATGTCAATAAAACTATCTCTCATAGACTTATAAATTACAACTTAAACGAAATTGACAAAAATATATTAACTTCTCTTTAATCTTATCGCCTAAGTTATCTCTCGTACAAAATCACATTAGATAGATCAGGTTCAATGCTTTTTGGTGCGGTGCCGATAGGGATTTTAATGCACGCCAGATATGACACTATTAATGTCTTTTAATTAAAATATTTTCTATGTCTTTTATTGTTGTTTGTGCTTTACTGCATGATTTAGCAAATAACCAATCAAATATTTAAAGTTGTTTATACACACAAAACAGGCTAACTTGTAAGATATTATTTTTTTAAAATAAATTACCCTTCCTTGTGGGCTGAGGGCCCGGACTGTCATTTGAATGATATGAGCTATAAAAACATTAGTATAGATTTGGACACTGGGTAAATGAAAGGTTCATAAAAACTTGATTGGTCAATTAAAAATACCATTCAGCATTATACTCCAAATTTGCATTACAGTAAGGAAGCGTGAAAATAAATCATTTTTTCATAAACTTCTAAAGTTTTAATCTCCATTTTATTGTACACGATCATGACAAATATTTACACATTTCTATATTACAAACCAGTTTGAAATCTTCAATGGTTTTGATCAGCAAATCTTTCAAGACATACAAGATACCCATAAACAAATCTACCATGGCACTAACATAAAATTTACAGCAAAGAGAAAGACTCCCAACCCAATCAAAGCCGTAACAAAAGGAATATTAATGTGAGAATACAACAAAAGTAATTTCAATGTGAGGCTACAACAAAAGTAATTTCAATATGAGGCTACAACAAAAGTAATTTAAATGTGAGGCTACAACAAAAGTAATTTCAATGTGAGACTACAACAAAAGTAATTTCAATGTGAGGCTACAACAAAAGTAATAGAAGAGAACAGATGTAAAAACATGTTGATACACCCTGCCCCAAAACTAATGTCGACTAAGAATTTTAAACTACTAACAATCTATTAACACCTTAGACTTAAGTCTCTAACAACTGGCGATGTGTAGATGTTATCCAGATAGTGTTTAATTTGCACAATCGCAGTTTCATTTTCATTGAACTAGCTAAATAAGTTAAAGTATATTTAGTAATTTTGAAGTGTTTAATTTGACTTATATTGCTGCAAATTCAATTAAATTAACAGACCGTTAGAGATAAATTGTTTAAAGTTCCTAACTGAGCAAAACAGTAAAATTAAATGAAGTATTTTGGTTGTTTAATGCAATGTGTTTCAAATACCTTCAATGTTTACTATATTTGGAAAAGAAGTATTCAATATACTACGTGGCCAGTGTTATGGTAAAAATAAACATAAAGTTTTTAATGTTGCTATTATGATTTTTAAGATGACGTCAGAAGAGACTAAAGTTGAGATTTTTTAATAAATTAATTTTTCACCTGGGCTTTCAATTTTTGGAAAGCAATAAGGTGAGATGGCAAACTTTAGAGCACTCAGCTTTGTTTGACATATTTAAAGCTATGACGTCAATTTACCACCATTAATTGATTACTATCTTAAGGTTTGTTCTTACAGAAAATGTGAGTTGACTTTCACTTAGAGAGTTCAATGTGTTTTATTATTCAGTATCAATATACGAAATTGTTATTCTGATGTCTGTTTGTACTAAATCTCTTGTACTGAACGTTGTTTGTGAACGTGAATTAATTACAATGAAAACTAAAAGATCCAAATAAACTTAAGGAGTTACATTTAGACTTTTCTAAGGGGATTAAATCGTATGAGACCAGTGGCCATGAAGTTCGCATTTTTGTTACACTTTTCGAAGATGGATATCGTTGACAATTAAATTAACAACTGAAGAAATTTCTAGAAACCTGTGGTAGTAGTAAATTTTCTGAATCAGAAAAATATCTGTTTTTTATATGAACATTTTTATTTTTTGATATATTAAAGTATAGTACTTAATTTATAATGTTAAGATTTGATTATACAGAATATATATAGACTTAATTTACATCGGTTTTTTTTTAAATCTTATGGATTGAACATTTTGCTTAAATATTTCACATTCCCTTTTGTGGTTGAGATCTAAACTCCTAGGACCCGCTCCATTTATCCATTGCAAGCCTCATCAAGGGAGTATCACCTTAAAGATATTTCCCCACGTGTATTAGGCTTTCTGTATACAAATACCCGGAAGCGCAGGTTGTAAAGATGACAATTTCAATTTACTAAACAACAACCACAATCCGAAACGTTATAAGGTATCTCAATTACATGGTTATTTTAAAATGTCTACATTCTTCATTCTCGTCTTATTAAGAACCTTCCTAAAATACTTGTGTTACTAATCTCTTTATTACAAAAAATATCATGTTAGATTTGAAATATATACATGTTTCATATCATACTTTTATAATAGGTATCGAAATTTTCTCTTTTTAAAAAAAAATATATATAAGATTAGTATTTAAAATGAAGTCATTTGGGTAACACATGTAAGGTTATTTGTAAATTGTGTACTTTCATTTACTGTTTAAATCATTCCTACATTTAATAATTATATCACAAGCCAGTAAAATGTGCTTGTTCGTTGTTTTGTTGTTGTTGTTCGTCCGCCGTAGGTGACGATGACCACTCTCGTAATATATTTCTGTTTGACCTGTACTAAGCCGCCAAGTTTGTCCTCTGCTGGCTTATTAACACTATTTTAGCTTGAAATTGGCTTTCGCAAGTTGTATATGAGATTGATGGGAACCATTCAAGAGGGTTTTGTTTACGGTCCTTCCTGGCTTGACGCCTTTTCTTTGCAGCATATTGTCTAGATGCCTCACAGACAGCTGCGCCATTCCGTATCATAGAGCGCCAGTGGGCTCGGTTACTGTATTCTGCTTCCCAGGATTCATGTCTAATCTCAAAGGCCTTTAGTGCAGTTTAAAGTGCATCCTTGTATCGCTTCCTTGGACCTCCGCGTGCTCTATGATCTGCAGTCAGTTCACCATAGGTGAGCCTCTTGGGGAGAGGATGATTGGGAATGCGCACTACTTGACCCCCCGCCCCCCCCCCAGCTTATTTGGCTCTGCATGAAGCTAGTGTGGATGCTGGGTAGTCCTGACCTGGCTAATATTTTGGTGTCTTGAACTTTTTCCTACCATTTTATTTTGTGAATTTTTCTTAGGCTTTTGGTGTGGAAGGGGCTCAGCAACCTCGCATGGCGTTGGTATACAGTCCAAGTTTCACATGCATATAGCAAGATAGGGAGCACTACAACTCTGTATACGTTTAGTTTTGTTTGGGTGCTTATTCCACTTCTGTTCCAGAAACTGTATGCAATCTGCCAAATGATGTGCTGGTTTTGGAGATTCTCGCGTTCACCTCTTGATTATTATCTGCCTTCTGAGACAGTGTGAGGCCAAGGTAATTAAAGCGACTCACTGTGTTGATTTTATTGCCATTGATGATTATTTTAGGCTCAGTATAGGATTTGCCTGGGGCCGGCTGGTATAAGACTTCTGTCTTCGTTGCGCTGATAGTGAGACCAAAGTTAGAGCATGCAATTGAAAATGTATCAACGCTTAGTTGCATTTGTTTTTCAGGGCCAGCGTTAAGGACACAGTCATCAGCAAAAAGAAGGTCAAGGATGCTGTTTGATATGACCTTTAATTTTGCAACAAGGTTGAACAAACGACCATCAGTGCAATACCTTATGTCAATTCCTTTATTGCTGTCCATGAAGGCCTCTGTAAGCATATCTGAGAACATGAGGCTAAACAATGTTGGGGCCAGAACACAGCCTAGCTTAACGCCATTTGTGACAGGGAATTGTTTATAGGCCTCTCCGTTGTCCTGGACCCAAGCCTGCATACTATCATTGAATTTCCTTACAATGGCTATATACTTATTTGGACACCCACACTTGGCCATAATCCTCCATAGACCCTCTGCAGACTGTGTCGAAGGTTTTTTCAGGTCTATATAAATGGAAACTAGGTTCATAGTCTGCTCTTGACACTTTTCCTGCAACTGCCTTGCTGCAAAAATCATTTCGATGGTCCCACGTTCTTTCCGGAAACCACGTTGGCTTTCTGGTACTATATTCTGATCCATATATGCCTTAAGGTGATTTAGGAGGATTCTGGCAAGTATTGTTACTGCAATTGCTAAAATGTGCTTGTTAATATTGGACTAAAGGTTATCGTGGGTAAGATAAGCCTAATATCTTTATTGAAAATGTATCCTTAATAAAAAGGATCGAGTTCAAGTGACTTGTCACTTAGATTACAAAATTTCAAATATACTTAATCAATATGGCAGATCAGCTAGATAACATATATATTAGAGTATATATAGAAAATGCATAGTTTACATTATTTCATATGCTTGATATTTTGAAATCTATTTTGTCATTCACATGGTATAATGATGTACAATCTTTTCAGTTACATTTAAAATGATAATTAAGTAGCATTCATAATTAATACTTAGTCTCATAGGTTTTATTATATAATATAGTTACATTTTAAAAATGATAAGCAATCTTGAAAGCTATGTTTGCTCTAGAACATTTTCATGGTAATTACACCAGCACGGTGCTTTATGGTGCGGAGCTGGTCGGAAATACCATTTTTATGCACTTTCGATATTATAACACAATGTGGCTGTTTTTTTAAAATACAAATTCTTTTTCTTTTAGAAATGTGTATTTATATATGCTTATTTAAAATAAATTAAATTCCTAAAATTTTTTAACCAAAAATATTTTTTTTATTTAGTTTGTTATTAAAAAAAACTCAACCGTCAAGATTAAAATCCAAACAAAAACATCATTTACAAAATTAAATTTAATATCAAATAAATTATTTATATTGAGTAAAAGTAAACCACTTGTATACTAATCCCAAGATATACTATAAGAACTATGACAACATATTTTTGCAAATAGAACTATAATTAATTTTAAACTCACATCCATACTCACGCTATATAATTAAACATTTTATAACAATTTGATATGTAATTAAAAAAAAATGTTTTTCCTATATGACTAGTTTTGAAATAGTGAGGTGCCGCACGGTTTGTGAAAATTAATTTAAATCTACTTCAAATAACACAACACTCTAACGATGATAAAAATATAAAACAAATAAATTATCGCCAGGAGTGTAAAGCATTAAAGGTTTGCATCTTTGAAGTCAATAATTTGTTTGCCGTCACAGAATTCTTGGAGATAGTTAACATTGCCTCATAACGGCCCTGGATGAACAATTATAATATTCATTTAAACAGAAAGCCTTTTGTGACTTGCTCTGAACTGGAATATTCTGGAAAGTATCAGACTTTCACACGGACTGATGTTTGTTTTGTTTTCTCGTTGTCTTGAAATAAAACAAACACTTACATACTTACACCCATGTATTGCCTTTGTAATATAAACTTTATGGTCAACACCCTTAACAAAAAATATTGGATGTTTTTTTTACTGCAAAAATAAATATTACTTTTAAAAAAATGAGCGTCTGTTTTCATTAAAAGGTTTTTTTTTAAAATAAACCTGGTATGTACTCAAATGTCATATAAATTGTGTTATTTAAATTTCACATTTAATATAACTAATATTTATTTATTTCATGTCTTACGAGGGGTGTTACCATCACGAGGGGTGACACCATCACGAGGGATGCTACCATCACGAGGGGTGATACCATCACGAGGGATGCTACCATCACGAGGGGGGATACAATAACGAGGGGCCACACCATCACGAGGGGCGACACAATCAAGAGGGGTGATACAATCACAAGGGTTGATACAATCACGAAGGGTGATACCTAAATGATAAATTTCTTATATTGCCGTAATTTGTACTGGCAGACTTGCAGAAGATGTATGTGGTAAGTCGTGAGGGGGTGACATCATGAGCTACCGCACCGGGTCAGCAAACAATAAGTTGTTTATATAAATATAATACATTCGAAAAAAAAATTCAACTTTAAAAAAATTAATTAAGGAGAAGGTTTAATTATTTAAAATTTTGATTGAAAAAACTACACTTGTAAACACTACAATGTAATGGTAGGTAAATTACCGAAATTTATCTATAATAGAAGCTCATTTTATAAAGCAGATTATGACGTCAAATGCTTATCAATTTTTAATGTCTAACTTGTATAAATATTACTTTTTTTAAAATGTATATAGAGTGTTTGTTTTCCTTGTTTGATTAGGTTACCTATTTCCACGTCCGAATTCCAGACTGGCAAAACGAAAATTTGTTTATTGTTATTTTTTGCATACAAAAAAAGAAAAGTTTTGTTTTTTTAATTTCTGCGCATTTCTTGTCATTGTCGCGCCACAAAGCGCCGTACAGATGCGCATTTTCATAAAGTTTTAATAGAGTAAACTTCTATGAATGATTATTAATATGAATATTTTTTTTAAAGTTTATTAAAATATAACTAAATATTTAAAGAGATTTATGTTTTATTATCATGTATTACATTAATTATTCCATTATTGTAACTTAGCTGGATTCATAGCAACATAGCATTGACTGACAACATAGATTTAAAAATCGTGTTTAATTCAAATTACGAAAAGTATACACTTGTTATATTTAGTAATATTTATGCTTTACTAACTTTTGTAATGACAGTAATCATCGATTGACTGGCATTCATTTTGTATAGAAAACGAATCTATATTTACTAAAGTGGTACACCACTTCATTTCGATCCCTCTTAATAGGGATACAATTTCAAATATTTGCTAGGATTATCCTGCCTCCAATAAGCCCTTAGTACAATATAAATTATCTCATTCAACTTTTTCTAAATATTTTTCTTAATCTCATTAGCTTAGAGAAGAATATCATAGTTAGCATGCACTTTTGTTGTGGTCGAGTGGCATGCGCGCTTGGCTGGTGTACCGATTTTCACGGGTGAAATCAGGGATTTGTTCCCGAGGCCAAGGATGTCAATGAGTCCACCCAGTTTGGAATTGAAAAATAATTTATGTCAAACTAAATTACATTGAACTTTGGAATTGAATTAAACTTATTGGGTTAACAATGACGGTCTTATGTTGGTCGTCAAGATTCATGGTTACCTGGCAGAAATTGAGATTTAATTTATATATCAAAAGATTCCTGGATGTGGGATAATGGAATAAGCGTGACCCACACTTTATCTATGTAATCTGTGTAGTCCACATATAGACATATTCTATAATCTCGCTTTCACTATGGATCGTCATAACATTTTCTTAGATATCAGTCCCGAAATGTGCTCCTCCACTAATTATATTTATGCGGTGATATGGCTTTATTACTGATTGTCTGCTGTGCCTTAGTCGTTCTCACCTTGTTTAAACGCTGCAGAGATACGTTTGTGTTCATCAGGTTTCTAGCATTGACATTGTGTTAGATCCTGACTTTGGATATCATCTTGTAGAAACAGTTGTCTTCTCACATGATACAATAAGCTCTCCAGCCATTGCCATCAAACATAAACTAAAATGCACCGTATTAGTGACCTTCTTAATTTCCACCGGTTCCAGTTGGGCGAGTGGAGTCCATTTGGCAAGGACCACACATTCGTTATTTAAGTTATTGCTGCATGCACTAAATGAGTAGTAGCAAGACGTATTACTGAAAGGACAAGTAGTTGGACCTAGTAGTGAAAGGATGTATATTGGGACCTAGTAGTGTAAGGACTAGTAACGGAACCTAGTAGTTTAAGGACTAGTAATTGGATCTAGTAGTTAAGGACTAGTAGCGGGACCTAGTAGTGTAAGGAAAAGTAGTGGGACCTAGTAGTGTAAGGTCTAGTAGTGGAACCTAGTAGTGTAAGGTCTAGTAGCGGGACTTAGTAGTGTAAGGACTAGTAGCGGGACCTAGATGTAGTGCATCATTCTCTCAGTTAACTTTCATATGCACTATGTTATAGAGATGTTATGGTAGCTGCTTGGAATGGTGTGATGTTTCCTTTCTTCTTTAATCAAGTAATTAATGTTCGCACATAGCCATGCTCCAGGCTAGGTAAATTTATAATATAAAAAACAGGGTATTAGTATGCCTGACAGGATGTAACACAACAGCGAATGTTTCGACAAAGGGCCTTCCTCAAAGAACAAATAGTACACAAATGAAACGAATAAAACGAAATAATAATAATAAAAAAACACTTAGCTGCGGAGAAATACAAGTAGTCCAGTAGGGATAAAGTAAGGAGAGAAAAGTAAGAGCCTATATAGGAAAGGAAAGGGTGGGTGTGGCCAATCAATCAGCTTTTAAGTGCGAACACAACGTTGATCCCATGTGGTGTAAGAGTCCCATACTCATGGATTAGTCTATTTTCCAGATTGACCCGGCCGGGTGTGTTTGTATAAGAAACCAAGGCGGTGACAGACATGTTATCGACGCCCATGTGGTCACGTCCATTGAAGTTTCGGGAGACAGGACACTCTTTGTCTTGTTTAATGGCACGTACATGCTCATCGATACGGCAGGAGAGTAACCTCCCCGTCTCACCAATGTACTTCAAAGGACAGCGGTTACACATAATGGTGTAGACCACATTGCGGCTGGTACAAAGATAGCCATTCCTAATCTTGAATATCCTCTTAGGGAAGACAATCTGGTCCGTCTGGGTAACTAACAAAGGGACATGTCTTGCATCGATTACGACCACATGGCTTGGTGCCCACAAGGAAGGACGGAATAAGCAGACGGCTACGAACCAATGAGTCTCGCAGATTTTTGTCCCTCCTGAATACAATAGGGGGTTGGGTGGAAAATATGTTGTTTGTCTCAGGGTCCGCGAGGAGGATCGTGCGGTTTTTCAAAAATATTTCCTTGGCTCTGATGTTGTGGGGATGGTATGTGAGCACCAATTTGCTCCTTTCATTACTATCACTGGAATGTGATACAAAGGCGTTGGCACGAATGAATTTTTTAATTCGCTGAAGTGCAGATTGAAGTATAGCTTCAGGGTAAGACCTTTATCAAGAAAACTCCACCATTTCCAACGCCTTTTCCAAAAAGTCCTCATTAAATTGACACAGCCTACGGAGGCGAAGAAGTTGTGAAAAGGGAATAGAATCCTTACAGGATTTGCAAAGACAAGAGGGATAGAGTAGGTAAGAGTGGCTGTCCGTAGGTTTTAAGTAGGCCCAAGTGAGGAGGCAGTTTTTCTGGAGAGTTACAGTAATGTCCAGGAAATTAACCGATAGTTCGGAAATCGTGTGAGTGAACTTAATGGAGGGGTGGAAAGAATCAACGAAGTTGATGAACGTGTCAAGTTCACTCCTCTCCATATGAGTGACCCCAATGCCGTCATCAATGTATCTCTTATAAAATTCGGGGAGGCGACAAGTGTATTCTTGTTCTACTCTGTGCTCGAAATGGCCCATGAACAAGCAAGCATAGCTTGGTTCCATTTTAGTCCCCATGGCGACCCCACTGATTTGGTAAAAGAACTGGCCGTTGAACTCAAACGAGTTGAGGGTTAGGACCAATTGCACCAAACGTAGTAAGGCGTGTGTAGGTATATTGAGGTGAGGTTGTCTGTCCAAAAAGTAATGCACAACCAGAAGGCCGTCGTTGTGGGGAATGGATGTATAGAGGGAATATACATCAAGGAGGAACAGATAGTGCTTTTCTTTTGGATTGATGCTCAGAGAGTCGAATGTCCGTAAGGCATGGTTGGTGTCCTTAATGTACGTAGGAAGGGATGCCACTATCGGTTGGAAGACATCATCCAAGAATTCAGGCTAGGCCATCATTTACATTGTCCTTTAATGATGTTCAATACGAAGGCGGTGTTTTGTTGCCAAAGTGTTTATCATTTCGTTAGTATTGTTCTTCTGACGTGTTTTTATAGTACATCTAGGGCATTAAACTTAAATGTTGTTTGTGAACGTGGATTCATTTTAATGAAAACTAAAAGATAAAAATAAACTGGAAGAGTCGCATTTAGACTTAGTTATTGTGATTAAATCATTCAGAGTAGAGGCCATGATATCAACATTTTTTTTATTTATTTAGATTACCGATGTATAGATGTCTTGAACAGAGTAAAATCATACAAAAAATATATATATTTCTTTTAAATATACAAATGTTTTTCTATAATACAAAGCTTGAACGCTTTAATACTCACACATTATACTACATTATATTTTGTTAAAAATATATATAGTTGTCACTGTCTTATTGTTAAAAATGTTTTCATAAAATGCTAAATATCAAATGTCCTTCTTCCTAAACAGTTATAAATGTATTGAGTCCACTTTTCAAATTATTAACACATTATTTTGCGTGTATAGATTGAACAGCTGTTATAAAATGTCTGCAGTCCTTAGACTTGCTATTAATATCTTTCTAGAATACAAGATAAGCTGAGGCTGTATCAATGAAAAATTGATGAGATTTTAAGAAATGTTTTAGTTTGGTCTCGTGCAGTGAAAAGTCGAAGTAGCTTAGAGTTTAAAACTAATAATAAAATCATCATTTTATTTTTAGTCAAATGTCCAACAAAGACCGAGTGAATTGAATCAATTTTATTTCTTAAATAAAATAACTATTTTACATCAAATATATATATAACATAAAATAATGCAATAATTTCATCAGCTTGTTTTAATCTAAGTCCCCAACAATGGTACTAGGAAACAAAGTAATTCATTGGAATATGATCCCCCTTTAATGGGGCGAAGTTAAGTGGCATGCCACTTACATAAAATCTGTAATTTTTTAACCAGAAACTCCATAGCGCAAGACACAACTAGACATTAATATATCTGAAAAACATAATTAACAAATCTTGGTTTTTATTTTTGTTTTAAAGCCAATTTTGAAACACATTTTGTCTCCGAAAAAAATGTTGCTAGATATAATTTTAGTATACCTAATATGTAAAACTTTAGCAAATAATTTCAATAATACTATATCTCATATACTTGTCAATTACAACTTAATTTCAGTCACAAAATACTATATTCACCACTCTTTAATATTTTCGCCTAAGTTGTCTCTCGTAGAAAATCATAGATGAGGACCGGTGCTTTTTGTTGCGGAGCAGAAAGGGATTTTAATGCACGCCAGATATGGCACTATCAATGTCTTTTAATTAAAATATCATGTCTGTATCTTATTGTTATATGAGATATATAAGACAAAAGGTTGCTGGATATAGATATACAAGACAAAATGGTGTCTAGATATAAGATATATAAGACAAAATGTCTGAATTTAAGATATATAAAACAAAATGGTATCTGTATATGATATGTATATATGACAAAATGTTGTCTGGATTTAAGATACATAAGACAAAATGTTTGGAAATCAGATATATCAGACAAAATGTTGTCTGGATATAAGATATATCAGACAAAAGGTTGCCTGGATAATAGATATACAAGACAAATGTTGTCTGGATATAAGATATATAAGACTAAATGTTGTCTGGATATAAGATATACACGAACAATTGTGTCTGGATATAATATATACACGACAAAATGTTATCGGGATATAAGCTATACGAGACAAAATGTTATCTGGATATAATATATATAAGACAAAATGTTGAGTGGATTTAAGATGTATAAGACATAATTTTGTCTGGATAAATGATATAAAAGACAAAAAGTTATTTTGAATATAAGATACTAATTACGACCCCTCAGTGAAGCATACGCAGCTGACATGCTCATAGAGAGTGCAAAGCGGGGTGGGGGGGCTCGGCAGAACGGGCACAAATGGCAGCTAAAAGAAATATAAAAAAAACTCGAGTGCACATCGAGGGGAAGGGGGGGATCATTAATGCATTGTTGGTCTCGATGTGTGAACACTACGGTTGTTATCTGCCTCTGCCCCCATACTCTACTACCATTGCTTGACGAGAATAGATTGTTATTGGTTGACCCAAACAATGGGAATATTGGCACACATCTTGTGCTTGTTCTGGTGAATATATTTATTAATATAAGATCCACTTTTATCTCGATATAAAATAAATAAAACAAAATGTTGTCTGAATATAAGATATATGATTCAAAAACACAAAATCTATTGGAATTTTATTTAAATATAATTTTTTTTTATATTGCAGGAGTTTTTGAGGTATATAAATAACTCTGAAAATAGTTTTCACGTTGTTTTCTTCTAGTGTTTGCTTTTATAATAAGTAATCATAAATTTATTTGTCATATTTACTTTAGGCGACTACAAGAAGAATATACCACAAATAGTTCATTTAGTGCAAACATGCAAAATGAATACGAGAAAGTAAAAGATGAAGAACTTTATTGGAGTAAAGTAAAATAATAATTATTCTAATGTGTGTGCATAATATTATACCAAAATCTTAAATTCATTAACGGATGTAGACACATTCTTAATGTATCATTTTATTTAAAGTCATTGCAACATTATACTAAAACATGAAATGCAACATATAATTTATAACTTGCAATGCAATAGACTCCAAAACCGGAAGAAAATTTCTTTGGTTTATAGTCGGCAAAGATGATCAGGAAATTACATTTGCTATTTTTATTGCCTTAATCTTTTAATCCATGATTTCTTCGCCATAATTTTATCCATCTACTTAGGCAACCACCGCAAAAAAAAATAAAGCATCTACAGCAGAGAAACATAAAGAACATAATTCATTTTTCGTTCAAAAGAAGCTAAGCCTTAAAAGTGAGTTAATAATGTTAGACTGAGATAGTCAATAGGACAGGGAGAAATACAATTTTATGCAAATGAAAAGAAATATATAGTTAGTCTTGAGCAATGTAGGCGTGTGTTTAATTTCACATTTTTAAAAATGAAAAAAAAATAAACAATAATACGACAGCAGGCTGTAAGTAGTTTTATAAAATCAACTTTCTCACGTAATAATGAGATAATAGTCTGAGGACTAATTGTTTGTTGAGATGACGTAGTTAATTTCTATGTGGTGTTATATAGTCTGAGGACTAATTGTTTGTTGAGATGACGTAGTTAATTTCAATGTGGTGTTATATAGTCTGAGGACTAATTGTTTGTTGAGATGACGTAGTTAATTTCAATGTGGTGTTATATAGTCTGAGGACTAATTGTTTGTTGAGATGACGTAGTTAATTTCAATGTGGTGTTATATAGTCTGAGGACTAATTGTTTGTTGAGATGACGTAGTTAATTTCAATGTGGTGTTATATAGTCTGAGGACTAATTGTTTGTTGAGATGACGTAGTTAATTTCAATGTGGTGTTATATAGTCTGAGGACTAATTGTTTGTTGAGATGACGTAGTTAATTTCAATGTGGTGTTATATAGTCTGAGGACTAATTGTTGGTTGAGATGACGTAGTTAACTTTCAATGTGGTGTTATATAGTCTGAGGACTAATTGTTTGTTGAGATGACGTAGTTAACTTCAATGTGGTGTTATATAGTCTGAGGACTAATTGTTTGTTGAGATGACGTAGTTAATTTCAATGTGGTGTTATATAGTCTGAGGACTAATTGTTGGTTGAGATGACGTAGTTAACTTCAATGTGGTGTTATATAGTCTGAGGACTAATTGTTTGTTGAGATGACGTAGTTAACTTCAATGTGGTGTTATATAGTCTGAGGACTAATTGTTGGTTGAGATGACGTAGTTAACTTCAATGTGGTGTTATATAGTCTGAGGACTAATTGTTGGTTGAGATGACGTAGTTAACTTCATGTGGTGTTATAAAGTCTGAGGACTAATTGTTTGTTGAGATGACGTAGTTAACTTCAATGTGGTGTTATATAGTCTGAGGACTAATTGTTTGTTGAGATGACGTAGTTAATGTCAATGTGGTGTTAAATAGTCTGAGGACTAATTGTTGGTTGAGATGATGTAGTTAACTTCAATGTGGTGTTATATAGTCTGAGGACTAATTGTTGGTTGAGATGACGTAGTTAACTTCATTGTGGTGTTATAAAGTCTGAGGACTAATTGTTTGTTGAGATGACGTAGTTAACTTCAATGTGGTGTTATATAGTCTGAGGACTAATTGTTTGTTGAGATGACGTAGTTAATGTCAATGTGGTGTTATATAGTCTGAAGACTAATTGTTGGTTGAGATGACGTAGTTAATTTCAATGTTGTGTCATATCCCACTTTAATCTATAAATAAGGTTTATGACTTGCATATTTTAAAAAATCTTTTATTTCACGGGTGATAAAATCACGAGGTGTGACACCATCACGAGGGGTGATACAATCACGAGGGTTGACACCATAACGAGGGATGATACAAACGAGGGTTGACACCATCACGAGGGGTGATACAATCACGAGGGTTGACACCATCACGAGGGGTGATACAAACGAGGAGTGACACCATCACGAGGGGTGATACAATCACGAGGGGTGATACAATCACGAGGGTTGACACCATAACGAGGGATGATACAAACGAGGGTTGACACCATCACGAGGGGTGATACAATCACGAGGGTTGACACCATCACGAGGGGTGATACAAACGAGGAGTGACACCATCACGAGGGGTGATACAATCACGAGGGGTGATACAATCACGAGGGTAGACACGATCACGAGGGGTGACACCATCACGAGGGGTGACACCAAATTGTAAAATTTGTTATGTTGCTGTAATTTTTCACAGGAAGACTTGGAGGAGGATTGTGTGGTAAGTCGAGGGGGGTGCCCTCATGAGCTACAGCACCGGGTGACATCATGAACTACCGCACCGGGTAACATCATGAGCTACCGCAAGGGTGACATCATGAGCCACCGCACCGTATAACACAGACCCTAGATATAACTCTGAGTTTAAGTGACTGTATTCTCTTTTTAATATGTGTTTATTCTCTGCAAAATTTAACAAGGTTAGACATTAAAAAATCATTTTCGGAAACTCTACAATTTTAATGTTACGTAAATTTATGTATGTTATCTTTTTTAGACGTTCCTTTTATAAAGAAGATTATTGCTTCAAATGTTTATCTACCTTTCAAGTTTAATTTACATTATCATTTGCATTGTAAATGCTTTAAGGGTTTTTTTGATTTTACTTGTTTCATAAGGCGACCCAATTGCACACTCGCAAAACGAGAATTTGTATGTGTTTTTATTGCATACAGAAAAAAAAATTCTATCCCTTTACATTTTCTTTCATCGTCGCACTACAAAGCACCATACAGATGCACTCATTATGAAATTTTAATAGAGTAAACTTCTATGTAGCGTTATTAAAATGATTATTTGTTAAAGTTTACTCAAAATATAATTTACAATTGCTAGAGACTTAATTTTTTATAGTGTGTTGCATTTATTGTTCTATTAGTGAAATAAGGTGAATATATAGCAAAATACTATATGATTGACAAAATAAATTTATAAATCGTGTTCAATTCAAATTATGAAAAGTATGCACATGTTATATTTAGTAATATATATGAATGACTAACTTTAAGGTCAAGCCGTTCAGTATTGTTCCTTAATAATTTGATGAACAAAAATCTATTTTATCTAAGTGGCAAGCCACTTGACCTCGATCCCTCTAAACAGGGACACAATTTCCAACAAGTAATAAAAACTCAAATAAGAATTTAAGCAAATATTATTTCCAACAAAGAATTTTACTATTCTTTTCAAGGGAAATCATTCTGGAGTCACACAAAGAATGTGTCAATATAATGCACACAGTGCATCAGTCCAACATTCGCATTCACAAAGTGGGAAAACCCCATTACCTCTCATTCTAGATTACATTAAACGTCATTTCAAATCAATACTTGTGAAATTAAACAAAACAATCTACACATTGTTGACTCGAACCAAACGAGATTTTCACAAATTCCTTCTCCAACATTGTTCTTAATATTATTAGCTATCGTTTGGTGTTTGTTTGAACCCGATAGATGGTATGGTTGGCGAGAAATTGACAAAATACTGATCTTATTTCGTTTTTTAAAAACTATTTTTATTTTCCAGCAAATCCGGTAAACATTTTGGTAATTTTTCGGCCCGTTCACATAACTGTGACCTCCTTAATATATTTGCAAGAGAACCGAACCCTCTATCTGGTATGGTTCAGGAGGAGTTGCTGTTCAAAGCTCGAAAAGACAGCCAAGACATTACAAATATATAAATGCAATATATATTATCTAATGTAACTTATTCAACCTAAAATGAATTAATATTTTTCTTAAAAAATCAGAAGCTAAGAGAAGAATATCGTAATTAGCTGAACCTTTGTTGTCTACTTGATTACATTCTTCATATTAAGTTTATATTTTTTTTAAAGTGAGAAAAGTCGACACCCTATAAAATAGACCACGATCAAAAGTATCAATTTCTCAATCTCATATAAACATTTGGAAATAAATACATAATTAACTCAGGTGTTTTTTTATAAGTGTTTTAACCCGTTATCTCACAAGTTATTGCTTGGGTGGAATTTTTTATAAGTTTTGAAAAACAAAATTTGTTGAATTCCCTAGAAATGATATCATTTTTTATTTTGATATTTATTGTGTACTTGGGTAGATATGTCATGTCATCTCAATAAGACATTGGAATGACCTATAGTCAATCTGAGCTATATGTTTTCAGATAACTGCATTTCTATGCCTGACCTATCAACAGGACACTGGTAGTTAGCGGGTTAAATAATAAGAGAATTGTGAGAAATTTTATAATAACTGTATGTAAGAAAAATTATTATTTTAGTAGCACTATAAAACAAAATCGATCACAGCGCCACCTAACAGCATTACATCCATCGCAGCGCCACCGAACAGCACTACATCCATACAGACATCGGGAATTATGTATATTGATTTTAAGTGAGTAAATATTTTCCAATACAAAAACACGAAAGAACTCATTTGGGAAACACATCTAAGGTTATTTGTGTAATTGTGTACTTTCATTTACTGTTTAAATTAGGTTATTTGTGTAATTGTGTACTTTCATTTACTGTTTAAATTAGATTATTTGTGTAATTGTGTACTTTCATTTACTGTTTAAATTAGGTTATTTGTGTAATTGTGTACTTTCATTTACTGTTTAAATTATGTTATTTGTGTAATTGTGTACTTTCACTTACTGTTTAAATTAGGTTATTTGTGTAATTGTGTACTTTCATTTACTGTTTAAATTAGGTTATTTGTGTAATTGTGTACTTTCATTTACTGTTTAAATTAGGTTATTTGTGTAATTGTGTACTTTCATTTACTGTTTAAATCACTCCTACTTTTAATAATTATGTGACAAGCCAGTAAAATGGGATTGTTTGTTGTTTTGTTGTTGTTCGTCCGTCGTAGTCGACGCTGACCACTCTCATCATATTTGTATTTGACCTGTGCTAGGCCGCCACGTGTGTCCTCTGGTGGCTTATTAACCACGTTCTAGCACGAAATTCGCGTCCGCATGTCGGACAAGAGGTTGATAAGAACCCTTCAGGAGGGTTTTGTTTACGGTCTTTCCTGGCTTGACTTTTGTCTTGGCAGCCTGTTGTCTAGATGCCTCACGGATAGCTACGCCATTCCGTATCATAGAGTGCCAGTGGGCTCGGTTACTGGCTGCTGCTTCCCAGGATTCATGTATAATGTCAAAGGCCTTTAGAGCAGTTTAAAGTGCATCCTTCTATCGCTTCATGGATCTCCGCGTGCTCTATGCCCTGCAGTCAGTTCACCATAGAAGAGCCTCTTGGGGAGGCAATGGTTTAGGAATGCGCACTACTTGCCCACCCCCCAGCGTAGTGGACTCTGCATGAGGTTAGTGTGGATGATGAGTAGTCCTGACCTGGCTAATATTTCGGTGTCTTGAACTTTTTCCTGCCATTTTATTTATATATTTTTTTCTTAGGCTTTTGGTGAGGAATGGTTCAGCAACCTCGTATGGCGTTGGTATACAGTCCAGGTTTCACATGCATATAGCAAGGTGGGGAGCAGTACAATTCTGTATACATGTAGTTTTGTTTGGGTGCTGATTCCCCTTCTGTTCCAGACACTGACATGCAATCTGCCTTTGGAGATTCTCACGTTCACCTCGTGATCAATATTGGCCTTCTGAGACAGTGTGCTGCCAAGGTAAGTAAAGTGGCTCACTGTGTTGATTTTATTGCCATTGATGATTTTTTTAGGCTCAGTATAGGATTTTCCTTGGGGCCGGCTGGTAAAGAACTTCTGTCTTCTTTGTGCTGATGGTGAGTTTAAATTTAGAGCTTGCACTGGAAAATTTATCAACGCTTAGTTGCAGTTGTGCTTCAGAGCCCGCGTTAAAGGCACAGTCATCAGCAAAAAGAAGTTCCAGGATGCTGTCTGGTTTTAACTTTGTTTTTGCAACAAGGTTGAACAAACGACCATCAGTGCAATACATTTATGTCAATTCCTTCATTGCTGTCTCTGAAGGCCTCTTTAAGAATAGCTGAGAACAAGAGACTAAAAAATGTTGGGGACCCGAACACAGCCCTGCTTAACGCCATTTGTGACAGGGAATTGTTTAGAGGCCTCTCCGTTGTCCTCGAACCGAAACTTGGCCATAATCCTCCATAGACCCTCTCTGCAGACTGTGTCGAAGGTTTTTGTCTGGTTTATAAAATGGAAAATAGGTCCATAGTCTGCTCTTGACACTTTTCCTGCAACTGCCTTGCTGCAAAAAATCATTTCGATGGTCCAACGTTCTTTTCGGAAACAACGTTGGCTTTCTGGTACTAGACCCTGATCCAGATATGAATTTTGGCGATTTAGGAGGATTCTGGCAAAGTATTGTTACTGCAATTGCTAAAATGTGCTTGTTAATATTGAATTTAAGGTTATCGGGATAAGACAATCCTAAAATCTTTGTTGAAAATGTATCCTTAATAAAAATGATCGAGTTCAAGTGACTTGTCACTTGCATATCAAATTCTCAAAGAACAGCTCAATGGTGGAAGATCAGCTAGATAACGTATATATTAGAGTAAATATAGAAAATGCATAGTTTACATCATTTCATATGCTTGATATTTTAAAATCTATTTTGTCATTCACATGTTATAATGCTGTAAAATCGTTTCAGTTACATTCAAAATGATAATTGAGTAGCATTCATAATTAAAACTTTGTCTCATAGGTTTTATTATATAATATAATTACATTTTAAAAATGATAAGCAATCTTGAAAGCTATGTTTCCTCTAGAACATTTTCATGGTAATTACACCAGCACGGTGCTTTATGGTGCGGAGCTGGTCGGAAATACCATTTTAATGCACATTCGATATGATAACACAATGTGGTTGTTTTTTTAAAAACAAATTCTTTTTCTTTAAAGACATGTGTATTTATATATGCTTATTTAAAATAAATTAAATTCCTAAAAACTTTGTCTACCAAAATATATTTTTTATTTAGTTTGTTATTAAAAAAAACTCAACCGTGAAGTTTAAAAACCAAACTAAAAACATCATTGGCAAAATTAAATTTAATATCAAATAAATTTTTTTGTATTGAGTAAAAGTAAACCACGTGCATACTAATCCCAAGATATACTTTAAGAACTTTGACAACATATTTTTGCAAATAGAACTCTAATTAACTTTAAATTCACATCGATACTCACGCTATGTAATTACACATTTATATTAATTTGATCTGTAATTTAAAAACATGTTTTTCCTACATAACTAGTTTTGAAATAGTGAGGTGCCGCACGGTTTGTGAAAGTTAATTTCAATCTGCTTCAAATAACACAACACTCTAACAATGATAAAAATGGAAAACAAATAAATTATCGCCTGGAGTGTAAAGCTTTAAAGGTTTGCATCTTTGAAGTCAATTATTTGTTTGCTGTCACAGAATTCTTGGAGATAGTTAGCATTGCCTCATAACGGCCCTGGATGAACAATTATAATATTCATTTAAACCAAAAGACTTTTGTGACTTGCTCTGAACTGGAATATTCTGGAAAGTATCAAACGTCTTTCACACGGACTCGATGTTTGTTTTGTTTTCTCGTTGTCTGAAATAAAGCAAACACTTACATACTTAAACCCAAGTGTTGCCTTTATAATACAAATCATCTAAATTGATTAAATTAAAACATACATTTATACACTTAATACCTTACATGCTTAAATTACACACAAGTGTTACCCTTATAATAAAAATCATCTAAATTTATTTATTAAAATCGATATTTATGTACTAAATACCTTACATGCTTACACTCAAGTGTTGCCTATATAATAACCTACATTTATACACTAAATACCTTACATATTTACACTCAAGTGTTGCCTATATAATAACCTACATTTATACACTAAATTCCTTACATGCTTACACCTAAGTGTGGCCTATATAATAACCTACATTTATCCACTAAATACCTTACATGCTTACACCCAAGTGTTGCCTATATAATAACCTACATTTATACACTAAATACCTTACATGCTTACACCCAAGTGTGGCCTATATAATAACCTACATTTATACACTAAATACCTTACATGCTTACACTCAAGTGTTGCCTATATAATAACCTACATTTATACACTAAATACCTGACTTTTTACATCCAATCTCTGCTGTAATCCATCAATTTTTTATTATAAAAATGTAACTAACAAAATAAATTAATTATTTTTTCTCCGGATCAACGCTGCAATCGATTTTTAAAAAAAGTTTTTTGACGGATCTATCATCGTCCTGTTAAATCGAAATTGAAAACTTTAAATATCTCACGAAACAATAAATAGAATTGAAATTTTAAAATATGTTTTTCGGCTTCTTAAATGGTTTATGATCAACACGTATAGCAAATATCATTAATTTTTTTTCACTGCAAAATAAGCAATTAATTTTTTTTTAAATGAGGGTCTGTTTTTTTTAAATATTTTTTTTAAAAATAATAAATCTGGTATGTACTCAAATGTCATATAAATTGTGCTCATACAATTTCAAAATTAGTATTTATTTATTTTATGTCTTGCAATGGTCTTTAAATTTCAAGTTAAAATATTTCTCTTATTTAACTAATTCATTTATATGTAAGGAAAGGGTTCGTTTTGTCAGACATTACCATTATTTTTTAACAAGTAGATTATATATCATTGTACTGAATGTACATTTTGATACTTACATCAGTGTGCTGAATATAACTTTGGATAATTATATCATTGTACTGAATGTACTGAATGTAAATTTTGATAGTTGTATCACTGTACTGAGTGTACATTTTGATAGCTGCTATAGATAACCTAAATAATTAAATTCCAATTTTTATATTCATTACAAGAAAAATATTTAACTAAAAACTAAAGAGTGCCACCCTCCCCCGAGCACTATGTAGGATTACTTGCCCCTTTGATTCGTCACAGCTTAAGTTTAATACGGTCAGCTGGCTGGTACGTAGCTATGAGAGAAGAGCTGCTGAGATACAAGTAAGGTCAGCTCGCTCGTACGTAGCTATGAGAGAAGAGCTGCTGAGATGCAAGTACGGTCAGCTGGCTGGTACGTAGCTTTGAGAGAAGAGCTGCTGAGATACAAGTAAGGTCACCTGGCTGGTACGTAGCTAAGAGAGAAGAGCTGCTAAGATACAAATAAGGACAGCTGGCTGGTACGTAGCTATGAGAGAAGAGCTGCTGAGATACAAGTACGGTCAGCTGGCTGGTACGTAGCTTTGAGAGAAGAGCTGCTGAGATACAAGTAAGGTCACCTGGCTGGTACGTAGCTATGAGAGAAGAGCTGCTAAGATACAAATAAGGACAGCTGGCTGGTACGTAGCTATGAGAGAAGAGCTGCTGAGATACTAGTAAGGTCAGCTGGCTGGTACGTAGCTATGAGAGAAGAGCTGCTACGATACAAGTAAGGTCAGCTGGCTGGTACGTAGCTTTGAGAGAAGAGCTGCTGAGATTCAAGTAAGGTCAGCTGGCTGGTACGTAGCTATTAGAGAAGAGCTGCTAAGATACAAATAAGGTCAGCTGGCTGGTACGTAGCTTTGAGAGAAGAGCTGCTGAGATACAAGTAAGTTCACCTGGCTGGTACGTAGCTATTAGAGAAGAGCTGCTAAGATACAAGTAAGGCCAGCTTATTAGTACGTAGCTTTGAGAGAAGAGCTGCTGAGATACAAGTAAGACCAGCTTGTTGGTACGTAGCTTTGAGAGAAGAGCTGCTGAGATACAAGTAAGGCCAGCTTGTTGGTACGTAGCTATGAGAGAAGAGCTGCTGAGATACAAGTAAGGTCAACATGCAGCAGAAACGACGTGGTTAAAGTTGGATATTTGCTGTTAGAATATCATAAAGAATAGTACTGCTAAAAACTTTCAAATTAAATACAAAATAAACAAAGTTATTTAATAAAAACAATAAATTTAAGTGCTATTATTATTCTCCCGTCAGAAAAATAACGTATAGATTACATAAGTACTAAAGTTATATTTAAATTATTAATACATAATATATCCAGAAAAATAGTTACGTAAAAAAAATAAGGAAAAACAACAACACACAATGACACAGGATATAAGAAATATAATTTTAATACTCATGTAAGTACTGTCATTACTGGTTTTACAGCACTACATTCACCACAAGCAATAAAAATCGGAGTGGGCGAAACTTTTTATCTTAGAGAGCCATAAACACCACACATGACCCTTTTTCCAGTCCATGACGGACTATGTGGAAAGTGATATAGCGTTCACAAGTTTTTAGCCACCACTAACGGGCAGGGGAATGTTTGGCCAGCACAATGCCCCAGGGGCCTTGCCAGTACATGGGCTCGAACCCGCGACTCGGGATCTGCCTCGGATTGATAGTCCAGTGCGCTACCACTTAGACCATCGCGCCCCTAAACACCACATATTGTAAAAAGTAATTGTATGAGAGCCATACATTATATTTAAAACTAACAATTAAAGTAAATATGTGCATTTTGTGTAATTTCAACATTAAAAGTATAATAATTATGTTTCTCAATTCTTTTAAATAGCATTGTAATGCTGTTTTTTATATGCAGTTAATATGTAGATCAAAGGAGTCTGAATAAATGTTTTTTTTTAATAATCGAACATTTGTCTAAGAGCCAGATGCATCCATCAATAGAGCCACATCTGGCTCGCGAGCCATGTTTTAGAGGTACAATGTGATATGAGCTTATATCAAACTCACTGTTGAAATGTTTCCTTGACATGAGAGATGAGTTCTAGGATATCTTATCAAGATAAAACAAATATTATTAGTTGTTATGAAAAAAAAACAACATTACAACTTAAAATTTAGTTTAAACTAAGATTTGTATAAAACATAGATTGGAGTTAACTACATTGTTACGTAAAATTTACACATTCTTCCACGCACAGGGTCAGCTTTGAAAAGGTCGCTAAGGTGGTTCCTTCTGCTTTTTGTTTCCAATGGGAAAGCTTTTATCCAAATCTTCAATATCCCCTGGCTGACATTTTATTGATATTTTACCCTCCAACTCTTTGTTCAACGCATTCACATGCTCAAATATATCAGCTAAGTATATGAGATGTGTAACACAAAAATAGATTGTCAACTTCTGTGCCAGTGCATTCTTTTGACAATGCAGCCAGAAATGTTTGAAACTTCACTTTCAAAGCTCACACTCTGTTCAGAACATTGCCACGGTGTGAGAGTAAGTTTGTAAATTCATCCTCATCATTATTACATAAATCACGAAACATTCACGTTTGCATCGAATTTTATATTAAGCATGTTTTACAACACAACTGCAATTTTGTATTTTTGGATGGTCTTGCGCTACGTATATTAATAAACATTCTTTTAGTTATGTCTCTTATATAAAGGATTTATAGCCAAAAACTTGTTTTTTTATTATTAAAATTGAAGATATATACTTAAACATCATAATCAGTACAGCAGTATATAGCAGTTTTAAAAATCGTGTGGTGATTAGCACTGTACAAATATATTATATTATGTCATTGTTTTATCTCTTATTTTAATTTTGGAAAAGGGAACGATGTAAACAGAGAAATTGAGGATTGTTAATTTTAAAATATGTGTACATTTCAGGAATACTTCGTATTTATCATACAAGGATAAGTTACTTGGGCTTTCAACTAAAAAAGAAAAGTGGGGGCCGAAGGTGCCCTACAACCCCTATCATAAAATACTTTGTGTACATTTCAGGAAGTTTAATATTACGTATTTATCATACAAGGTCAAGTTAATTGGACTTTTGAAAAATTTGGTTGCCGTCAGTGCCCTAAAAAAGTTGGCGCCGCAGGCACCACGGCGCCTTAGCACAACCTAGTTATCAAGATAAAACAAATCTAATAAGTTGTTAAACATAGAAAATAATCAACATTTAACATATAAACTAAACTAAGATTCTAATAAAATATAGATTGGGATTAACTTTATTGTTACGTAACATTTGTCAACTTTCTTTTTATTAACAAAGTTGTTATAGAATGTATAGTGTCCACTCTCAATGTTACTAGCAACGTTGTTATAGAATGTATAGTGTCCACTTTCCTTGTTATTAACAAGCTTTTTTTAAAATTCCTACAGTTTTCACACTTTGCTATTAATATCTTTCCAGAAAACATCACGATCTTAGTCTGTATCAACGAACAATTGGTAAGATAGAAATAAATAATTTGGTATGGTCTCGCGCAGCTGTTTGAAAAAAAGTCGAAGTAGCTTAGAGTTTCAACTAAGCATACAATCATCATTGAGATTTTAGTCCTCTGTGCACTAATGTCAGAGTGAACTGAATCAATTTTATTACTTATAGTAATTGAGTAAATTTCATGCAACATTTAAAACATAAAATAATGAACTGATTTTATCAGTTTGCTTTAATATAACTCGGTCTATAACGGGAGTAAGAGAAAATATGCAATTCTTATGCATATTAGCCCCCATTAAAGGGGCGAGGTTAAGTGGCATGCAACTAACAAATCCAAGAAGTGTAAAGTGTAAAAAGAAATGAAATGTGTAACATATAGACATCAATATAATAATATATAATAGTAAAAACAAAAAAAATCATAGCTTTCAATATTTAAAATACACATGATTTTAAAATGAATCAGGTCTTTTAAAAATGGTGCTAATTATAGTTTTAGTATAAATAATATGCATAATTTTAGCAAAAAAGAGTTCATAACATTATATCCCATAGACTTATAAAATACAAGTTAATTGAAAGTGGAACAAAAAATCCTGTTCTGTAACCATGCAGCCTTTGTTTTTATTCTTTTAAAATTATATTAAATAGAAAAGGACCGGTGCTTTTTGGTGCGGCGCTTAAATTGATTTTAATGCACGCTAGATATGACATCATCAATCTCTTTTATCTAATATACTAGGGGCAAGTACCCGGCTTTCCCGGGTTTAACAACAACAGCAACAACAACAAAAACAACAACAGCAACAAAACAACAAAAACAAACAACAAAAACAAAACAACAACAACTACAACAACAACAACAGCAACAACAACAAAGCAACAACAACAAAACAACAAGTACAACAACAACAGCAACAACAACAGCAACAACGACAAAAACAACAACAGAAACAGCAACAGCAACAAAACAACAAAAACAAAACAACAACAAAAACAATAAAATCAACAACAAAACAACAACAAAACAACTACAACAACAACAGCAACAATAACAAAGCAACAACAACAAAACAGCAACAACAACAAAGCAACAACAACATGAAGGACATTGTCGTCGCAGGGCAAGGGATGTGGACAACAACAACAGCAAAAACAACACAAAAGCAACAACAGCAACAGCAACAACAACAGCAACAGCAACAACAACAGCAACAGCAACAACAACAGCAACAGCAACAAAAACAACAACAGCAACAACAACAAAAACAAAACAACAACAAAAACATCAACAACAAAACAACAACAAAACAACAACAAAACAACAACAAAACAACAACTACAACAACAACAACAACAAAGCAACAACAACAAAACAACAACTACAACAATAGCAACAACAAAAGCAACAACAACAAAGCAACAACAACAACAAAAATATTTTATGGCGATAATCGCCTTCTTGTTAATCTCGACACCAAAATGTTTATTATTTTGCGTCATTATTTTACGTCTTAATTTTCAATAATTTTTATTTTATATAGCTCATATAAGGAAAAAATACATTTTGGGCCCCCGGACCCCAGTATCTTATATATATAAAGATTATGTCTCTCGCTTAGTTAATTATTGTCAATTGTGGCTTACTACATCAATCAGGAAATCATAGATATATATAGAGAGATATAGATAGATAGATAGATATAGAGATGTATATATATTATATATATATATATATATATATATATATATATATATATATATATAGGTATATCAAAAATTGCACCGCGCTGCATTATGCGCACCGCAATGAGATGCACTATATAAAAAGATAAGAAAGTGAAGAAAGAAAAAAAACGTGTTTCATTGTTGTGCAATTAACTCTGCCCCTCTTCATTTTTAAAAAAAAATGTATTACTTTTTTTTTCTTTGTGTTTTTGTTAGTTTGGTTACTTTTTCTTATGGATTTAAGTGGCTATGTCATTGCTCTCTTCTTTGAACCAAGCTCTCTCGCGTTGTTCTGATTTATTCGTTCTGCTGTTTTTGCCCGTTCTATGAACCACGTTCAGTTGCGTTGTTCTGATTTATTCGTGTTGCTATGTGTACCCGTTCTTTGAACCACGTTCACTCGAGTTGTCCGGATTTATGCGTGCTGCTGTTTGTGCCCGTTCATTTCCCCCTTCGTTTGCATAATCTATGAGCAATTCTGCCGCGTATGCACATCTATGTCACATCTAGCTGTTTTTATTAAAGGACACTGCGCTTTCATATACAACGCGCAATGAAACTATTCTTTCTGTCAGCGTCGCACCACAAAACACCAGTGCTGACGTATTTAATAAATAATATTTCATTGAAAAACTTAGATTAGAAGAATAATGGTGGCATCTTAAATTTAAACATTATTAAATTATAATTTACGCATCTATGACACTTAGGTCTAAAAATGCGTGCTACTTAAATGTTTTCTTACACGAAGATTATAAGAGTTTATAGAAATATACAATTTGAGGAACAAACACATTTTTATATCCTATTTATTTCAAAAGTTAAATAAAACTATTTAATTTATATAATAACTTTCAAAGATATGCACATCTACATTTTCTGAGGCGATCACAGAATTTCCGTGTTGGTTTGACTTATTTTATCCTAGTGGCACGCCACTTAAACTCGATCCCTATAATTAGGGATACAATGTCAATGAAAAAGTAGCATTCTCCTACCCCGATATATCTTTTTTAATTATAAAACCTGATTTCATGGTTCATGGTATAGTAATGTACAGTGCTTATTGGAAGTAGTAGCTTTAAGTAGAATTAAAATTGTCTATGATTTCAGATGTAATCCATGAACCTATCAACTGCACATGATTTTGTGGGACATCACAGCTCATTTCTCTTTGCAACTATTCGTTTTCATATACCGGTATTTAAATATTTATAATTATATGATAGTAGCATGTATATGATCGAAGTTGTGAAACTTTTAATGTTTATTGATATTCATTCACATTTGTATTTATGTTTCGCAGCCTTGTAAATGACAGGAAGTTGTGATGAGCGCCCAACGCTTTTATTCGCAGTGGATAGAGAATCCAGTGTTAGTTTAACTTCTAATACTCAACGTAATAATCATATTTGATGTAACCGAAAAGAAAACTTTATTTATTATCTTTTAGACTTGCCTGTCTGATTAAGTTTTTCTTTTTAAAAAAAAAGAAAGAAAAAAGAGAAAAGAAAAGATAAAAAAAAGAAAAGAACGTCAAAAAAAAATAAAAAATAAAAAAGAAAAAAAATAAAAGAAAAAACAAGTGAAAAATAAAAAAAGATTGAAATACTCTAATTTTTAACGTTTAGCGTCATGCTAAATTTTACAGTTTTTAAATGTTAAGAATTGTATTTTTTTAGAATGCAACTAACAAAAAACCAATTTGGAAAACTAACATCTCTTTTAAAATATGTTTATATTCAGCTACTAAGTGCAGTTTAGAAATAAAATTAAATACGTGTTATATAATAAACAATATAATAGCCCTAGTCACAGGTTGGTTTCCGTAACTCTATGACGTCATGTTGTGAGCTTATATTTAAGTATATATATACTAGTTTGTGCTGCGGCGCCGTGGCGCCTGTGACGCCACCCTTTTTAAGGGCGCCTACGGCGCCCACCTTTTTCAAAAGCCAAACTAACTTGTCCTTGTATGATAAATACGTAATATTAAAATTTCTTAAATGTACACAAAGTATTTTATTATAGTATTTTTATATTTTATTTTATTTTTTATGTCAAAAGCACATGTTAGTCACCCTTCTTTGATAAATACGAAATATTTCTGAAATGTACACAAAGTATGTATATAATATAGGTTGTGCTGCGGCGCCTACTTTTATTTAGGGCGCCTACGGCACCCACTTTTTTCAAAAGCCCAACAAACTTGTCCTTGTATGATAGATACGTAATATTAAACTACCTTAAATGTACACAAAGTAATTTAAAACAGAGGTTGTAGGGCGCCTAAGGCGCCCACTTTTTTTTGTAGTCAAAAGCCCAAGTAACTTACCCTTGTATGATAAATACGAAATATTCCTGAAAATTAAACAAAGTATTTAAATAATAATTTTTACAGTGCTAATCACCACACGATTTTTTAACTAATTTTAGAAAGCAGCGCACCAAATTACTGCACCAAAAACTAACTATTTCAGTCAATCAGCACTGCTTACAATACACAATTTTTTAAAAAAGCAGAGTGATGTCCCTTAGCGTTAGGCCACATAATTGAGCGTAAATATATATATGACAAGGCGCGCATCAGGAGGTGTGTAAAATATTATAAATTAAAACATTCTGGTCTTAAAAAATAAATTATGACGTAATTGTTTTAGCTTATATTTTAATTTTGGAAAAGTGAGCGATGTAAAAAGAGGATATTAGGATTTATAATTATAAAATACTTTGTGTACATTTCAGGAACTTTAATATTTCGTATTTTTCAAACAAGGATAAGTTACTTCGGCTTTTGACAAACAATAAAAAGAAAACGTAAAAAAACAAGTTTTTCATTATAAATGTTTATGTAATAGACGTAACTAAAAGAATGTTCTTTATAATACGCAGCGCAAGACCATCCAAAAATACAAAATGGCAGTTGTGTCGTAAAACATGTTTAACATAATGCCCACCGATCAGTAATATGTTTATAAAAAGTGTTGTCAATAAAATACGCACCTTATTGCGCGACAGAAAGGTTCAAGATAATACGCACCGCGACACTCTATCTCAAAAAATAACATGATACATAGGAATAAATAAAATAATCTAAAAATTCAATAATTTAAATACAGTACTTGCTATCGATCTGAAATTTTGATACATAGTTTTTATCATCGCCACAAAACTGCCTGCAAAATTGCAGCTCACTAGCTTACGAGAAAGTGGGTTAAAATCGATCCAAAGTTTTGGCGACCGACAATGAAGCAATCAATCAAGGGTCAAACAAACTGACACCACGAGTTAATATAAAGGATTTAAAAAAGAAAGTGGACGCAATAGGTTCCCTATAACCCTTAGTTATATATGAACGCCTTCTTGTTAATCTCCATACCAAAATGTTTATTATTTTAAGACTTAAATTTCAATAATTATTATTCTATATAGCTCATATAGGGAAAAAGTACATTTTGGGCCGCCGGCCCCCTTTTTGTAGAACACTGATCAATAAAACTGAACAATACAAATCGCAAAACAATATGAAATAAATAATTTTTAAAATTAATACAATTCTAAAATATGTTAATAATTATTAACTAATACATTTTAACTTACATGTTTAAATATTAAATTTTAAATTTAAATTAAAATTGTGTGTAATTAAGCAGTTGTTAGTAGTTGATTATTAAAGTAGAGAATATAATAAAGAACTAGATCTCAATGTAAAAATGAAAGTATACAATTTCACCGTATGTTTTATTTGGTAATTTTAAAGTTTTTTTCTTCAAATCTATAAAGATTTCTTATGATAATATGTATGATCTTTTATATACATATGTAATAGATCCATTTTTTAAAAAAACGTTTAAAAATGTCCCTGCTAGACAGTTACATACTATTTCAATAAATTTTATGCTATATTATGGAATACTTTAAATTTGATATACTTCAATTTGCATAAATACTCTGGACAAGACATATAAGCACCGTGAATTTATAAGACATTTGTAGAGATAAAAAAACAACGTTTATTGATAATGTTGTTTGACAAAGTCAAGGAAAATTGAGAACATAAAAAAGTATCTGAACAAAAATATATATGTATCTAATATATAAAGATGAAAGTTTGTGTGTTTGTTTGTTTGTTACCAATGGAATTCCACACCGTTGGACCCAGGCTGCTGAAATTTTGCATGGGACTCTCATTTGACCCGAGACAGGTCGTACCCTAGGGTAAGGGGGCCCATAATCAGAAAATGTAGAGCCAAATAAAGACAAAATAAATTCTCATTTCGATATTGAACAGCTTCATGCGGACATTCAAAACGAGTTCATTTTGGTGCGTTATTTTTTACAATACTTTATTTTGAGCTGTGCGCTTTCAAAAATATTTTATTGTTAAATTACGGTGCGCACCTTTTCGTGTACGCATCTTAAATTGAGCGGTGTAATTTTATTATAATAACATTCATATTTGTTTTGGCCTTGATGTACAAAACAGTGGCCTTTTATACAAATACTTTCTTGATATTATAGATGGGTGAAAACTATTTCATTACATTTGTCACACGATGTATGGTATTTATTTTTAAATTAATAGTTTTATTATGTTGTTTCTAATAACTCAAATTTTAATTTAAACAAATACTAATTATGTGAGGGTATTTTATGTGGAAAGAAATAGCCCAAGTCTAAAAAAGCTTAATCGTAATTTAGAGGAACTATACGTTTTGTTTTTCTTAAAATTTGTTGCGTGTTCTTTATTAAATTTTCTTGCTTATTTTACTGGCTCAATCCCTTAAATTTACTTATTAAAGTTAATCATCAATGATTATTACATGCATATAAAAGCCTACGACCAATGCTGTGTTTTTTTATTACATAAGCTCTATAAATTTACAATTTAAACCTTTCTACAGGACTTATAAACAGAAGTATATTAAACTCAATACAAGTGAACCTAAAAGCAATTAATTAAGTTGGGCGGCGAATTGAATATGCCATGGTCATTAAGCTGTAGCGGAATAACAAAAGCCATTTTAAAAATAGATGTTTAGTCAAACATATTATCTTTTTTTCAATTTCGTAAATATTTTATTTATTTTACAGAAACTAAATCTGGTGTTTGAAATATAATTTACAAACCATGATGTCCCATCGGGATACATGATCCAAAACATACTTGAATTCATTTTTAAAATTATACCTATCACATAAAAGCCGTAAATTTAAATGTATAACATAGAGACAAATATATAAAAGAATTATATGTCATTTCCATATTAAAACACTTATTAATAAAGACTATAAAAAAGTATACAATTTATTTTTGGATCAGTATATCATTACAAGATTTCATTTTAGCGCCAGCCCTTAAATTAACTTTCATTGACTAAAATGGTGCGCAAATTTTATTGCAAGTTTTTTAAAATAAGATTGCATTAGTTTCTTTAAATTCTTTAGGAAACTTCATTACATTTACAACATTTATAATTTACTTTAGGGGCCGTCCATAAAGTACGTCACGCTGCAGTGGGGGGAGGGGGTGTAAGAAAGTTTTACAGTTTGTGACAGGGAGAGGGGGGTTTCCGGCCATGTGTGACGTCACGGTGTTTTACATTAAATTTTAATTATTTTATTAATTAAAAACAATTTTTTTTTCGAAAGTGTGACGTACTTTAGGGGGGAGAGGGGTCCCAGATTTGTGACATTTTGTGACCGGGGGAGGGGGGAGTTAAAATGGTCAAAAATAGCGTGACGTACTTTATGGGTGGACCCTTATTAGCTCTTTAGTATAAGCAGCTATTGCCTTTTAGAGAGAAGTTGGGAGCGTAGTTCCTTAAGTTATAGCTGCTGTTTCAAATATTTCATTACTTTGAATTGTTTAACGCTGTGGGGTCATAAATAAAAAAAATAATTTACGTGACGGTAATGTTGAGTAAAAATTGCCTTTTCTTATATCAGCTTAATTATTACAGTATAATATTTGACTACTAGATCAATGGATATATCTATACTAAACTTAAGTTAACATGAACCATATAACTAATTTGAATTTTTACCTCAATGGGAATTGAATATGTCCACTCATTACTTTCTAGGATTCCAAAATATTTTTTTTTAAATGTATATCTTCGTTTCATATACGCTTTTAAGCGAATGGATCAATATTAAATATACTTATAATTATCTAATTTCCAGAAAAAAACATGGAAAAAGGGAGCCTGAAAAGACAAAAAGTGAGCTTAATGATATACTTTACAAAATATAATGTCTTATCTGAAAACGGAAATCAACAAATAATTAAATGCATTGATGAAACCGCAACATATAAGATTTTGGAATCCATCGCTAAATGGGACCGTTTTGATGAAGGGGACAAAAGTGAAAAAAGTAAAAAAATAAGTTTGATGTATTTTAATTTGGTTTTTTATTTATTCATTTTACCTTCTTCTCTTCAGTTCTATCAGCGTATTAAAAGCTACATGAGTTTCATTCCGAAAGTAATCTCTTGATACGTTGAATCTATAGCAATGAGAAATGTTTGTTTGAAGGATTTTAAATTAAAATAATGCCCTTTTCAAATCGTTTGTTACGTTTCAAAGCTCCATTTATTATTGGGTAAAATTGTCTCAGAATTAGAGAATTACATTTTTCATAAGTATATTTCTCATCAACTGAAAGTGGCATTCCATGAGTAAGCACAACATTTAGTTATTTTATAACAAGAAGGTCATTCCATGAGTAAACACAACATTTAGTTATATTATAACAAGAAGGCCATTCCATGAGTAAACACAACATTTAGTTATATTATAACAAGAAGGCCATTCCATGAGTAAACACAACATTTAGTTATATTATAACAAGAAGGCCATTCCATGAGTAAACACAACATTTAGTTATATTATAACAATAAGGTCATTCCATGAGTAAACACAACATTTAGTTATATTATAACAAGAAGGCCATTCCATGAGTAAACACAACATTTAGTTATATTATAACAAGAAGGCCATTCCATGAGTAAACACAACATTTAGTTATATGATAACAAGAAGGCCGTCCATGAGTAAACACAACATTTTGTTATATTATAACAAGAAGGCCATTCCATGAGTAAGCACATTTAGTTATATGATAACAAGAAGGCCGAACTTAAATCGTCGCATACACATATATACTTAACATATAGTTATTAGCTTATTTTCAACTACGTATTCAACCTTATAGGGCAGAGCACTCCCTGCAAAAGCGCGGGTACATTTCTAGTATTTAAATATAAAACCCATTTTTCAGCTACACAAAATTGTTAATTTTCTTTTAGGGTATATTAAAACCATAACATGTTTGAAACTTAAAAGACGTAACAAAATTGTAAAGATGAAAATAGTTTACACATTTTTTCATGTAATAATGTAAATTTGTATCTTTGAAAAGTTGAAATAACTTTAAAAATAATTCTTTTTAAAATTAAGGTATGATAAACTTTGCATACATTAATTCTTTTAAATGAACATAAAAGTAACCACACATTTTAATCATGAAACAATTTAAATTTTGAAATATGAACATGTTAAGACCTATAACATGTAATAATTTGTTCGTATGTCTTTGAAAATGTTGAACTCATAGCGACGTAAATAAAGAAATTCATTTGAGCGTTGAATTGTACAGCAAACTGAGTGAATGATCTTATGAACACAATCTCAGTTGGCCCTATATATTCATCTTTAATAGTTTCATAAAAGTGAATGCAGGAATTCGGAATTAAAATTGAAAACGCCATGCAACAACAAATAACTAAACGTATTTTAATAGATCTCATTTCTTTTACACGCTTTGTTCGAGATAGTGAAATATCTCTAATATTTTCTTGGACTTTTTAAATTGCCCGATTGTTGCAAATATGCAAACAATTATAATAATCATAGGAGCAGAAAGTAAACAAGAAAATAAAACATTATCTTCAAAAAAGCTCAACCACCAGTGATTGTCTATGTGTTCTCGTCTCGTAAACAATCTTATAACAGTAACTTTGTAGCTGGGATCAACACCCCAAAATGGAATATAAAATATGGATATAAATATGTTAACAAAAATTACAGAAAATTTAATTATATTAGCAGTTATGATTCTTGAAGCGTTTGCCATCAATCCAGACACGTGGGAACGAGCTGCAATGGACCGATCCACCTGGCGCTCTTCCATCCACGAAGGTGCCGGGTCATGCGAGGCAAACCGGATCACCGCCGCAGAAAAGAAGAGGCAAGCCCGAAAAGCCCATGCTGTCAACCCTCCAGGAGATGTCGCACTCGTCCCTTGTCCCTTCTGTTCCCGAACCTTCCGTGCAAGGATCGGTCTAATCAGCCATCTGCGCACGCACAGACAACCCTCGGGATGACTAGAGTGGTCCTCGTCGTATCGACGGACGAAAGAACACATAGGTGAGCAAAAATAATCATATAGACGGAACTAAGGTTGTAACCCAAAGTAAAGTCAAATTTCAGTATAATTCTTATAAATCTATAGAAAGACTCACTGCATGAAAAAGTTAGATCTGACACTGAGAGAGCCGAGAGTACAATATTTGTTGAGTCATCCATTCCATGTTGAGATAAAACAAGAATATTTAAAATATTGTTGACAGTGTCTATGAGACCTGTAATCGAACTGAATATAAAGGTAGAAATAAAGTCAGCTATCATTGCAATATTATACAAAATGTCATCGTAAGTGTTGGAAAGATTGATTAAACTTTTATTGCCAACTGCAAACACATCTTTTTAACTTTTGGCTTTTATTTTGTTAAGGCGACACTTTCTTATTACTTAACATATTAAAAAAATATTTCTATCATTGATGACAATTTTGGCATTACAATTTTTTTAATAAAAAAAATCAATGTAAATACTTAAATGCCTATAACACTGATGAATCCTATTCGTTCATATGTTGTAAGTTTTAAATAAAAAATAATAATAATATGTATAAACATAACACAAATAAATTTATTCTGGCGGTGTTATTAGTGTACAATAAAATTATTGGGAGAATGTCTTCAGTTTACTGCAGCAAACGACTGAATAGCAAAGTTTGAAATAAATTTTATAATGTACAGTGATGATTGACTATGATAAAAGTACAATATAAGATAAATGTTAAAATAATGAATGTTTAAAAGGGCTGCAGAAATAAACGAGTATTTAATCGATTAAGCATTCAAAATTTTAATCGATTAAAATTATTTTGATTGATTAAAAAGTATGAAAACTTTTCTAATTTTTCTTTTCAATATATTAATCACTAGAGTTTTAAAATTATAAGACTGAAGAAGATGAAACTCGTGTTATAGAGACAATGACAGTTTATGTTCAAGAGATGGTAGTATTTTTATATAATTGTGTATAAACTTATTAATATTAATTTAATTTGATTTCAAAAATTCTTTACTACATTGATATTCGGATACTATCCGGATCTGCAATAAGTATTTGCCGAATCCGGATAGTGGCGAAAATACCGACGACCGGTCCGAATATCCGGCATTCCGGAAATTTGGTTGTCCCTACACAGTCATATATATTCCACTATTGGGAATGCATAAGATTAATAATAGTCATAGTGAGAGGTGTACGGCACGGACTTTCATTCTAGCATTAAGCTTAAAAAAAATTTAAAATACGTAGTTTACAGCTTCCGTTCATTGGAAAATATATAAATAAAAAAGAAATAAAATTCAGGCATGAATTTTGTTTTGATATTCATTCTTTATAACTAAAATAAGTTGAAATGAAACTACAAAAGCAAGTATAATATATTCAAATTTATTATTAAAATAAATAAAAAAGAAATACATTCAAAAAAGAAAGAATTATGCCCCTTGATACAATATATGTTTAATTGTTATTGTAGAATTGACATCACGTTCAATGATATCTAGAGTACTGAATCCAATTTTAGAATTGTTAAGTAGGACATTATTAACTAAAGTATTCTATTTATTAACGAACGAGAACGTGTAATATCGTTCATTTATGATTAATTAATCGATAATATTTTAAAAGTTATCGATTAAAATTAAATTAATCGTTAACAGCCCTAATATAAATATATATAATCGGCATCCTTCTGTCTCTAAAGACGAGGGTGCATGACCGTTGGGTTTAGTTGCATTTCCTCTTGTGGCTGTGCAGTCTTAAGGAACACTGATATCCGATAAAGTCATTCCTTGCCAATGCCAAGAACGTTTTGTGCATACGAGTTACCTTAGTTTCATGTGAATTATTGTTCAGCTCGGCTAGTTATATTGTCAATTAGATCCGCTTATCACTTGAACCAAATAATGTCAACACACTTGTCTTTTTGCGTAGTTGGTTAAAAGATGATATCTGATAGAGACATTCCGGAGTTATTTAGATTTTCAACAAGAACGTTTAATAAGTTTTACTTATGACTTCATACATTTAAATGTTAGGCTTTAATCAAAAGTAAAGATTAATTAATCGTTAAAATTTTTCAAAAGTTAACGATTAAATTTAAATGATTCGTTAAAAGCCCTAGGTGAAATAAAACAAAAATATACTTAAAACAATTTTGTATTAAAAGTTTAAAAAGCAAAAATATAATAAAATGTGTTTACATTTAAAACATCTGTGGCGGCTCTTACTCAATGGCATAGTGAGAAGGGGGCAAGGGGGGAAATGCCCCGGGCGGCCCTTTGTTAGGGGCGGCAAATTGCTCGTCGTTAATTTGTTTCTTAGAATGAAAATTTGAAAAATAAAGTGGAAATGTTTTATCAAAATATGATAAAAACCAAAATATATAATAATAATAAAAAAAGAGACTCTTAAAATGTTTTTGGGGGGAGGGGGGCTGCTAATTACTCGTTGTTAATTAGCTTCCAAAAATTAAAAACGTTAAAATAAAGTTTAAATTAAAAAATATATATATTAAAAAGCCATTAAGTAGTAAAAAAAAAGAAATTAATCACTATTTCAATCCATGTAAACTTTTTTTAACGACCACACTTCAAACATACATTATTCTGATACTAATGATACTGATATGAAAAATCAAGGGGCTGAAGTATGACATTCTCGTGTTGGTACCTATAATTTATTCACATTTTTCAGCCATTCATCTTGTAGAAGTTAAAATTGCTGTATCTCTTAAATTCCATCTAACGACAACCAATTACATTTCAACACATATATGTACTTATTAGATATAGATAAATTACCCGTACGTTCAAATGTAAATTTGCGATTACTGTGACCTTACACCAGACTAGAGATGAGGCACGTGACGCGAGTATATTTTAACGGAAGTAAACTACTGGGGAAAAAAATGTGTGCTTAAATCAATGGCTTACTCTCCATCTAAAGCACACTTGTTTTTATTTTAATTTCTTTTGTTTTGTTAAATTATTACAAAAAAGGAATACAATTGCTCATCTAATGGAATTCATAACTGGCAAAAAGATAGGCACTGCTGAATCACATTGCTCAACATTACCATTTGTTTGCAAATGGTTTGAATCAGAAACCGGGCTAAAAAAATAATTAACTATAATATTGTTTTTAAAATATACAGCTCATTTTTTGTAAAAGAAAAAAAAGGGGCAAAAAGTTGATGTTAGAATTGTTGACATTAATAAATCCTGGCAAAATAGCACAGAGATAACAATACATGTACATATATAGTCAATATTATGAAACTGATTCTTGCATAGTACGATCCAGTGCTCCGTCAATTGTGTGAAGGGGAAAAGACGCGTCACCTAAAATTCAAAATGTGCTTATAGCAGTTTTAGGAGATAAATGTTCGCCAAATATCATCTTTCAATGGCATGAGTCAAATATTGTTCGATTGTATTCGATACCTCTTTAGATAACAAGTTTATGTGTGTTTTGTAAAGATGGAAATCAGAAAGTAGACGCTGTAGAGTCTTTCAAAGATCTCATTGAAACAAAAAAACGAATCTCCTTACGACATTTCTGAAGTGAAATTAACAAAGTGTAAAGTCTTAAATTACAGGACTGACTGCAGTGAGAAAGTTTGAGATCAAGAAATGTAAGCGTTTCTATTAAATCTAACATAAAATGTATATTGTCCGTATTATTAGTCTCAATTATAATTTTCCCTTTTCTTTATAGTATAAACATAATTAACCGACGAGGTGGGGGTGGCAAACCTTGGTTCTGCCCCGGGCGGCACGTAACCACGCAACGCCACCGTTTGTTACTGAATGATCCTTACGTATCATTCCTTGTAGTTTATTGTGTAGTAAAGAAGTTGAACATTACTAATTATGTGTGATATTTTACTTATTGAGAGAAGTAAAAGGGACATAATTTATGATAGTATTAAAATTTGCATTACCTCTCTTTATAATTAACTCTTCTAAAGCAAGGGCGTCAACTTCAATCTTTCAGCGGATCTGATCTTAAACGACATGTAAGGCTGTGGACAAAACAGAGTAAACATTCAATACGTAGACAATTAAGCATTTTGAAAAATTTTATAGGAATTAAAAGAAAAAAAAAGATTAAAAGAATAAAGCTTTATTGCATACTAAATTATCACCCTTATGCCCATTTATGCGAGGTGGATAATTTTCATCTTTTTTTGTTTACACGTTTGCCTACGTTCACAGCAATGTTATGTTTCTTTAAGATTTGTAATTGTAAACTGTCTGATTTTATGGGTTATTTGAGTCCTTGGGGGAGATTGTGATTGTGAACTGTCTGCTTTTATGGGTAATGTGAGTCCTTTAAGAGATTGTGATTGTGAACTGTCTCATTTATGGATAATGTGAGTCCTTTGGGAGATTGTGATTATGAACTGTCTGCTTTTATGGGAATGTGAGTCCTTGGGGAGATTGTGATTGTGAACTGTCTGATTTGATGGGTTATGTGAGTCATTAGGGAGACTATGATAATTGTATGGTGTGAAAACACAATTATGTGCTATAGATATATTATTGTTCTAGCAGTATGAAAACTAAACTTAGGCATCTCATTAGGAATGAAACCAGTGAACCATAAAGCCCCAATTGGTAGTGTTTTTAACTCCCCCCCACCCCCAAATACACTGAAGCTCGTTTAAGTCTAGAATTAAAAAAACTCGTTAAAAAACAAGTTTTTGACTATAAATCCAATATGTACGAGACATAACTAAAAGAATGTTCATCATAATACGCAGCGCAAGACCATCCAAAAATACAAAATTGTAGTTGTGTCGTAAAACATGTTTAACATAATGCGCACCCCGATCAGGAATATGTTTATAAAAAGTGTTGTCAATAAAATACGCAATTTATTGCGCGACAGAAATGTCGTTCAACATAACACACACCGCGACACTCTATCTCAAAAAATTACATGATACATTGGAATAAATAAAATAATCTAAAAATTCAATTATTTAATTACAGTACATGCGATCTATCTAAAACTTTTGATACATAATTTTTATCATTGCCACAAAACTGCCTGCTAAATTTCAGCTCGCTAGCTTATGAGGAATTAGGTTAAAAATCGATCCAAAGTTTTGGTGACCAACAATCAAGCAAGTAATCAAGTGTTCAAACAAACAGACACCACGAGTTAATATAAAGGATTTTTTTTTAAATTACTGTCGGAGCTTCCATATTTAAATAAAAATATGTTAATAAAGCAGCGTGTGAAATTAACCGAAGGAAGCTTAGAATTTCAGCAACGTTTGCATTGAGAAATACACCATACCTTTGAGTGTGTTCAACATTGCAAAGCTACAAAAGTGTGAGACATGTTCAATTTGTGATGTTTTTTTTTATCCATGTGGGAAAAAAAGCCGTGACTTGTTTATGTCTTGGTGCATGTATATAGTTGTTCTAGCCCTCCTACTCGTGGGGCTATGTTGCAACTTGATCAACAAGTTCGCACGTTATTAATTAAATAACATTAACTTTGCCTTGATCGGATCATTCCCTTTATCTAAAAATAGTGTGTTTTTTTCCTAAGAAAACAGGAACTTCCGGTAACAAATGAAAATCATGATAACACACGGGACGGTTTACACAACCTTCTGATACAAGTCAAAACACAACGATCTTCTAGCATGGAACAGGCGTTACAATTATATGAAGAACGAAAATAATTAAATGCAGTCGTTTCTTCTTGCAGTAACAGGATTTGAATTAATGTTTAATGTGTGTTTTACAAAATATGACAACCTTTTATTCATAGTTGGCTTTTCTTGTATTAGGCTAATTATTTTCATAAGTTTTAGACTGTAGAAAAAATGCCTGTCTATTGCAGAATGAATTTGTCGTTAAGTTAAAAAAAAGTTTCTGAAATAAGGATTTTCAGTTATTATCTTATACGATGACCACTATTATTACTTGTCATTCAAAAGATGTGGTATTTTAAATGAAGGGAGAAAAAAAAATATTATTATTAAAATTAAGGAGTAATAAATACTTTAATTACAACTAAAATCATTTAGTCATAATAAAAAAAAAGATTATTATAAAGAGCAAATGAATATAAATATTTGCATCATGTCAAAAGCTGATTAAGCTAAGAATATATATAGTAAGTTATTTTAAATATATATTTTAAAACCAACTATTTATTTTTACAAACTGGCTATTTTTACTTATTCTGTACATTTGAAAAGAAAGTATAAGGTGCCGTAAATTCATACAGTGGTTAAGTACCCGTCCATGGGATTCATGGGATTGCCTAAGAGCTGAAGATGACCGATTATCGACATAAACAAAGGCGATATTGAGCTATAATAAAACAGATGCTTAAAAACATAAACGCTCTACTAGGTAAGTATACAAATGAAACTCAGGAACTTCTTTGAACCTTCCATTTATGCCGATGATAAATTAATTTTACAAATTTTCTGAGCAACGATGACACATCTGCCAAGCCGTTTAGCAATCTACTTAAGGTAGGTCTGTAAGCAAATATTTTAAATTTTGGGTTATAGGGCGTTCTATTTGGGGCTGAGATTCCCCTTGCTGTGCCAGCATGTTTGCTCGTTTCGTGTGCGGTACCGATTGTCTAAACAATTGAATGACATTGACAAATCGTGCTAGACAAATATCATTAATTTTGTCTTCAATTGTATTATACTCGACTTTTAAAGTTTTACCAAATATTTTTGTGTTGTTTCTCATCTCCACAATGTTTGCGTTAACATTGGTTGGAGTTGCTGTACTCGTGCTCATTTTCGTTGTCTACTGCAAGAAATGACGTTAAAAAATATTGCGGAAACGTAGGTACAATTTACAGAAAACGTATACAAAAATTGAGCCCATATACGAAGAAATCGTTGAATTTGACGAGGTTCCCAGCGAAATTATTGGTTTGCAAAGTACCAACATCACAATGAGGGGAGAAGGAGTTGTAGCGAAGAGACAATTGTCTAAACAAACTCTTGACATACGCATTGTCGGAGAAAGCCTTAAAATATATGGCATTTCATCAACATATCAGAACAGTACAACTACGTCATCGGCCAGAGATATTGTGGGGTAGTCAGTATCTAACAGGTATCTTACGATACCTACCCGCCAAGAATCGAACCTCAAAACGACACTGAAAGTTATATTGAGCCAAGAAATTCGTACCTAACGATACTACTACCATCGTACGATACCATATCTGTTAACAACGAATCCTTAGAGAACGTGTATGCTGAATTCCTTACCAAATATGAACATTGATTCGTCTCTTCAATGATGAGTGACGTTTTACACAAACTGCAGGACACTTGCTACTATGAAGAATTTAAATTTAGATTATTTTAAACAGTCATTTACAAACATATTTTTTATTCCCTTTCTGTGAGGCCAATGTATGTTGAAAATAATCTTTAAAAGAAACATACTTAATTATTAAATGTTAATGTATTGCAATATTTTGTTATTGTTTATGAATAAAGTAGATCAATTGTAAAAAATAACACATATTGTAGGCCAGTACTTTATTGTTTGTATATGGTGTTGATGAATAGAATTATCAGAAAATAATTAATATTTTTAAAATATTTTTGAAATACTTTTATGATGGTTAAATATAGATGTATAAACTAAAGCAGTTATTTGTTTACATCAGGTAGAAAGTGTATAGACCAGGGTCGATGAACTTGTTTGCCCGTTACAACAAAATAAAAAAGTTGCAAGGTCTTACCCAAAAATACCCCCCAAGGACTGGAAAAGGATTCTGCGTAGATATTTCGAGTCCAAATAACACGGAGGATCAACATTTCTGGGTGCATTTCTTTGATACAATTATAAAAGTTTACAGTCGAATATAATGGTAATAACGGTTTAAGGTCGAACGGCCCTAGCCATTCCAGATATAATGATAAATCATTAAAAATGCGATAAAGTCGGATAAACACAAATTTACTTTAAAAAATAACTGATAGTATAAAGTTAAGATAAATTAATATCATCAATTATTATTATCAAACACATATGTTTCTTCTTTCAATCTCTTTACAGTTGAATTATCTGAGACATGATGTTGATTTATTTTTGACACAATACATTGAAAGTGCACTATTTGATGTCAGGGCAAATTGAATGCTGTCCACCAATTTCGCAAATTTGTTTTTATGTTCACTAGAGTTGAAAATCCTTAATCATTAAAGTACATTATTGCTAAAGACTACAACGTTTTGACGGCCTCCTAATGTGCAATGTTGAAAGCCTTTGAAAAGGCCACTATCTTGTTTCAATCTGCATTTTTCTTTCGTACATGAAAGCTTTAATTCAAATGCAGTACTCCTTTCTCTGGCTGAAATTATATTGATATTTTTTCACAGCAATTCTTTGTTCAGCGCATTCACAAACTAAAAAATACCAGCTACGTATTCAAGTTGTGCAGCCCAACAATAGTTCGCAGACTTCTCTGTCAGAGCATGCTTTAACTAACCAGAAAAGTTTGAAGTTCCTCTTTCGGAGCCCCCACTCTGTTCAGAACATTCCACCTCAGTGTGATAAACTAGGTCTGTATATTTAGCACCAAGAGACACAACAATACAGACTTCACATTTTAAATTAACTTTATCGAAGTATTAATTTAATTTACTGAATACATCAATTCCGTGACATCGCAATTCGAAGGTGCACAAAACGACATTTCCAATTTTAATTTTTTGAAAACTTTTGTATTATAAAATTGTACTACTTAATGTGCACATTTAAAGAAAAAAGTATTCTATTAAATTGGATTGACATTAACAGGCATACGCATGTAAACAGAGTTCTTAAGGCATTATTTTAAATGTCACAGAGAGGATATTGTATACTGTCAAATTATTGGCATAAACATTTTATATACAATATAAAATTACGTTTTCTTGTAGGAACCGTTTCACGTTTCTTTGGACTTTTAGTGAACTTTGACCTATCACGTTCACGCATCAACGACTACAGGTTCTTTTAAGATCCCTGACTTGTGCGCTTCAGTGACAATGTAATTCTTACATGGTGAATCATAGTCTGGTCCTCATTGGAGTTTGTTTTAAAAATGTAACAAAATATATGGCGGATATCTCACAAACATTATGGGATAATTCAATTTAATATGCTTTAAAAAATCTTCAAAATCTTAGTAACTTAAAATGTTCATTTCCCTTAAATAGACCATAATCATGGATTATTGGTTAACTAGGTATTAACTCCTTAAAACCTCAGATATACTGACGACTGGAAAAAAGCTCCAGTATTAAAAAAAAACCCCGTAAAAACAAAGTGTTTGACTATAGATCCCTTATATATGAGACATAACTAAAAGTATTGATTATGTTCAAACGCGACAAACATTAACAGACTGACTCTGAGATTAAACATACTTTTAAGAAAAAATAATTTTGCTTTAAATATCAGTAAATTTAAAATTTAGTTGTATATCAAGACTGAAATTCTGATAGTTTAAATATACGAAAGTTCTGATAGCCTTAACGTCTGTACTGTGATTTATGATTGTTTTATTTATCTCCGTACTTAAATTTCGATAAACTACTTATATCATTACCACATCGGTCTTTAAGGTAAGTGATAAGTAAAGGACTAATATATTTTGAAACATTTCGCACTTAAGTCTAATAATAATTAATTTATCACGCATAATAATAATAAATTGATAATTTTTACAGAGCTTTTTTCCCATCAAGGAGCCGGGCTCACAGCGCTTTACAAGGAGATAATAACATACATATAATAATTTAAATATAAATTATTTATATCGTAACCATATAAATAACAGTACACTACACATAAGCAACGTCAATCATTAAAAAGAAATGGTTTTTCTTTAATTTCGAAAATAAATTTTGAAAAGATTCGTCTTAAATGCAGTCTTGAAGGACTTGGTAAATGAAATACTCCGGATGTGCATTGGTAGAGAATTCCATTGTGTGGCTTCACAAAAAGAGAATGACCTTTTGCCAAATGTTTTAGTTCGTGTCTTAGGAACACAGAGAATGCGCGTGTCTGCGGAAGAGCGTAGCTGACGACTTGGTAAGTAGACCGACAGAAGCTCAGTAAGAAAGGAAGGGCATGAGTCGGAAAAGAAGTTGTGAAAGAGAACGGCCAGTTTGTAATAATTTCGGACTTGTATAGGTTAGATTTTTTAAATTATCAAAAACATTTTCGAGATAATTTTCTTAAAATTTATTTTAAAAAAATATCAGAACTTCAATGAAATCAAAACATTATTTTTTTAATACTTCAGACGATTATCTATTGACAGTTTGAAAAGGGTCAAATATAATAAAATGTGTTACATTGAAAACAATTCCGGCGGCTATTCCTGAATGATATTTAGGTGTAATTTCTTTTTAGTTAATTGTGTAGCAAAGATATTGTATGTTACTGATTATGCGTGATATTTAATTTCTTAAGAGAATTAAAAAGTTAATTATTTATTGTTGTAATAAAAATGGAATTAATCCCATTTTTAGTTTAACTCTTCTAAAGAAAGTGTGTCAACTTCAATCTATCAGCGGGTTAAACAGTATAAACATTCATTAAATGAAAAAATAAACATTTTAAAAAAACTTTTATAAGAATTAAGAGAAACAGTAGACTATATACAATAATACAACTTTAGTAGACACGCTTATTTTCGCCCTGGTGCCATTTTCTCTAAGAAGGATCATTGGCATCTTTTCTTGGTTACACATTGGCTTATGTTCACCGCAATGTTATGTGTGCTTGAGATTCTTGATTTCAAAATACGTTAAGTCCAAATAACGGACACGTCTAAACTATGAAATTTAGTTTTGACAAGGTGAGACAGCAAAGCATCCTCACACGGGATCTTAAAGTATACTTTATATATACGCTCCCTCAGATTGACAAAACACATCCGATGGTCCAAAGTTTTTAATAAAATACGTCAATTAGTTAAAATTTCCAATTTTCGAATAGTTTTTAAACACTTTAGTTCACTCCATTAATCAAAAATTGCAATTATCAAACTCTTCACACAATGAATGGATAAACATTCAGTTCCTTGATTTATAATTCACACTAACACAGTTGTTAATATTCCATAGCTTCTCAAGTTCAAGGTTATGTTTACAAATATTTCCTGGAATCAACCACACGAGAGAGCTTGGTTACGTAGGTCACTGCGTGTAACAGTCACTATGCTTGTGTACACTGTCGACTGTAAGGTTAGAACCAACTAGGTGGCCTAGTTTCAGTGCGTCTTGCTGCAACGTCAAGCCGCCATTTTGAAATACTTCAAATATTTCTTTCAATCTTCAAAAATTTATATACTGCCACACACGGCCTTTAATATTCACAAAATAGGATGGCTGCTAATATTTCTTCTTTTAATGAATACTTTCCTTTTTGAAATACAAAATAATTGTCACTTCCACGAATAACTCCTTCTTGTACTTTGTTCACTTAGGACTAATGCCTAATGGCTAATACTAATGGTAATCACTTTTACTTCGACACCAATGTCAATGGTTTGTTTATTATATGTAACTCTTGTAGGCGTTCTCCAAATACATAACCATGTACACAATAATCCTCTGAAGAACTTGTTTCAATAAAACAACTTTAATATGTATATGTACATGACATATCATTTGAGGTTATATAACGTGGAATATTCAGGCACACACATCTCCTCCTTCCACCACGGAAGTTCTCTGACAACTGATATCCCCAACCTCTTTAGCCAATGGGAACGACTCTTTCATCCCGCACTTTTGCTCACGTAACCTCTCCGTCATACAACTGATGATACACTCGTGATTCACTCATGATTCACATGTGACAACTGGGTCGGACTGGACAACATGTTAGGTGAGGACGACTTCAGGTGGGACTATGATGGATCAGTGCTGACCAATGAAACAAGACACTTTCTTTTCTATACTGGTAAGCGTATCGATTTTCACCGATAAGAGAGACTTTCAATCAACATTTTGAAAAGTAAATACATAAATAAATTTAAAAAACTTATGAAGAAAATTAAAAAAAAACTATTTGGAATCTAATCAGTTTAAAAAGTTTTAGTTATCATTGATTGACTTGATTGGCGTGGCAAGATTTATCTTAAAATATTGATTATCGGACTTTACCACAACAGGCATCCAATGAACTGCATGGAAAGAAATTCCTAAATTCCTAGATATATATTTATAACCTCTTTTTAATTTCAACATACGAAAAACTCTAAAAATTCGAGTGTTCTTATGGTGTTGGAAACATAATAGGGATCAAATAAATAGGAAATAGGGTTTGGCTATGTGCCATTGAAATATTTCTTTATTTGCACAATATTTGAGATCAGCATCAAATGTAAACAAACTATGAAAAAAGCAATTGGAAAGAACGTTAAAATTTAGGGCTGGTGCTGATTAATTCTTTTTCGTTAGATTAATCGAAAAAAATTAATCAAATTATCGATTAATTTAGCCCGTTCAGCCCCCCCCCCAATGCTAGGGTCTAGGAAGCAGATTTCGTTGATTTAAAAAAAGCCATTACAGGTATTTTCTCGTTGTCTACAGTGTAATATGAATATTTTTTTTGAGCTCTTTTCATGTCTGTAGTGATTCACTTGCCTCGTTTCAATGGGAAATTAAAATGAAAGAATTTCTGATCTCGTCTCGTGAAGAGAGTGTACGTCACACAAGAACCCCCAACAGCCATGCCTGGCTGCACATACAACTTATGTACGTCACACATGAACCCCCAACAGCCATGCCCGACTGCACAAACAACTTACGTACGTCACACAAGAACCCCAAACAGCCATGCCCGGCTGCACATAAAACTTATGTACGTCACACGAACCCTCAACAGCCATTCCCTGCTGCACATACAACTTATGTACATCACACATGAACCCCAAACAGCCATACCCAGCTGCACATACAACTTATGTACGTCACACATGAACCCCCAACAGCCATGCCCGGCTGCACACACAACTTATGTTCGTCACACATAAACCCGGCTGCACATACAACTTATGTACATCACACATGAACCCCAAACAGTCATACCCAGCTGCACATACAACTTATGTACGTCACACATGAGCCCCCCAACAGCCATGCCCGGCTGCACATACAACTTATGTACGTCACACATGAACCCCAAACAGCCATACCCAGCGGCACATACAACTTATGTACGTCACACATGAACCCCCAACAGCCATACCCAGCTGCACATACAACTTATGTACGTCACACATGAACCCCCAACTGCCATGCCCGGCTGCACATACAACTTCGTAGGACGTTGTAACGATTTCATGCGTATTCCCTAAATAGGTATTCAAACATAATGAGACTGAATACTCAAGGTAGTCGTCAAAACAATTATTTCTATTCGACCCATACTCGCTGTTAAAATAAATGAGGCAATCATAACTAGTTATAAGAAAACAACAACATAAGAGCTCTGTTATTTGTGGATATAAATATTATCGATACATCCAAGACTTGGTCTCAGTGCATTGAACCGAAAACTAACTAAATCAACCGAATAATTTTCAAGCAAATGCTAGTTTCGTAATACACAATAAACGTTTAGAAATATTTGAAGGAAATTGAACATCTCAACTATACAGTACCAAAGAGAATTGTGTCAATGCTTTTGTCATTCTTGAATGACTTAAGTTAATTCATGACTTAAACAAAATGAAAAGGTCAATAACTTCTTTGAGATGCCGTTAATTTAAAACAAAAATGATCATCGACAAGGAAGTTCTAGAATCATCATCATCATCATCGTCAGCCCTGTGACCGTTGCGGTCATTGGGGGGGGGGAGCGTATGGACACATCAACAGATAATGATCTTCACTTATGCCTATTTTGAGCGGTGGCCAATAATTCATGCAATCCATTCCATTCCTTTATGTTGTCCAGCCAGCTTTTCCGCTGTCGACCACTTCGCCGGCCCCCTTTCTACAGTGCCTTGAAGGATAATTTTTGTCAGGGTATCATGTCGCAGTACTTGCCCGAACCATGCCATATTGCGTCTCTTAATTGTTCTTATGATGGTTTCTTAATGACCCGCAATAGAGTTTATTCTGTCCTAGACATATTCATTGGTCTTATGTTCTAAAGAGGAGATCTGGAGAATTTTCCTCACGATTTTGTTTTCAAATGCCTGCATCTTGCTTCCAGTGGCTGCCATTAGTGTCCAGGTCTCACATCCGTAAAGGACATTGGTTTCTATGTATCATCATAGACATCAAGAAAACAAGAAAATAACCTTGAGTCTAATTCTTCATATTAAACTTTTCTCTTTATTGACCGATTGATTATTGTATCCAAACGCCAAGAGTTTTAAACAATTTTTTATGAAAAGTAAAATATTGTTTATCAATAACAGTTGTGCTGGATAAGTAGTATTAAGGTTTTCAAAATTTACAAAAGATAACAAGACACACCCCCTGAAGTAAATTATAAAATTAACTAAACTCATTTCTAAATTTCCTCCAAAAGTTTTTTAAACATAGTAACTCACCAAATAATCTGACTTCACTATTATAAATTTATTGAAAGAAACACGCAGCTGATCTAAACACTTTATTTGAATCCGTTTTAAGGACGTGAAAGATGCGTTTATTTACAACTGTTGTGTCCTGCACTAACACGCCTGCCTGGAGTCAACAAGTAGAAAATTAGAATTACTTACTCTCATTATCCCATGTATCGAATATCACATAAACGTCACATTCTCTTTCACTTGTTGACGGTTGTCTCCACCACATACATACGCGTGAATCACTGCCTGTTTCCTTGCCTTTACTCAGTCCCATATTGTCTTTATACATCTCATTCTCACTCTTGTTCTATAACTTTCTGGTTAATGTCTCTTTGGAGTTTACATCTCAATTAATTAATTGTTTTTTTTTAAAATTATTTTTTAGGGTATTAGGGTGCTAGTCGCTACTTTTGTCTTTTTGTTTTATCTTATTCTCAGACATAATTATATCGAGTTTAAATAATTTATTTCAGATACTAGATGCGTCCCGTTATTATAACTTAAAACATTTATTTGTGTAGCCTTGCGTCAGACACACCATTGTTTTGTAGTCTTGCGTCAGCCACACCATTGTTTTGTTGTCTTGCGTCTGCCACACCCTGGTTTTTATGTTACGTCAATGTTTTGTTTGTTTCCATGATAAAACTTGACATCGTGAGCCTCAATTTCACAAACTCCATGTCTCTAGTTCAACTTTTTCAGTGTGTCGGTGTAACGATATTTCTATTGCCTGCGTCCTTGCTTTGAATAAACAGATAGCAGGACGTCCCCATTCGTGTAGTACAAACTGAACTTTATGTGCACTTTGTGGTGTCACCCCTCGGAGAGTAGTATTACTTTTCCACTCTTAAGGTGACAAGGGAATAAATGTAGCTGTCACCTGGAGGTCTCTCAGGGGGAATCCGCCAATGTCAAAAAAAAAGCCTTTAAATAATTCATACAAAAAAGAAGATGATTATTATAAGAAGAGTTACAAAGCCCGTCCAAGGACTTCCCGCCACCGTTCGGTGGCATGTTGTAGCTCCCCTCCAACAGCCGTCTCGACCGGCATACATGTGCATCACGTCAGAAATATTATTCATTACAGTTAAAATAAATAACGTGTATAATTAGAGCTTTTGACTATAAATCCCTACGCGCATAACTCAAAATAAAGTCTTGGAAGAAATACTGCACCAAAAATAACTCGTTTTGAACGTCCGCGTAAACATGTTCAATATGATTGGCTGTAGGAGTCATATGTGTTTGAGGGACCAATCGCTATCGATGACTGGACAGAACATTGCCTTTTATTAATTAGGATACTATTTATTGACTTTACCCCTAGCTAATAATAGGGCTGACAAACCCCATACCATCCAAAGTTATTTCGTTTTGATATCTCCCCCTGTCAATGTTAATGTGACTGATAAAATGTGTGGCCCTTGTGAAGACTTCTTAATTTGTTTTAAACATATTAGGTTTGTCTTACACAGATACATTTACTTTGTTCTTGTTTTAAAATCTATGTATATTAACTGCACGTGATGTGACAATACGGGAGGTGGTGCATGACATCGCAGGAAGACATCAAAAGACGTCCGATGTTTGTTCGTGACACAATTAGTTTTCTATAACTGTTCATCACTCCCATTCACTCATGGTATCACCAAAAGAACGACATTTGTGGGCAAGACAGATCGGCACCAATACAGTTGCTAGAGCTTCAGGAATTGTAATTACCAACGGGGTACATTCTCATGGTCTGAAAATATACTTATTTATTTATTTTAATAGATGACGAGGCAAAGAATATCAAATTTTGATGATAAATAATAAGCAACGTGTCAACATTGACTTTGACAAGCTTTGGAAAATCATTTCATTTTTTTAATGATAACTAAGATAATCAGCTTATTGACAGTTCATCTTTATTAAAACGTTAAAGTTAAAATAAACAAAAGTTACATTTTAAAATGATTTTTGTATATATTTCTCTGTAGGTCATGTGTACAATCGTACAGAGTACGCCGATCGTAAATAAGTAAAACAGAGTCAGAATGCAATGCTACCCCAAATGTTAAATAAAGTTCAACCTAATGTCTTCAAATGATAATTGGACAAATATTGAATATTATACATGATAGCCACTAATTACACTGTAATAAACCTCCACTCATTGGAAATATTAAATAATTGGTGAATTTAAAAATTAAAAAAAAACTACAAAAGTGGAAACGTACCACTAAAAGTGGGTTTAAAAGAACAACTTATTTTGTATCATTTTTAATAAAGACGTGAGCTGTGTAACAAATACGTGTGATAAAAGTACATATATCAAAACTAATTAAAACTGTCATTTAACTTAATACACTGGGATTATCGTTTGAGTGAGACACGGCTGACAGCCTAACAAAGCTGACGTCGGGATGCGGCAAGCAGAAGGGGGGGGGGTGGGTGCAGCTAGGTATGTTCCACTTGAAGGGTTGTGTGTGACGTCATTGTTTTGTCTGGTAGTCGTTCACCCCTGGATTTAACAGTCCTGATACACTCGGGCAAACATTAAAAGTACAGACCCAGACTTCATTAGGTAGGTATTCGTAAAATGTAGGGTGAAGAAAAGGAGAACATTATTTTTTTAAGAAATGTTTATAATTAAAAACTTCCTTAAATGATATCAATGGCTATAAATTTGCAGACGCACATCCTGTAATAAGTAAAACTTCTTACGTGTAAGCGTTTTTAACAACTTTTACTGCATGGCGATGTGCAATAGTTTTCTTGGGGAAAAGTACTGTCAAGAATGTTTGAATTGCGAAAAGAACTCGACCAATTGCTTCAATAGAAAAAAATAGGATTCGTCTAAACTATTTCGAAATGTCGAAAGGAGTTGGCCTCTACGGGGCTCGGCGGATGAGTAGGTCGTGGGGCACGGACCTGACCGTGACTTGGCGGCCTGAAACCGACAACTCCCGGCAGGCAATGCCAAAGACCGATAAGTTAGGTGTTAGGTGCTAGTTACATATGATTACAGTCGCTGTACGGATCTTAGATAAATCATCTTAAATGCATTGTCGATGATGAGAACCAAAGTACCCGTCGGGGGTCGGGTAAATCCGAAGCGACCGTTTCGTCCCCCGTCAATTTTACTAGCAACGCCATTGAGCGGTGCTGGTTTAGGGTCAGGAGCGCCAGTACGTATTAGCAAAAGGAACCGCGAAGAACGCAGCGGACGCCAGCTCTGAGGAAACCTTACAGTGGGGGTTGCATCCTTGGTAGGTCATTGATGATCCCCCGCATAGCGGCGGTCCTAACCATTGAGACTCGTATGCTTTGCCGGGGTGGCGCAAAAGTGGTAGCGGGTCATAGTAAGGCAATTCCACCCTCCTTGTGAGGCCAACTTAATGGGAGGCATCTTCGACTTTCTGTCCTGGATGCCCAGGTGGCCGCTTCAGAAGCGAACGCTCAGGGGGAGGGGGGTTCCCAGCTGTCACGTCCTTTTCTGTGGGGAGGGGGCCAGATAGCTGGGAGGGTCTTCCAGGAAGACCCATGAAGAGCAATAGGCTCGGGGCTTCTGATTTTCTTCCACATGTAGGATCACTTCGAAATTTGAATGGGGCAGCCAAGTTGGCTTACGTCGCTAATATATTATCCATTTTAAATTCGCTCAATATCTCCATTGCAAGTAAAGATGGCTGCATGCCTTACAATGGCAGAAATGAAAGTTAGAAGCATTGAAGAGTCGAGTATCAGCAGATTATTTGGGTATGATTAACAATTTGGCAAAAATTATCGATAACGCAGAAGCAGAGTATGATGTTCAATCTCTACAAAAAGTCATCATTGAGTCATTGAGTCATTGAGTCATTGAGTCATTGAGTCATTGAGTCATTGAGTATTTGAGTCATTGAGTCATTGAGTCATTGAGTCATTGAGTCATTGAGTCATTGAGTCATTGAGTCATTGAGTCATTGAGTATTTGACTAAATTCATCGTCCGTTTCGATTTCTGCTTTCCCCGAAAAGGTTCTGGATGGATACGCAATTCATTTATTGCATCGCAGGTTTATAAAATGCTGGAGTTTAAGATGAGTTTTGGAACTGTAACCTCTCATGTCTTGGGGGAGCTACCATCTCCTACCAAGCGCGTCCTTAGGCGGTGGATAGAGGAACGACCTTTAGATATAAAGGTTAGCAGTGAATATTGAATAAGCGGCCGCGGACCAACTGGTTTGCTGTCGTTGAGGATGAGGTGGGGTACCCCTTGGTAACAATACTCTTAATAATGCCTCATAAATCCCAGGAAATGACAGCAAAAAGCAAACATAGAGCGCTTAAACTCTAAACCCGGAAAGATGAGGCCGTTAGCTAGGGATAGCATTCATCTAGGAGAGAAAACTCCGAAATAAAATCAACTGCTGCCTTGCAGGAAGTGGAGGGATCCACAAAAGCTAGGGAACCTTACCCGAAAAATAAGGCAGTTATCCAGAGAGCTGAAAGGGAACACTCACAGATGGTTTTGCGCAGGGCCAACAACCCAGCCATGTAAAAAGAAGATTGTTACTGAAACCGAAAGCAAAGCAAACACACATAACACAGTCAGAGGCAAGAGTAGAGTTCCGCAAAGGAGACTAATAAAGCCTTGTGGGGAAAGTCAACAGAATATCACAAGGCCGAGCACCCTACTCAAACAGATGAAAAAGAAAAATTACCTCATTCACAAGGCAACTGTCAACTTGGGAACATGGAATGTCCGAACACTACTAGAACAAGGCAGACGCGCCCAAGTCGCCAAAGAGATGGTAAAGTACAAACTACAAATTCTGGGACTAAGTGAAGTACGGTGGAACACATTTGGAGAAACAAGACTTCAATCAGGTGAAATCCTGCTCTTCTCTGGAAAAGAAAATGAAGAAGACACTCATGAAAATGGAGTAGCACTCCTATTGAACAAAGATGCATTTAAGAGTCTCCTGGAATGGGAGCCAAATTCAGAGCCAAATTCCTGTCCAGGTTCAAAAATGTCAATATCATTATGTGCGATGCTCCAACCAACCTTGCACCTGAGGAAGATAAAGTTGCATTCTATGAACAACTTCAAAGTATAATGGATAAAATACCGAAAAGAGACATACTGGTCGTCATGGGCGATATGAATGCTTAAGTTGGCAATGACAACAAAGAGAGAGAGAAGGTAATGGGCATACATGGACTGGGCTACATGAATGAAAATGGAGAGATGTTTGCAAACTTCTGCACAAAAATTGCCACAAAGTAACGTGGGTCTCACCAGACAACAAAACAGAGAATCAAATAGACCACATCACTATAGGTCGCGCCTGGAGGAGCACATTGCCGGATGTACGAACAAAAAGAGGAGCATACATTGGATCAGACCACCATCTGGTTGTTGCCAAGCTAAAAATAAAGCTAGCCAACCAAAGGCCAAAACAGACAGGCGAATTAGATTTGACCTAAGCAAGCTCCGAAACCCACAGGAAAAGAACGAAGTACAGCTACCCTTAAAAACCGATTTGCTGCATTGCAACTAGACGATGATAATGAAGGAAACATAGACAAAACCTGGGATAACTTCAAAGAAATTATTACAGTATCTTGCAAGAAAATACTAAAACCTGCCCCGGAAAACAAAAAACACTGGATCAGCGATGAGACATGGCAAAGAATTGAAGATCGGAAACACGCAAAACAAAAAGTGAATCAAGCCAAAAAAAGAAAACATAAACAACTTAATCAACAAGAGTACCATACAATTTCTAAAGAGGTCACAAAAATGCTTAGAAATGACAAACGAATATTTTATAATAAGCTAGCTGAACAAGCAGAAGAAGCAGCAGGAAAAGGAGATCTAAAACAGTTATACACAATTACTAAACTCTTGTGTGGCACGAAACCTAACTAAAATATACCAGTCCGAGATAAACAAGGTAAAGTCATTTCCTCCATAGATGACCAGCTTAGAAGATGGAAAGAATATTTCCAGGAAGTCCTAAACAGACCGACCCCTCTGAACCTACCCGTTTTGACCACAGGAGAAACACTGGACATAAATATGGAAGAGATATCCAAAGAAGAAATATGGACGGCCATCAATCAAATGAAGACAGGGAAAGCAACAGGTGTAGACAACATACCACCGGAGGTACTTATAGAAGGAGGAGCTGAAATCATCAACCAACACCACACTATCTTTAACAAAATTTGGTCAACTGAAACCCCTCCTGCAGAATGGAAAAGTGGCTTACTGATTAAAATTCCAAAGAATGGGGATCTGTGACAATGTGAGAAATGGCGAGGAATTACTCTACTATCAGTACCAAGCAAAGTCTTTAGCAGAACGATACTAAACAGAATAAAAGATGCCTGCGATGATCTCCTGAGAGAAGAACAAGCTGGGTTCAGAAAAGGAAGATCATGCATTGACCAAATAGCAACACTCCGGATAATTATAGAACAATCAATTGAATTGCAATCTCCACTCTATGCCACATTTGTGGACTATGAAAAGGCCTTTGATAGCATAAATAGAGAAACTATATGGTCAATAATGAGGCACTATGGAAGACCAAATAAAATAACTAACATCATCTGAAATCTGTACGAAAACGTAACCTGCCAAGTAGTACATAATGGTAGACTAACAGATGAATTCCATGTCACAACTGGAGTCAAATAAGGATGCCTCCTTTCACCACTTCTGTTCTTTCTTGTGTTAGACTGGGTCACAAAAGAAACTTATGCAAGCTCAGGAAAAGGAATCCAGTGGAACCTATTGCAAAAACTAGAAGATTTGGAGTTTGCGTATGACTTGGCCATTCGGCCCCACAGACTCCAAGACATGCAAGACAAAGTCACAGCCTTGAGCGAGACTGGGAAAAGCGTAGTACTCAAGATAAACATTAAAATAAACAAAATTTTTGAAAAAAACTTCCTACAAGATGGAGTCATGCAAGTAAAAAACCGCAACCTGGAGCAAGTTAACCACTTTGTATACCTTGGGAGTGTGGTCAGTGTAGCAGGGGGAACAGATGAGGTCATCGAACGAAGAATAAATTTGGCGCGACAGGCTTTTGCCAATCTGAAAAAGGTCTGGAGATCTACACACATCTCTGTCAAAACAAAAGTAAGGATCTTTAAACACCAATGTTAAAACGGTCCTACTTTATGGATCCAAAACATGGCGGACGACAGATACAACAAAAAATAGACTCCAGACCTTTGTTAACAGATGCCTCAGAAATATTCTGAAAATAAAATGGTTCGATAAGGTCGAAAACTACAAGCTGTGGGAGAGGTGTGGATAAAGAACAGTAGAACAACAAATCATGGAAAGAAAGTGGAGATGGATTGGACACACCCTCAGGAAAGATAACAGCAGGGCTAGGCAGGCCTTAGATTGGAACCCCCAGGGCAAGCGACAACGAGGAAGACCCAAGCGTACATGGAGACGGAGCATGTTGGACGAGGCTGAAAGGACTGGGAAGAGCTGGGAAGAACTGAAGCAACTGGCAAGGGACCGTGTAGAGTGGCGAGCTTTGACAGAGGCCCTATGTTCCACAAGGAACTCAAAGGACAAATGATGATGATGATGAACCTCTCATGATGCCTTTTAGATTCACGAGAGTGCAGAAAATCCTTAACTTGCCGAAATTGCTCTCAATGATCTTGCTCCATTTCCTCCATCTTACCTGGGAGACTTGTTCAACAATGAGAATTGTTAAGACACAGTGCAGGAAAATTATGAAAGTTCGTTCTCCATTGCATGTAGCATCGTCCTCATTTGAGCCTCGACTTTATAAATTTGCAAAAAAGGAGCAGGCTTATTATAGTTTAAGTGACAGTTATTGAAAATAAGGCCTAAGTCAGAATACAAATTTATTTAAACACTATCAACTTAAAAACATTTGAATACCAAATGTGACAATCGTAAATAATCAATCAATGTTTCAGATTATTTCTCTCAAAATGGTTCGATGACATGGAGCATAAATCAAGCCGAATTAATGCCAAATGTTTTAGTTAAGGGCTGTAGGACATGTAGGAGCTAATTTTGCTACCACATCAATACAGGGAAAATAGTGCACCGGTCCCTGGTGAAATGACAAAAATTACTGCAGGTCTGCCATACTAAAAGTTTGAGAAACACTGGTATAGAAAACGTATTGGTTAGGTTAGCACGTGGATTAATGAAACATAAGTTTGTTGATAACATAGTGATTTTAATAAATATATTTTATTGATACCATAAGTGTGAAGGGAACAATTTTGTGTTGATAACATTTTTGTAATCCATGACGTTTCTACCATGGACGTTTCGACCCCGGACGATTCGGCCAAAAATAAATCTTGAAAATAATAAGTAAATACAATAAAAAAAATAAAAACAAATAAAACAGTTTTATAGTGTAGGAACGAAAGGGTCGAAACACCAGTGGTCGAAACGTCCTGGGGTCTAGCCGTCCAGGGTCGAAATTTCCAAATGGTTTAGGAGAACATATTGATGTTTTAATAACATATTCGTGTTGATAAATATGGATGAAAGAACATAAACAAAACTACTAGATGATACACTTTAGGTTAAAGAAAATGTAGTTATCTTCATTTCTGTTTAAATATAAAAATAATAAGGCATTCATAATCCAGCATTGCTGAAATGATAATACACATCATCAAGTATGTCAAGATCAACAGGTCATAGCAACTACGAATTCTGAGCTGAGGAATTATAACCACATAGTTTTTAAGGCGGGGGTCATCTAAAGGAAAGGGTCATGCCTGATATAGTTCTAAAGGTTGAATTCTGATGTTGATGTAATTTCAATGCCCTGGCGTCGTGCTGGGTTAAGACCTTATTACCTCACTGTATAAAGAGCGGTTGGTCGTACTTAAGTCCTAAACCCATGATCCATTTGAACTTGAACATTTCTGTGCCTCTGGTATGTTGGTTTATTTTTCGCCTATAACGTGCACACTTTACGATAAATAATAACAGAATGTAATTATTTATATTGCTTTAGATTAAATTAGCTCTTATGTTGATATTGTGTATATCGTTAGGCATTTGATAGCTTAAATATTTGTTTACGTAAGTTTTGTTGTTTTAAACGTATTTTAAAGAAATAGTTATTAAAACATTTTTGGGAGAAACACAGATTTAAAGTTTAACTTCAATTTAAAATTTTAAAAAAATATTGATATCAGCACTATTACAAACACAGTTATTAATTAATAAACATAAAGTTATTATCTTTGCGGCAAAATAGGACGCAATAATCTTCTGTATTGAAGGAGCGTCTGTAACAGCTAAGATAAGATAAAAATAAAACAATAATAGTATTTATGCATTTATGTTTGTTCATGTGCCACTCTTGTTTACAAACTATAAACGTGATGTTTAGCATATATTAAATAGTCCTAATAATACATGTATGTAAACTTAAAGTAGAACCCTGTTAATTTATTGTGAAATACCTATTAACTAAAAAAGAAAATTGTGTAAAACAAAAATTGTCAAACTTTTTAAAAACACTTGTACATGTATATAGAAGTTGCGGCAAATGCCTTCGTCAGTGCAAATAAATAAACACAGCGATTACATAAATTTACAGCAAATATTACCTAACCTGCCATGGAGAAACTAATTAAAGAGAAAAAATGAAAGATAAGACATGGCAGACGCCTCAACAAAAACAACAAAGCTTAGAAGAACAGAAGGAAGTTTCAGAATTTACAGTTACATCTTATATCAACAATATTTATACGTATAATTTTAATAATGCACAATTTATCATGAATAAAAAAGTATCATATTTGGAATTTAATTTTAACGACACTTTTTAATATAAAAAAATGTGGGCCCTAAAATAACTCTTTACAAAATACTATTCACACACAGCTTTCTGATATACTCTTTCTCTTCATTTTTACAGTTTGAACATGACGTTTCTTCTGAACAACTCCTTGACCACTCTAACGTCCTTAATGGTTGTTATATGCTTATCTACAAGAATATCTGAGGGTAATTTAGTGACAAACGCTGTGGTAGTCGACCCACTAGAACACTCTAGTCAATCTACTTCAGTAGTCAACTCATCAGTACATCTCAGCCTATCAACGCCAGCAGATACCAGCCTATTCACACAGTCTACGTCACACACTAGACAGCAGACTCCACCAATAGAAGATGTTGACACGTCTTGTGTGTGTAAGAGTGACAGCTCCAGAGTTTTTGCTGAATCCGGAGTAGAAAAAGTTTACATCGTTGTTATAGTTATTCTGATCCTCATTGATGTCGCCGTTGTCGTAGACATGTACGTCTGGAAAAGGTTGAAGAACCTGAAGAAAGAAAACGTGGACTCAGAAGCAACGAAACACAAGATATGAATCTACTTCAAATAACAGACGGACTTTATTAAAAAACATTCGTTTAAAATCATTGAATGAATTTTGAGCACAGGCCACGTAAATAGTGAATTTCTCTTTATTTGTGAGCGTTTGACAGACATGTCGGATTTGATTTTATTAACTTAAACAATGAAGTGACCCCGGTACACATTTATTGGAAATTCCAAGAACTTTTACTTTATCTACCGGTCGTCTTGATTTCAGGTTTATGACTTGCAGCCTTTTCTTAAGGCATTTATCAGAGCATTTAAATAAAATTATTGTGTTCTTAGCTAACAGTTGACTTAGTTCTTAAAGAAAGAATATTTTGTTAACCTGTTAAAACTGTTCAAACAATACACGGACTGATTTCATGGTTTGAAAACTGATCTTTCAATAGTTTGATAGTTATGAATTTATTCAGAGTGTCTTTACATCGTTCACATTAAACTACTGAAAATGTATTGACTTTCCTGCCCGAATCTTGCGTGAACGTCATCCCAATCTCCGAAACGGTGATGGTATAAAGACTTAATATTATGTGTTGTTAAAAATCAGATATATTTAGTTATGTATACAACAGAAAAAAGTATCACTTGAATTTTTCTATTAGAGTTATCATCAAGAAATTGCTGGATATTTCATGATAGGCATCAGACTAGTCTGCAGAAGAGTAAATAGTAAATTTTATTATACTAACAGATATCATATTATTTTAATGAATAATCCCTCTTTCTCCACCACATTATTTTCATAGCAACGTATTAGTTACCAACTCTACTATATGATTAAATCCCCAGACCATATTACTTTTCGTTTTAGTCCTAGTTTTAAACAAAAATAATTTAATTTCATAATGTGAATAGAAATAATTTTTTGGCGTATATTTATTTTGAAACTTTTTAAATGGCAGTTATAGCCAGTTCCCACTTTGCCCAATGATTGCTCGATCTAACGAGTTGCCTTTTTTGATCGATGATCTACTTCCATCTGATAATCGATCATACATCGTAACACATCTTTATATGTTCCAGATTTGCCATGTGATACAGAAATTATATGATGGAAGTTTGATTTATCACCAGTAATTTTAGTAATTTACTAGAAGACCCGTCAGGCATTGCAACGATCTAAGTAAAAGTAAAAGTATATCTCAAAGATATACGAAAAAAAGACATTTGGGGCCCCCAGCCCCGAAAAAATGGACATTATAAGTTCAGTGCCCTTTTGTTTATTATAATATGGGCTACCAGGTTTACGTATACAAAAATTGGTTAAGATAAATTAGTAACTCAGTAGCTAACGCTTAAACTAATTTTTATATAGCTCATATAAGCAAAAAACTACATTATGGGCCCCATGGGACCCTTTTAGTGCAAGATATAAAGTTCAAAACACCTGTTTATTTCAATCTATTTAATAATGGATATATTTATCTATATTTCTCAAAATCTTTATCATTGAATGGGGAATAAAATCGTAAACGTTTATGAAAAAAGACATTTTGGGCCCCCAGCCCCGAAGAAATGGACATTAGGAAATTAGTGCCCTATAGTATTTCAATATTATCTTCCAAGTTGTTACATACAAATTTTGATTAAGATCCATCAATTAAGCCAATAGCTAACGCTTAAACTAATTTGTATATTGCTCATATCAGAAAAAACATATTATGGGCCCCCCGGCGCCCCATGAGTGTTACATTTTGAAAAAACGTTGCCAATTACCATCCCAGGAGCGTACTCAAAGGTCTCCAAAAGTTTAATGATGATCGGATGAATAGTTTAGACAGCTATAAAGAACAAACATACACACATACTTTCATTTATATATATATATATATATATATATATATATATATATATATATATATATATATATATATATATATATATATATATATATATAATATATTATATAAATATTTTATCACCCGTCAAAAATGACGGAAGTTTTCAAAATAAATACACATCATATTAAAAAATAACGTAATACAGAACTTTCATTTATTTGAATTGAACAAGTTATGTCTCAAAATATAAAAGATTTATAGTTAAAAACTTAGGTTTTGCGTTGTTTTTTAAATTTATTGATACATTATTATGTTATTTTTTTAGAGTTATACATTTAGCTTCCACCTTTCATTAATCATGAGTTCTTTTTACTTTTTTACATAATAAATTCACTCAAAAATGTTTGGGTACTAAATAAAGTAAAATGGAAGTTTTGACACATTTGACAACAACCACCGTCACGTAAAAAACCTTTATGTTTTGCTATCCTCATCTTTAAGCAATTTAAAGAAATAAAATATTTGTAACAGCAGGTACAACATAAGGAACTTCGTCACACTTCCTCACACTTTCACATCAATAAACTAAAATATAAATGTTGTAAATGTAATCTATTGTCCAAAATAATTTAAAGAAATTAACATCTTCGTATTGAAAAGACTTGAATTAAAAACGGCACACTTTGTTAGGCAATAAAAGATTAGTAATAAATAATGCAACTAAATCACTTATTTTCAATTTCTCTCTAGATAGTTTAATATGGAAATTATAATATTTTCAGTCTATTTTTGTCTCTATAATTAACGATACTTAAATTTACAAATTTGAGACAAAAACATTAGTTTTTTTTAAATATGGATTCAATTTACCGATAATACATTATGTATGGTCAATTCTACATCATCTCCCACCCTCATTAGTGGTTTATAGATAATGAAGAAAATATAGTCAGCATTTTTCCCCTTAAAATTCAGTCTGTATATAAAAACAAGTGAAACAATAATATAAATTGATTTTTAAACATTGCTTTATTTTTTCCCCGCTATAAAAGAATGAACATGTGATGTTCAAGTGGCTATAGAATTTATATATTAAATAATTAATTTTGACGAACTTAAACATTTAATTAATAATTTAAAGTCCAAATCTACTCAAATAAACTTAATTAATTCACAAATTTATTCCCACATGTACTAAATAAACTTATTTGACAGGTTTTCAAAAGATCTCTATCACCTTAGTAACTAAAAAAGCGTACATATTTACGACACTGCATCATAACACAATTGTAAGTAATACATTATGTGTAATAGCATCAGCGTCTATCAGATAGAGAACTTGTGGCACGTCCTTGTCAAAATCGCAACAGCTTCTTATCCCATAGCGCCAATAAAGTAAATTATAGACTTTATAAATGTAATGTTGTTTCGAAAATGAAATATATGTTAGAAAAAAAGCACACAACACACACTACAAACTAAATAAAAACACACACAACCGAAAAAAAATAAAAAAATTCTAAGTTCTCTTTACTACACATGTACTTTGACTTGTGCCATCGCTTTTCCCATAAAAATCACTTACTATTTACATAATTATGTTTATAATAAATGTAGAGTAATAAAACACAAACTTTTAAAAAATTGGCAATATTTTTCACACATTTAAAATACTTAATTCAATGTTTCAAGTGGCAATTGTAATTAAATATTTTTACGGCATCTATTATAAAGAAATAACCCGTTAAGAAGGCCACTGATTTGTACCACATAGTTTAATTCAAGATGGTTACGCGAAAAGTGCGCACCTTAATTTCACAATAAAATATTTTTTAAAGCGTACTGCTAAAAATAAACTATTTGAAAAAAAAATACTGCACCAAAAACAACTCGATTTGAATGCTCACCTGAAGTTGTTCAATTGGGAAATAAGATATATTATTTTTTTCTCTTTGTCTCTACATTTTCTGTTGTTTTTTTTAAAATAAAATTTACGGTTTTCAAGCAAAAGGGACAATTACAAAAGCTCTAATAAAACAATCTGCGGGGTAAAAGAAACCGTCCTGCGAAATTATGTCTTTGTTATTTGGTTCGTCAGTGCAAGCGGGACACATAGTCGCGACAAAGAAACATATAAAAACCAACTGAGCTTTATATAGTAGATAGATAATGCATCCTATAAACATTCCATCAGTGACTAACTTTGAAACTATAATGTGACAAAAATGTGTAACAATGTGTAACGATTCTCCATGTGGCATAGATAGATGTAGCGCAAAAATACACAAAATATTCGGAACATTTTGACTAGACGTCGATTGAGCTAATAACGGAGTATGCCGTCGAATGCTGCATAGTGTGAACTGACTATGAGGCAAATATTTGTGCATGCATTTTTTTGTCTTGATTATTGTGCAATTCTAAAAACAATTAAATTGCATTGTGAATAAAAAAATATAAATGTTTCATTTGCCATTGACTTTTAAACACAATACAAATCCACATGAACATGCCTACATTATTAGGACCTCAGTGGCACACAAATGAATAAATTAAACATAAGGTAATTGTACCAATAAAAAAAAACTTTTAAACTCAGAAAAGAAGTAATCGAATATGATATGAAAAATAAGCAACGAAACAAAGAACTTATTCGAAAAAAAACTTGATATTAAGAATAAGTAGTAAAAAAGTAAAACCTAGCTGTGATTTGTTGTTCAAGGGTACAAGCCAGAGAGAAAATACTCATCTTCCTACGGCAATTTAATCGTTCTTTCACACCCACACACGAAAAAAATACTCTTACACAGAAAAGCAAACACACACGCACTCACGCACATACACACACATAGGCACACACTCACGCACACACTCTCTCACACACACACACTTATGCAAAAATGAAAACACACACACACACTCATGCAAACAAACGCACACACTCACAAACGCACTCAGGGCTGGTCTTAGAGTATGCGGGGCCCAAGGCAGAAAACGATTAGTGGGCCCCGGACCCAAGAAAGCAAACGAGGAGTGAGACCCATGCAAAAAATGTGCATTTCTACATATATTAAAATAATGGGAAATACAAAATCTAATTAACAGGTGCTTAAATTTTACTCTATAACATCATTGACACATCAATAATTAAATATGTATTAATTTTATTTTATTTATAGTTTTAGAATTTTAAAAAAGAAATATATATTAATAATAATAATAATTATAATTATTTATTTGGGGGGGGGCGAGGGATGGGGGTTTGTCTGGTTAGATCTTACACTTCCACCTTTTTAAAAATCCTTAATATTAACTCGTGGTGTCTGTTTGTTTGAGTCCTTGCTTGTCGAAAAAACTTTGGATCGATTTTTAACCCCCTATTCTCGTAAGTTAGCGAGCTGAAAATTTGCAGGCATTTTCGTACCAATAATAAAAACAATGTTTAAAAATTTCAGATTGATCACATGTACTGTAATTAAATTATTGAATTTTTAGATTCTTTTATTTATCTCAATGTATCATGTTATTTTTTGAGATAGAGTATCGCGGTACGTATTATATTGAACAACCTTTCTATCGCGCAATAAGGTGTGTATTTTATTGTCAACACTTTTTTATAAACATACTAGACGCACCTCGGCGTAGCATACGCCGCAGACTTGCTCATGGAGAGTGCAAAGAGAGTGGAGAAATAACGGACACAAACTACAGCGTAAAGAAATCAAAACAACGCAAGCGAAAGTCGGGGGGGGGGCGCGGGGGCGGGGCGACCTGCCAACTCATTGTTGGTTCCGAGACGTTTTGCAGGCGAAATTCGGTACACCTCTAACTTCTATGAAGTCAGCTATAAAACGATAATCGGTTTAAAATCAGAGTTACATAATCGATAATCGGTTTAAAAAAACAACAAAAACAACAACACGCAATTAACAACCCTAAACATGACTATCCCCTCGCTATGGTCGGCGAATCACAGTTTATGTTTAAAGGATGGTAGTATTAAATGGGAGGCGGGGTAACTACAACCTCAGTGTGCTTGTAATCGATAATCGGTTTAAAAAACACACAAAACAACAACACTCAATTAACAACCCTAAATATGACTAACCCTCGCTAGGGTCGGCCAATCACAGTTTATGTTTAAGAGTTGGTAGTATTAAATGGGAGGCGGGAAACCAACAACCTCAGTGTGCTTGTCTCCATGTGTTCTCACTTATTTTGACTTACTTTGTGCTGATTTTTGTGTCTGTACTCTCAGCCCCCCCCCCATCTGTTCTTTGCACAGTCTATAATGAGCAGGTCAGCGCGTATGCTACGCCACGGTTCTCTACAGTTTCTTCTTTTCATTCACTCACAGTCGTTTGCCCAAACCCATCCAATTTTGACAACTGTGTCTTTCAGGAATTCTTCACCCGTAACTAAATCATTAGCGGCGTATGCTACGCTGCGGGTTCAGCTAGTGTTGGCAATGAAAGGGGTAAATAAAACAAACCCGTAAAAACAAAGTTTTCTGACTATAAATCCCTTATATTTGAGTCATAACTATACAGTATTGATTATTTTCAACGCACAAATTTTACAGACTGACACCGAGTGATGTCCCCTGTCTTTAACGGGGGATGGGACGTGAGGGGGTGTGGGCACGACGGTCGACGTCTAAGCGTCAACTCAAACTTACGTGGAAAAAACAATAACAAACCGTGAATTTGAATTACATACCTCATATAAGGATAAACTAAAAATGCATTAATTTAATTACGGTACGTTCGATCGATCTGAAATTTTGATACGATGCATTGTTAGGTAAGACGGGCCCGTGTGCCAAATTTCAGCTCGATCGGATCACGGGAAGTGGGTCAATTTTTCGACTTTTGTTTTTCCGCCCGCCCGCCAATGCATGAGAAGATGAGACGGCCGCGAATTTAATATAAGGGATTTAAAAAGGGCACATACAGATATTTTTAAAAATTAAAAAGAAAACAATGTTTTCGCTGGGGCTTGAACCCAGGACCATCGACGTATGAGACGGGACGTGATAACCAGTACACTACGAATCTCACATTTACTGTGAAGGAACAATGCAAGTGAACGCAAGTGCATTGTTGCCACCCACTCCCAGCCATCTTTTTTTTTCCATTTAATCCCACCACGCTTGCCAACAGTGTTTAGTTGACACGAGCGAGGGTCATTACTCACGCTCTATTGCACATGCAGCTTCCGGTCGCCTCGCAGGGCTCCGACCACGAGAGAATTATATATATATATAGATATATATACATATATATATTTGGTCTGCGGACATTAATGATTAATTTCTCGATTAATCGTTAAAAAATTTGAACGATAAAATCATTTTTAACCATTTTATCACCCACCACTTACAAATTATTTAAAGTCAAAAAGTTAAAAAAAAATTTGCGGCCGATAAATAACAAATTTCCTGACGATTACGCGAACATTTTTGTTTTAACCTATTCATTGACGGGAATGTTCACAATGTTGATAAAGTTTGCCTACCATGTTTCTAACACTCATAAGCCTACTTATCAAACCAAATGAAAAGCGTTTTAAGCTAAATGCAGTAATGGCGTCTGACTCAGTGACAGAAATGACGACAGCACTTCTGATGAATTTTCGTTCGTTTCTTGTGCTCCATAACCTTTTCGCGAGGTCGTAGGGGATTCTAATGTTTCAACTAGAACATTCGCAGCTAGTAGACGTTGGGCGGCGCCCATCCGTCTCCAGGTCAGTGGATGAAATTTTTTAGCGTTAATCATTCGTCAACATTTTTATAGTGGCTTTAACGTGTTCTAGATACCCCGCCCCTCAGCTTGTGAGGCGAGCGCACTATTGACTTCGCTATTCAGTAATTCTGATGAATACATGTACTGCGTTACAAAATGGAGATAAAAATTCCTAAATCCATTAACCATCTACAATATGGTGGAAACTTAATGAACACCGATATCCGATAATGTCATTCCTTGCTAAGACCGTTTTGTGCATACCAGTTACCTTAGTTCCATGGGAATGATTGTTCAGTTCGGCTGGTTATATTGTCAATTAGACCCGCTCATCACTTGAACTAAATAATGTTAACTCATTTGTCGTATTGCGTTGTTGGTTAAAAGTTGACATATAAAGGAGACATTCCAGTGTTATTTAGATTTTTAACAAGAACATTTAATAAGTGTTACTTATGACGACGTAATTTAATTTATGTGTTTGCTTTAATCGAAATTAACGATTAATTACTCGTTAATTTTTCAAAGGTTAACGATTTAATTTAAATTAATCGTTATCAGACCTAAAAACTAATATATATATATATATATATATATATATATATATATACTAGAAACAAAGCCCGTCCAAAGACGGGAATAAGTGTAGGTAGATCTGTGAAGTTCATGGTTGGACATCGCACCATTATCCAACCCCCTTTGTACAGAGTCCCTACCTCCCCCGACACCGCGGTCTGTCCACAGACCTACCCCCCCATACACAGTCTGTCCATAGACCCTACCTCCCCCCACACCACAGTCTGTCCAGAGACCCTACTCCCCCCAAACACCGCGGTCTGTCGCGTGAGCCTACATCCCCTCCACCGCTGTTTGTCGAGTGACCCACCGTCTCGACCGGCCATACATGTGATCACGTCAAAAATACTTTACGCTTACTGAAATGTTCTAGGAAAAACTATTTTTTTTTGCATTAGGATTTGGAATGATTATAATGATTTTTTATATTAGTACGGTATTGTCTAATTATTTTATCCTGACAAAAAAGTTGTTCTGATACTGTTGTTATAAAACAACAAGTACTAGTAAAATTGTAAGGCATATTAATAATGTTTAATCAAAATGCGGGGCCCTGGAAAGCGCGGGGCCCAAAGTGGTTGCCTCGTTCGCCTTGCCCTAAGGCCGATCCTGCACTCACTTAAGCACACACTCACGTAGACACACTGACATGCACACACACACACATGGGCTCTTTGATTTTGAAAAGATAATCGTGAATGTTTGACCTACCACATAAAGCAATCTGTAATGGATTGCCAGAAGATGTGCTCTCTTAGCTCAATTAATTGCCAGCAAAAGTTAAGGTTATACATAAAAAGATAATGTTCTTACGTCATTGCCCTATAGATCAGAGCAACACCACAAACAGTATATTCAATTTTCTTTAAGTGTAAATAATTACTATTTAATGGTGAAAGTTTAATATAGTCAAGTTTATATGTCGTACTAGTACCAACCCATCAAGACCAAAGTTTACACACACACACAAATAAAGATACAAATAATTATGCCTTTCTGAATAAAAATGCAAGTATATTTAATTATTTATAAAAAATATTATCTAAAATTATTTTATCAGTTCTTTTCATTTAAATAAAAATGATACATAGTAAGATAAAAAAAATAAAGATGCAAACCATTTACGTGAGCAATTCAAAAAATTTCAAGGGAGGTAGTTTAAATACTTCCATGATTACTTAGTTCTTATCACCTCCCTGGATTTTATTTATAACCAAAAAACAGGCGTGGCAAATATTGCAGTCGAGACCATTTTGTGAAGCCAATTGGAGTGTGACTATGTTGATGTTTTGAATGGTGCGGTGTGGACCCACATCGCTGACAAAGTTAACATTGAGAGTGTAACGTTCTATTGCCTTATGCGGCTCTTAGTTTGGTACACAATTTAAACGTTTAGCGACCCCGAGGCCTATGTCATTCAAGTGTAAAACCAGTGGCGTAGCGAGGGCGACGGCAAATACCCCGGTTAGCCCTATTTTTATGGGGGGGGGGAGGAAATTATGATAGTTTATTATAAAGAACAGAAATAACCACTTTTTATTTAAATGAAATTTAAGCCACGGAGGAAATTAATGGAATGAAGCGAAAATTACTGTACCCGATCAAACTCCCTCAACAACGAATCAAATTCAACACCGTAGATGTACTTAAACCAAATAAATAAATGGCCTGAAAGTATCGATACAAATAAAGATTACTAAAAGTGCAGCGATATTTAAAATTAATCCACATTATCATGTGAAATGTTACTTCCCCTTAACACATTGCTGTCCTACCTTAAAGACCCCCACGGACCATATTTGTTTTCCCTATGAGGCCGGAGGCCGCAAGCAATTAACGTCTTAAGAAAATTATTAAATGTATAAATACTTCCTACCTAATGTAACTTTGTCTCCTCATCAATACGAAAAATGACTTGAATAAAAACTGTAACACATCTCTAATGTGATATTTAGCTTTGAACTGTACTTGCAATTTTCTTAATGTGGGGTTTTTATTCTGTAATTGTTGCTCTTATTAAGTTTTCCAAATGCTCATCAGTCAAAGCGTTTCGTTTTTTAGATTTTATATTATTCATGATGGAGAATCCAGCTTCACAGAAGTAGGTACTCCAAACATGGTTAATATTATTTTACAACTTTTCGATAGTTGCGGAAATTCTTCTGCAGAAACATATGTTATCCAGAATTCAGTTGGCGATGAATTCGTATGTTTGTCACGAAGAGGTGTGTTATGCTGAATATCGATGATTTCAAGCTGCACTACACCTTCGTCTGTTCCTAATATGGGCATTTTCGAGGCTACATTAGAGACATAACTAGTAAAAGGATCTTCTACAAAAACCAAAACAGGTGTGAGATTTCGAATATCTTTTAAACACATCTGTAAAGTCCAGCAGTAAATTTTTCTAATAAAACATGGAATCGCTCATTTGTAACAAGCTCTGGAAGTTTTTGAGTAGCCTTGGCAAGAGCTGGAAGTGAGTAAAATTTGACTAATTTAGTTGGGTGATGAAAAAATCGAGCTTGGATTAAACAATACTGATTTCTCTCATTAGCGTTGGTAAGATTTGAAAACGTCCTTGCAATTTTAAATTTAATTTATTCAGGTGATACGTGATGTCGGTTAGAAATGCTAATTTTAAAAAAAAATCAGGTAGTTCTATATAATTTAACAAATCTTTCTTCTTTTTAGACCTGAGAAACAGTTTTACTTCGTCAATTAGGTTCCAAAATCGTGACAGAATTTTTCCTTTGCGCAGCCAACGAACATCAGTATGAAGAATAAAACCCTCCCAAAATTGTTATCCTACTCTACTAACAAAGCCTTAAACTGGCTGTGATTTAATGGATTAGCTCGAATAATATTAACACTTTTAAACACAACATCCATTACATTTTGCAATTTGTCATCCATCAACTTTGAGGAAAGAGATTGCTGGTGAATTATACAATGATAAGATTGAATGTCTGGAAAATCATTGTCAGCCTTCAGCAAAGCCAATGAGTCCAACTTTCCTTCCTATCATTGCTGGAGCACCATTCGTTGTAACAGAGATAAGCTTCCTCAAATCGATGTTGTTGTTTAATAGAAATTCCTTCAGTGCTTTATATACATCTTTACCACGTGTTATATTTTTTAATGGAATTAGTAACATTAATTTTCTTTAAATGTCTGCCCCTTGTCAAACCTAACTCAAAATATAAGTTGGGCCGTGTAAGGGATATCACATGATTCATTAAATGCCAGACTGAAACCAGAAGCGTTTTTTAAAATCCGTAAGCAACTATTCGAATATATTCCCGGATATACTTTCAACACACTTTGCAACAGTCTGGTGGGAAAGCTGAAGATATTTGATTATTTATTTCTTCCTTTTTTTAAAATTAAGAAAATAATGAATCAGCACATTCTTGAAAACAAAGTCTAACCATTTCACAATCCAGATACGATTTTTGTTTCTTTGCTAACAACTAGCTAATTTTAAAAGACGCTTCCGTAGCACAATCACTTTCCGCGCTCAAAATCGGCGCGGAAAACATTTTGCTGGCCATTTAAATTCTTCTTTAAAGAAGTAACTGTGACTTCTCTTAGCTTTGTTCCTTTCGGACATTCGATATCAAAATTGGTATTCACTAACTTGGGGTGTCTCTTCAGATTTGACTTTTTGATAACAGAAATAGTAGCCTGACAAATCAAACACACTGGCTTTTCATTAAACAGAGAAAACAAAACATTGAGTTCCCTAGAAGAAATAAAAGTACGATTCTCTTCTGTGACTTTTCGTTTCATACTCATATGGTCTTTATCTTTTTTAGAAACTAATGTCGTCTCAAAAATCGTTCCATATATCTCTCGGAATTTCTTCATAAGTGAATTGCACTGATAACACAAACCCAGCTGTTATTCTCGTTTCTACTCTCAGAATGGTTCATACTCTCGAACGAAATAAATAACAGTTACTGGTCTTTTTCCTTTCAATATTCATGATGGACATTTATTCCCCCAACCCACCCCCACCCTAGCCGAACCCAGGTTTTTATTTCAACTTGTTCACATTCCTCTGCAGAAACCTTAACTTGCCGTGGTAGCCGAACAATGTAATCACAACCAATCCTGGGAGACATTGGCATTCTTACGATGACCAGGTAGCTACGAATAAAATCCCTTGAGCCACCCCTGACCCCGCCCTGTCCGAAGCAACAGAAAGAATTTCTGGATTGCCGTATCGGAATTCAGGTAATCCCAAGTGGCCTAATTGTTCACGTGAAACGCACTGAACGTAAATTTATCAAATCAACACCCTCTTTTGCGGCAACCCACCCCGTCTTATTAAAATACCATATTTCTCACGTAGTCTCTAATAAATTGTCAAAAATACTGAATCACTCAAGGTAGTTTTTTTTCTTTTTTTTTAAAGAAAAGAAAAATTTTACAAAGATTTGGCGGGCCATTTTAGACAGGTCCGCGCGGCATTATACCATTATACTTAAGTGCACGCGGTGGTCGAGTGGCAGCGCACTGGACTGTCGTACCGATGGTCACGGGTTCGAATCCGTGTGAAGGCAAGGGTTTGTTCCCGGGGCCTAGGGCGTCCCTGAGTCACCCCGCTCCGAATGGGTACCTAACACTACATGTAGTTAGGCGGCTGGGTAATGCGTGGAACCCACAAAGCCGTGGCCTGCGAATGCTGCATCACTTACCAACGGATCATCTGTCATGGTCTGTGGACGCAACTATCTTATGCATAGAAGGAGCGTCTGTATAGAAGAGAAAATATTTCACATAAAGATTAAACAAGTCAGGTTGTCCTAAACGTCAAGATGGAAAGTAAAAGTTGTAGAACCTTTCAAATATTTGATTATATCCACAACAAAAATGAAATTCCTTAAAATATTTCTAATATGATTGTAGTGATCTGAAAACTGAAGGTATTAATATAATAGGCTGGAGAGGTCAAATGTATGATAATAATGCTGTCATGGCCGGAAATCATACAGGAGTTTATTAAAGATTCAAAGACATAAATCGTAAAGACAACTTTTTACCTTGCTCAAACAATTCATTGAATATCCTTTGTTGTATACATGCTACTTCAACTGAAGCGAACTCTGTGAAATTTTTGGACATTAAAAAATTGTTACGCACTCAGTTCCATGTCTAGCAACCACTTAGATGTTCTAGTAGTTACTACAGGCAAGACATTTAACTAACTTAAAGAAATGCGATGTTGGACAAGAGCAGATTGAGTAAATATATATTGAGTAATTTTAATTTACTTTGACAGACACGGAACAACTGACAAGCAGATGAATACTGATAGGTGCAAACTAACGCAGGAATTTTAATTGTGACAGTGGTGTCCTCTTCAAACAAGTTTTAATAAGATCATTCTAAAGAAACAAAACAATATATTGTTTTATATTTAGCGGAAAATATCTTCCTTTCGGCTTATCCACCAATCGTGTTAAATTACAAACTCCACTTCATAGTTCTCAATGAATTTAACAAAAATATTACTATAGACTTGAATGACTCCAACACAAACATACACATTATATCACAATACACCAGACTTAGTTTGTACACATTATATATATTTGAACCCGCCTCTAACATGACTGAATTTGACGTTTCAAGCCAGGTATTTGAAGTAGTGTGTGGTGCGGTTACCATGTGGAGAGCAGAAATTGCATCCGGTCTTAGTGTCTAAAATTTTCGAATGAAGAAACACGCAACATGTATACAGGAGAGAAATTCGGTTTTAGCGTTATTGTGTATGTAGGTTATATAATTGGCTAGACAGAGGTGTTTTAAATAAACTTTTCAAACTTTTTATACATGTCATAACGTACAGACGACAGTAAGTATAGGTAAAGATAAAATACGATGAAATATAAAATAAAAGAAATAACAAGATATGATTGCAAAAGTTTAGATGACACATGATAATTTTAGGTAAAAACAGAAATTGTATGACACTTAAAATAAGGTAAGTTTAAAGAATAGTTGATTTTAAGATGATGCTTTAAGATTCATTTAGTTGAACTTATGTGTTCGCTGTTTACTGGATTTATATCTATTTTTATGTCGTTATTTTTGCAATTTATTTTTTTGCTGGAATGTAAAATGTTTGAATATTTTCAAAAAATTATCTTTGAGCCAAACTGCTAGTCGAAAGTAACTAGTCTTGAATGTTGGTAAGTAAATCCTCTGTATACCAGATTATTTCTGATCTGTTCGAATACTGTTAATACTCAACAAACGCAATAATAACTTCACTTTTTCAACATAATTCAGAGATGATTGAAATAACCCAAAAATACTTCCAGTAAAATAGTACTTTTGGGCTCGTAGGCACGAAACAAACTGTTTCATTTTTTCTTAATATCTGGTCGTATCCCCCCCCCCTTTTTTTTCACACAAGCCCTCCCTCGTGTTCGGTTCAGTACGCTCTAATGATCCTGACTGACATTACATTTATGTTTTTTAGACATGTCCCGTTTTCTTTTCATCAGCTTTTATAATTTATATATTTATAATTCGTGTTTCCAGGTAGTGACGATTCAATCCAAATTTTTAAAACCTGCTTTTGTAAAATTATTTGAAGATCACATTAAAAAATTGGTGCCTAAAAGAAGAAAAAAAAGCAATTACAATGTACAGTACTTTCATAAAATAATTAAATAGATATTTCATAAAAAATAATAAAAGGTGCGTACACTACATGTATATTGAATTCATAATATTTAGCGATATGGAGTTAAAATCACCATTTACAGCACTGTGGGGCGTCGTTTTTCAATTTTATTTCTTTCTACTACATCAATAAAATATTCATAAAAATGAAAAGATTTCTCCAGATGGTTAAAATATCAATTAGGATGTTATTAAATGAAGACTATAAACATATCACTAATAACTTTTATTCCAATATACTTTGGCTAGTCTTTAAATAGAAATACATTTTCAATGTAACTTAGCAGCTAGAGAAGTTGAGTCAATGTACATAAAAACGTTGAAGCAGGGCTGGATTAAGCCGTCTTGGTGCCCTAGGCACAACCCCACATGGGTGTCCCCTTCTGCCTCAGGCCCCCGATCCTCCACTGACTGCTGGTGGCTGGTGTGCTCTATATTATTCATAAAATCTGCTAACAAAGAAAAACAGGTGTTAACACAAATGTTTGTACTACTAAAACTCATTTAAAACCAACAATAAGATATTTCTGAATTGAAATTATTAATTCATTAATTTTGAAATAATAATAGGCAAAAATACTGTAACTTTTTTAATAGATGAGAAAGTCAGAGAGAGCACACATTTAAATTTTGAAGTTATTTTTTCTAGATTTACAGGTGGCAAAGTTTTTGAGTACATCGGTAGCTCATGGTGTCACCCCTTCACGACTGAAGGGGCCGTCCATAAATGACGTCACGCGAGGTTGCCGATTTTTACCCCACCCTCCCCCAGCGCGCATACTTTGTCACAAAAACTTAGACCCCATTCCTTTTGTACGATATGACGTCACAAAGCTTTGACACCCCTCCCCCAAGCCGTATTTTCTCAATAAAAATTAGCATATTGCAAATTATTTTTTGTCATTTCAATATGTATTTAGGGTAAGTCTGCACTGTAATATCGTAACACGCGTGAAGTCATTGAAAACCTAATTAAATAAATGGTAAACAATCAAATATTTAAGTGGAACTTTTATTTAAAGTTTCGCGATTTTGATGTGACGTCACATTTCTTAAACACCCCCCTCCTCGTACCACATAGTCACAGATGCATGGAATCCCCCCCCCCTATGGCGGATTTAAAAAAAAAGGGGGAGGGGCTGCTGAACGGGCAAAAGTCCACAATAATTTAAGGGCCCCCAAACTTTTTATGAATTATAGTGTATAATAAAGATGCAGGCCATTATGTTTGTACGAATCCCTGAAAATGCCTTGGACAGTCATACGGAAATGCTGCAAATGAATAGGAAGTATAACGGAAACCAGGCTATTCTTCGTGAGAAGTGCATTGTAGCTCATTATGTACCGTGCACAGCTTATTCCTTTAATTTGGTTGTGAAAAGAGCAGCAGGTTGTCCTACTGCGGTCAGATTTATTTGTCTTCTGCAAAATCTTTATACCCGACTTGTTCCATCTACTCATCGTTGACAGGTACTTCAAAAACATATGAAATTGATACATGCTAACAAAGCCTTGTCTTACACAAGATGGTCAGCCTGACATTATGCTGTAAGGTCTGTTAATAGCTCATACCATGAGAATATCGCAGCACTTGAAGAATTAGCAACGAATAAAAATCAGCCACGGGGCTGCCGACTTGAAGAAGAAGGATTTCTAAAGAAAATTGTACAACTGGAAGTCGCTATTTTACTTGAAATTTGGGAAACAATTTTAGAAAGGAAGTCTATCATTGAGTTTGTTAAAAAAAATTGCATTTATTAATAATTTAATTTTATTCCTATGAAGACAAAGGAAAGGAAAAGTCCGTGGTAAAAACAGTGTAAACAATCTTCAATACTATCAAACAAAAAAGAAAGCGTCACTTTGATAAAGGGACATCAAAAAAACAGTATTCTCCTGGAGAAAAAAATTCAAGATTGAGGTATTTCTGGTAATCATTGAAAAACTTTTCTTAAGCCCTACAACATTGGTTAGGTGCATATAAATACATCCATGAGAAATTTGGCTTTCTTACAAACCTAACTGAGCTCAGCACTTTCGCCACCCAATGGGCAGCAGCCAAGTTAATGGAAGAACATTCAAGTGATTTCGAAGAAGGGGTCGAAGAAGCAACCGTTTCGCCCCCCTCAATTTACTAGCAACACCATCGAGCGGTGCCAGTTTAGGGCCAGGAGCGCCAGTACGGATTAGCAAAAAGTGCCGCGAAGAACGCATTGGACGCCAGCTCTGAGGAAACTTTCCAGTGGGGGTTGCACCCTAGGTAGGTCTTTTATGATCCCCCGGTCTGCGGCGGTCCTAACCATGAAGACCCGTGTGCTTTGCCGGTAAGGCGCCAAAGTGGTAGCGGGTCTTAGTAGGAAATTCCACCACCTCCTTGTGAGGGCAACTTAGTGGGAGGCATCTTCGACTGTATGTCCTTGATGCCCAGGTGGCCGCTTCAGAAGCGACAGCTTTTGTTCCTCAGCTGTTACGCCCCTTTGGTGGCCAGATGGCTAAGGGGGTCTTCTGGGAAGACCCACAAAGAGGATTAGGCTCGGGGCTTCTGATTTTCTTCAACATGTAGGTTCATGAGTGATTTCGAAGACTGCTTACCTTCAGAATTAGTCCAATTTTCAGAACTCTTAAAAAAGTTATTGTCCAGCCCCAGGCTCAGGGTAAGGAAAAGGAATTAGCACAAAGCGAAACTCAAAAAACTTGCACAGAGCTAAAAAATTTGCTGCTTTTGAATGAGCTATATTTCACACAGTCCTTCCCAAATGTACACATCCCACTTCGCATCTATCTTTCAATGATGACATCAAACTGCAGCTGAGAGCGATCCTTTTCAAAGTTGAAAAGAATATATAATGAGTTAGAATTTGCATGGGACGAAAAAGGCTGAATATGCTCTCTCTAATGAGCATTGAAAAGGAACTTGTAAGCTTACTCAGCTTTATTGACTTGATTGAAAACTTCACCATTTGAAAAATTCGCAAACGAAAGTTGTAGGTTGAAATAATAATCATACATATTTTTCATTAATTTTTGTTATTTCAAATAGAGAAAAGAATTCGTTACCTCATGAAATTTTTTTTTCAAATACGGAATAACGCGTAATACTATTCTTTACGGGGGCGCGTTCGTAAGCAATAAACAGCTTAAGTCGGGATGGGACCGTCGTAACCGGAGGACTACCTGTATATAAACATGCATATCTATGCTTTCACGCCTTTAATAAATATATATATAAAAATATTAACTCAAAGACATTGAAATCATAATTTTCCTCAAGAAAAACATCAACAAAGAAAACACATCTTTTGATTTTTTTTCTTTTGGGGGGGGTGGGGGGGGGGATAAAATTCGTATTCCCCCCCACCCCACTGTGGTGGAGGGAGTCGTGAGGTGGGATTCGTTCATGCTGTCGGTGTGTCCAAGCCCAAATGGCTTTATTTCCTTTAAAACAGAAGACATTGCCTCTTTCATTCCAGCCTTTTTGAAAGATCTCTCTCCTGCGACTATTTCTTTTCTTTTTTTTCCTAATTTGTTTTAATGTTGTTCGTGTGTTGGGACTGTTTTATTATTGCAAGTTAACTGATATTTTTTTAATAAGAATGTTCGCGTTTAACGTATTTCATTGTATTTCTTAATTTCTTTCTAGATTAAAAAAATTGTCATCTTTGGTTTTCTGACATAAAATTGTACACAGTAAAATTTTAGACTCGGGTGTCACCCCCTGATGGGTGTCACCCAGGGCGGCCCGCCCCCCCCGCCCCCCCCTAGTGACGCCACTGATCATAGTTAATTTTGCGCAACAAGTCTGCCTCAATCATCAGCGGAGATAAAGAATCAAGCCTTTCTTGTTTCATTGTAAATCTTCTTGGACTTTGTGTACGTTTCAACTCAGAAAAAGAGCACTCAGTTGAACAGTTCGTAACCATTATGTTAAAAATATGCGTACGGCGATTTCTACATTTGATGTTTTCTTTAACTACTAGTACTTTGTTTAATTCTGCATGAATGAACGTTTTGTTTTCAGATTTTAATGCACAACGTTATTGCGAAAATATGAGTGGAACTGTTGTAGTTACAGTAATACATTATTGTTCAGATCTTCAGGAAAAGCAATTATTAGTCCTTAACAACACCGGGATGATTGTGGTACATCGACCAAACAAAGAAATGGAACTGTTATATCGTTATATACCTGTTCTCGTCTACTCATCTCTGTCTCAAGTTTGTGTAAAACAATGGTGTAGAAAGCAGATATACGAAATTTGTCTCAGACATTCCAAGAAACCTCAGGGGCATCACCATCAATGACCACTGTCTTTTGTTTACGATTAAGTTCAAAGTTGACTTATAATTTACGCCTGGTGTTATTTCTTTTGCTGCTTCTTCAAATCTTTCAAATTCATTCCTAGTTTCATGCAAGTGATTTGCTGGTGAAGAACACAAATCGGAACCCGTTTTCAAGTTCACTTGATTATTCTAGATGAAATCGGAAACGAAATTAAAAATTGTATCAGTTACTTCGTCAAATCAAGTTTTGCTGTATAAGCTAAATTAGTAACATCTAGATCAGTAAGTAGTCTATACAAATGTTCGAAAATGCGATGTAGTTCTAATCCGTTCTACAAATGTACAATCATTCAAAGTCACGTCGACAAATTAGCACTATTTAATATTGTTTTAACTTGCAGACTAAAACGAAATTTCATTTGTCGCTAAGCATTAGTGCGTAACGTAGCACAAACATATCCTAAAACAGTTTTTTTTTAATAATAGCTTACAAAAACTGAAAGAAAAATAGCAACAAAAAAAACTGGATGGGAGGTATTTTACCCCCAAGTTGTGGGACAAGGTTATATAATGTGCGATTCAATATTACAATTTTGATTAGCTAATGTCATGTTGATTACGCGTGGCTACCGGAAAATAGACACATATTTCTTGAGGACACTTGGTGCCCCTAAACCCTTGGTGCCCTAGGCATGTGCCTTGTCTGCCTAATGGTTAATCCAGGCCTGCGTTGTAGACGTTTGATTTAATATGTTAACCCTTTAATGATTTATTTAATTTTAGTTTTACGAGTCTTAAAGTTATAAAGTTGATACTAAGTTGATACTAACTTGATAATCAGTTTATGCTAAGCTTATACTAATTGACACAAAGTTGATATTCAGTTGAGATTTATTTGACACAAAGTTCAGACTAAATTAATACTAAGTTGATACTAAGTTGATATTAAGTTGAGGCTAAGATGAGAGACTAAGTTGATACCTGCTATAACATAAATATGTTTACCAAACATTCTCTTCTCGTTGCAACATTCCAGACATGTTCACTGCACCATTGCTTGCCAATGAGTCATGCTACACACAGAGTGTTGGCGGCATTCAAGTGTTGTCACCGCTTTATGATGGCATCAGATTTAAGATATAAAACTGTTCTCATTATAACAGCAGTCACACACACACAAACGCACATATAAACACACTCAAAAACATAGACACACAAACGCATATACACAAAACCAAGCACACGACAATACACACACACACACGCTGCCACAAATACATTCACACACAAACACTCTCACAGACACACAGACACAGACACAACCACACACACACACGCGCGCACAAACACAACCACAGATACGCACACTCGCACACACACAAACACAAACAAATGCACACACATATACACACATTCAAAATATTTATCGACAAAAATACAGACAAAACTCAAAGACACATTCAAACATGCTTACACATAAACCTACATACACATTCACACTTACACAAACACAAAAACGAACATAACACGTTTCAACACAAACACAACGCACGTAGGCAAACAAACACGTGAAGAAAAGATACACACAGACAAAAATACACAAATAAAAAACACTGTATTTAAACTTCACATAACAAATAACCTGAGCATATGCAGAATTTATCCACTACGTAGATTTAACACAAAATTACGAAAGTCTATTTCTAACAAAAGGGGTAAATGAAAAATATTACATGTTCGTTTCTTCCTGTTTATACGTTATTACTTTCTCATTGAAAACCTTCATCTTCACAGTAGCTTTTAGTGTTTTTGGTCTTACGCCAACTTTTGCGAACCCTTGGGTAAACAAGTTTTTGTAGGATACTTCAGTGGTCAATAAAACCCTGATATTTTAACATACTAGATATATATATATATATATATATATATATATATATATATATATATATATATATATATATATATGTATGTATGTATGTATAAATACACACACACAAATTTAGTGAATATTTTACAATCACTGAGATAAATCAGTCCATGCTGATGCCTTGTCATTGCTGGAAAATCATTTTTTAACAAACAAAAATCGTCTTACAAATTGCAAAACTTGTTGAGATGTAGTCCCTCCACGCCCCTCCCCCCCTTTTCCCGAAAAATGTTTACTTTATTATACACGTTTAAAATACATATAGAGTTTTGCTACTAAAGTTGAACTGGGAAAATTGGAAGATTAAATTTTTTTCTTAGCTTACCCAGGAGTGTCCTCAAAATGTTTGCCAACACTACATACCTCGTCTTAGTTTGCCAACACTACATACCTTTTCTTAGTTGGCCAACATCACAGACCTCTTCTGCAAAAGATTTTTACAAGTTTTTAAATCAAAATCTTTCAATAGTAATAATGAAATCACTGAAGGTAACATGAAAATTTTTTGAATAAAATGATGTCGCAGCAGTGAATTAAATAAACGTGTTTATAATATCATTTTATTGCAGTTTGGTTACCTTTTGTCAACTATATCTCTAAAGTGGATATATTTTCAGTTGAGCAAAGAGAGGAGTTTTTCCCTTAAAAACCTGATGAGTAAATGTGTCAGCTATTAGATTTGGCCAATATTAAAGAATTTCCTTCTCGCTTTCCCCAGGCACAAATAGGAATCCTAAAACAATGACTCGACTTGAATGCACACCTATCAATCAACTTTTGCGATGTAAAGCTTACTGACTGCTGACACAATAGTTACCCTCATTTCTAGCCACTAGTATTTGGTTCGTTTTTTCTTCTTTCTGTTCAGGGCAGGCTGCTTGCAGGCAGATGGATACTCTCAGGCACAACTCATTGTTAGCCTCATTTTACAAAACGTTCTAATTATTTATCTTTTCTCATAGAAATTTTGTGGGTGTAATATCTAGCTTGGTTAATTAAATAAGAAAGTTTCCACACACATGCCATATTTTGAGAACCGCGATAGGTTCAATTCAATGGGAGAGAACTCTCACGAAAAGTTCATTTTAAAGGATGCATTATCCTGATCCAGGGCCCGCAATGTATGTATCATATGTACATAATCTGTATATAGCTGGGGATCTCAATGTAAGGGGTTTTCTTAGATGGTTCCGCTCCGACGATGGTCTTCCTCTTTGATGGCACGAATATAATTGAAACGTTTCACTTCCTAGATGGCATTTGTTTACTGCGGCAAGTGAAGTGTTCAACATGGGATAAAGCGGTATATGTTTCTCTTTTAAGAAAGTTTAGAGCCTTTTTCAAAAAAAAGTTTTCAAGAAAACCGTAAGTTATAATGACAGTTTAAAAAAAAAGATAAGTATTATAAATGTTGATTTCAATTTTATATTGACATTTGTAGGAAATGGCGTTAAATGTATGTAAATTAAAGAGTGTGTGTATACGTAAAGTTATATACATATATATATATATATATATATATACATATATATAAATATAAATAAATATATATATATATATATATAAGTGTGTGTTTAAATACGTTGATAAACTAAATTAAATTGATTTTCACAGCGTATTTCAATTTTATGTAACTTTTATTTTCTGACCTCACAGTTTCAAACATCTCTCTGGTTGAATTTGTCAGACAAACAGAAATGTATTTGGCGATCATGTTGCTCTGTGTTCGTATTGTAACCGATAGTCACCAACAGGATCTCGTTACTGTTATAGAACCTACAGAGACCTTCTTGGTTGGAGTATTAGAATCAGACGTAATGACAGAATCCGCTTGGTTAGGAGAGTTTGAATCAGACGTCATTACAGAAACTGTTTGGTTTGGAGAGATGGACTCCAGCTCTATTTTTGGGTAAAACTTAAAATAGTAAATTATAATATTTTGAAATGTTTATTACATTAGTCAATATTGTTATGGTATGTGATTTATTTTAAAAATCAAAGCAGAAAAAAAAATTAAGTTCATGAAATGGATTGTTTTGGTTATGACCCATTCTTCTTCCCTTGAATGCCATTTTACCCTTAACGTTAAAATATGTCTATTATAAGAATTGTCAAATTAAACAACGCAAGTAATCCTATAACTTATTTGATATTCACAAACCATTAGCAATGTGTGTTTTATCTATAAATACAAATTTTACACTTTTTTACCTCCCACTGGATTTTTTCAAGACTGATTGTCAGTTAGGTATTTAAAAAGTATGGGTACCTACTAAGTGTTTTTAATATCTTCTTCAATGGTTTAATCACCCGTGCTTATATCCTACTAAACGGCCTTTCAATACATAACAAAGGGGTCCATGATAGATGCAGTTTTTACATAAATACATTCTATCAAACGTTCAGATTCGTGTGCTAACTGAATTAATTGATGTACACACATTCAATTCTCAGTTCTTTGTATTTAAGTCTTTATAAGAAAAATAAACAATGAAATTTACAACGTATTATTAGAAACTTATTTGAAATGGATAACATAAAATGGAAATGTGATAGTAAAAGTTTCGGAATTGTTTGGTCCAATTCGGTGGTAATTTTTGTCTCATGTAGGACTGCATTTCTGAGTTGGGAAACTAACGCTTGCTCTGCTACTATATTGATTGGCATTTAAATTAAAAACTTAAAAACTATTAAACGTTGTAAAGTTAGAATATATTCTATTCTCATCTATTACATAGACTTTCTCTATGCAGAAGATGTATATTCTATTGGAGTATATATTTTAATGACCTGTAAAACATTCGAAACAAATTGTCATTGTTACGTCATTTATTGCAGTGTTACCCCAACGGAAGATCTCACATCCGAATACAGCACGGCCGATACCACTGAAGAATCGACATCGATCTTTACAACCACAGAGGGGACGGGCACTAGCGATTACAGTACAACCGATACCATTGAAGAATTGACATTGATCTTTACACCCACAGAGGGGACGGACACCAGAGTTTACAGTACAGGCGATACCAAGGATAATTCTGTTAGTGACAGCACCTCTCCTTTAGTCGACACAATCTCGTCGCACACAATCACAATCCAACCCACTATGATTGTGAAAACTACACCGGCCACCAACATCAGTAACACAACCACCGCTTTAAACGCCACCATTAGCTCCCCTGATGCCGACGGCACAAAGTCTGCCATCATCGGAGGCGTCTTAGGCGGCGCAGCTGGGGTAGCAGCCGTTGTAGCTGTCGTAGTCCTGGCGTGGCGATGCCATCAGCGTTTAAAGGTGGTGTCGAAGGACGAGTTAGGTGCTGGCCTGAACGTTGGCGCCCCATCATCACGAAGACGCCCCAATGAGTATATCATGAGTCTTCCGTCCAACGCCAGACACGATGCCACGACATCATCCGATATGACAGAAATTAATGAGCTTAATATACTGATAATAACCAGTGCGGACGCTGGTCAAAACAATGACGTGGGTTATAAGGATACAAGTTTTGGGTCGTCTTATGAAAAGGATTTGTACGCTAATACTGGTGAGGATTTGTACAGTAATACTGGTAATGATGTGTACACAAATACTATTGGTCTTTCAAACGGTGATAAATATAATTTATCGGAATGTTCAGATGGTCCATCGAAGACAGAAAGTGATAATGATGTGTTCATAAGTGGTTGTGATGATTTGTACATAAATACTCGTGAGTCTTATGATAATAAAAATGTTGGCATAGAAACAATTCGTTTAAAGACTAAACATACGAGACTTGATGATATATATGAAACAAGTAGAGTGCATTCAAATCGGGAACCTCCGGTAAAAATAAACAATGAGGAATTTTGAAAAAGAAAATGAGGAGTTATACGTGAAACCAAATGGCTCATTATATGTAGAAAGTGAGGGTTTATACGTAGATTATGATGGCGCCGACCGTAAAGACCCCGAATCTGTTCGTAGTCGTGACGCGCTGAGGAAGCACGGAGATGTGAACACAACACAGGATCAGGCGGTGCTTAGCATCACGGATAGTTTGTACATCAACGCCTCTCCTCAGAGTTCATTACGACACGATGCTATGTCTCATGACACAGCCAGTGGTCTTGGGTTTAGTTCACCTCACAGCGGCTACTACAAAAGCCCCAAAGAAGTGGCTGACGCGATGGATGGTCACCAAGCTAAGGCTGGTCAAGCCGTAGAAGACCACGAGTACGTGAACATAAAATCCGTGGAGTCTTTGATAGGTAAAAATAATTCGTTACCTGAAGAGCTCGCCCAGGTCTCATCGGAATATAGCAATTCATTAGTGCATGACGTTGAACTATGTGGTGTTTACAACAACGTGGATTAAACAGAGAAATTGTCACTGAGAGTGGGGGTGGGGGTAGGTGGGGGGCGGCTCTTGTTTTCAAATGGTGCCGGCCGAAAGGGAGACGTATCTCTCAGGAATGAGACAACCATCTATGTTACAACGACTAATATATGTTGTTACAACGACTAATATATGTTGTTACAACGACTAATATATGTTGTTACAACGACTAATATATGTTGTTACAACGACTGATATATGTTGTTACAACGACTAATATATGTTGTTACAACGACTAATATATGTTGTTACAACGACTAATACATGATGTTACAACTACTAATATATGTTGTTAAAACAGGGAATGTATAGGCCTGACAAGACGGCAGACGATTGCTCTTTCTTTATACAATAATCAGCTTCATAAACAAGACGAGGTGACGTCAGGTATAAACATCAACTCAGCAATGTGATTGCATTGAAGCAATAGAAATGTATACATGGTTTACTTTATTGTTTTATGTTTTGTGTTGACTGTTACAAATCATTTTTTTTTAAAAGATGAAAACAATAAAATAAAAAAAATTAATCACATCTTTATATTTGAGACGAAATTATTTGAAACATATCTGCATGACAGATACAATTTTAAACAATAATAAATTTTCAAACTAGAAAAAATGTAAATTATGTTATTTATTAAACAAATACAAATAAGGTTGAAGGTGTATCGTGTCCTAAAGGATTATTACTTGATATTTTTTAAGAAAATAAAACTGATGGTAACATTATCTAATGAGGAATACATCTATAGTCTCTCTTATTTTATTTATTATATACATCAGTACTCTTTCTATACATAAGATATTTCTCGCTTGTTAATATGATTTCCTTGAGAATATAAGGTTTATTAATTGATTGTTGATATAATACAATAAATATTATTAACTTTTTGACAAAATAAAATAATTATTTTTTGTGAGAGTAATATCAAGATTTTTTTTTAAAGTCAGGCTTATTTTGAAATAGATTTTTAAATTTAATACCCTGGATATGTATAGAAAACTAAATGATTGATTTTTTTAATGATCATTCTGTGATGTTATAAAATCATTCATTTAATCTTTGTCTGATGAATGTTATAGATTCAGTCATTTCGTTGAGTGACGAGTGATATAAAATCAGCCAGTTAATTGTTGAGTTATTAGAGTACTTACTTATTGCTTTCCGTTTCGATTTAGTTTATTCTAACATTGGGCAAAGTAAAAATTAAGAAGTGTTATTGAATTTACATGGACTTTCTGCAACTATTTGAAGCAGTTATTTATAAGTGGCAGTATTGTCATGTATTTAAGACGGCGCTTATTGTCACCGTGTGATATTTTAGCGGGATCTGTGCAACAGAGGACATATAATTTGAATACGTCTGAATGTTATGGCCTCATATCACTTGTGTTGGTGCAGACGACCTTATTCTCCGGTTGGACAGCTTTCTTTGGGGAAGTGGGGGGTGGGGGTGGGGGCTGATCACAGAGCACGACAATCCCACTTACAGAGAATACACATCAGTTAGCAGAGATTACACATTAGCTGGATGAGATTACACATCAGCTAGAAGAGATTACACATCAGCTAACAGAGATTACACATCAGCTAGCAGAGATTACACATCAGCTAACAGAGATTACACATCAGCTAGCAGAGATTATACATCAGCTAACAGAGATTACACATCAGCTAACAGAGATTACACATCAGCTAGCAAGGATTACACATCAGCTAACAGAGATTAAACATCAGCTAACAGAGATTACACATCAGATAACATAATTTACACATCAGCTAGCATATATTACACATCAGCTAAAAGAGATTACACATCAGCTGGCAGAGATTACACATCAGCTAGCAGAGTTTACACATCAGCTACCAGAGATTACACATCATCTAGCAGATATTACACAACAGCTAGCAGAGATTACACAACATCTAGCAAAGATAACACATCAGCTAGCAGAGATTAAACATCAGGTGGCAGAGATGACACATCAGCTAGCAGAGATCACAAATCAGCTAGCAGAGATTACACATCAGCCTACAGAGATTGCACATCAGCTAGCAGAGATTACACATCAGCTAACAGAGATTACATATCAGCTAACAGAGATTACACATCAGCTAGCAGATATTACACATCAGCTTCAGAGATTACACATCAGCTGGCAGAGTTTAAACATCAGCTAGCAGAGATTACACATCAGCTAACAGAGATTACACATCAGCTAGCAGAGATTACACATCAGCTAGCAGAGATTACAATACAGCTAACAGATAATACACATCAGCTAGCAGAGACTACACATTAGCTAGCAGAGATTACACATCAACCAGTAGAGATTACACATCAGCTAGCAGAGATTACACATCAGCTAGTAGGGATTACACATCAGCTGACAGAGATTACACATCAGCTAGCAGAGATTACACATCAACCAATAGAGATTACACATCAGCTAGCAGAGATTACACATCAGCTAGTAGGGATTACACATCAGCTGACAGAGATTACACATCAGCTAGCAGAGATTACACATCAACCAATAGAGATTACACATCAGCTAGCAGAGATTACACATCAGCTAACAGAGATTACACATCAGCTAGCAGAGATTATACATCAGCTAACAGAGATTACACATCAGCTAACATAGATTACATATCAGCTAGCAGAGATTACACATCAGCTAACAGAGATTACACATCAGCTAGCAGAGATTACACATCAGCTAACAGAGATTACACATCAGCTAACAGAATTTACACATCAGCTAGCAGAGATTACACATCAGCTAACATAGATTACACATCAGCCGGCAGAGATTACACATCAGCTAGCAGAATTTACACATCAGCTAACAGAGATTACACATCATCTAGCAGATATTACACATCAGCTAACAGAGATTACACATCAGCTAGAAGAGATTACACATTAGCTAGCAGAGATAACACATCAGCTAGCAGAGATTACACATCAGGTGTCAGAGATTACACATCAGCTAGCAGAGATCACACATCAGCTAGCAGAGATTACACATCAGCTAACAGAGATTACACATCAGCTGGCAGAGTTTACACATCAGCTAGCAGAGATTACACATCAGCTAACAGATATTACACATCAGCTAGCAGAGACTACACTTCAGCTAGCAGAGATTACACATCAACCAGTAGAGATTACACATCAGCTAGCAGAGATTGCACCTTAGCTCTCAGAGATTACACATCAGCTGTCAGAGATTACACATCAGCTGGCAGAGATTACACATCTACTAGTAGATATTACACATCAACCAATAGAGATTACACATCAGATGGCAGAGATTACACATCAGCTGACAGAGATTACACATCTACTAGTAGATATTACACATCAACCAATAGAGATTACACATCAGCTAGCAGAGATTACACATCAGCTGTCAGAGATTACACATCAGCTGGCAGAGATTACACATCAACCAGTAGAGATTACACATCAGCTAGCAGAGATTGCACCTTAGCTCTCAGAGATTACACATCAGCTGTAAGAGATTACACATCAGCTGGCAGAGATTACACATCAGCTGGCAGAGATTACACATCAACCAGTAGAGATTACACATCAGCTAGCAGAGATTGCACCTTAGCTCTCAGAGATTACACATCAGCTGGCAGAGATTACACATCTACTAGTAGATATTACACATCAACCAATAGAGATTACACATCAGCTGGCAGAGATTACACATCAGCTGACAGCGATTACACATCTACTAGTAGATATTACACATCAACCAATAGAGATTACACATTAGCTAGCAGAGATTACACATCAGCTGTCAGAGATTACACATCAGCTGGCAGAGATTACACATCAGCTAGCAGAGATAACACATCAGCTAGCAGAGATTACACATCAACCAATAGAGATTACACATCAACCAATAGAGATTACACATCAGCTAGCAGAGATTACACATTAGCTAGCAGAGATTACACATCAGCTGTCAGAGATTACACATCAGATGTCAGAGATTACACATCAGCTAGCAGATATTAAGCATCACCCAGTAGAATTACACATCAGCTAGCAGAGATTACACATCAGCTAGCAGATATTACACTTTAGCCAGTAGAGATTACACATCAGCTAGCAGATATTACACATCAGCCAGTAGAGATTACACATCCGCTAGCAGAGATTACACATCAGCTAGCAGCGATTACACATCAGCTAGCGGAGATTACACATCAGCTAGCAGAGATTACACATCAGCCAGTAGAGATTACACATCAACTGGCATATATTACACATCAGCTGGCATATATTACACAATCGCTGTTTGCTGGCACTATTTTAAAAAATCAAAGATAAAAAATAACTGCATGGACATATGAATTAAATAAAAATAAATTTTTAAAAAATACACATAACATTTAAGATGTAAACAAATGTTTTAAAGCTTCATTTATTATGACAGCCGCGTATTCTGTGCTAACAGTGTAAACAAAAACTCTTAGGTGCTCTATAGTTAGCAAACATCTATACACATACTTAACCAAAGTGAGTACATGCAAATGAGCATTAAGAATGACCTTCGCTGGGGTCAACTAATCACAGTTAACGGTTGGCAAGCTTAGGTATTGGAGTGTGGGGCATGTCTTGAGGCCAGCGATTCTCTTTGCATTCAGTACAGTACATGTATTTCGTAGTGTGCTGGTTATTACATCCGCCTGACATGCGGAAGGTCTTAGGTTCAAGCCCAAGCGGCAATATTCCCCCCTCTCCCCCTTCTTAGCTAACATAAACACTGCTTCGCCTGTATTTCACGGAAAAAATCTTCGATCAATGTCATACCAATTCCTTAATCAGGTAACTGTCTGTTTCTATCAATCGCATATTTCTGGGAAAAGGTCATAGACGAAGTTGTTGCTCTCCAACATGACAAAATGGCTGTAATATGTGTTTCCCAACATTGGAATAACTTCAGCGACGAGCTTTCCGTTGTTCTCAGTGACGGAAACGTAGTCATACGCACAGTACATGGATACTTCGGGAGTATATGGTGGCGAGGCAGAAATTGTCACGATGTCCGAAGTACTTCCCAAAAATGCTTCGGCGGACCCTCCAACGATCACTCGCGTTGTTCCCATTTGTTCGTGCTACTGCGTGTGTCCATTCCCCCACACCCCAACACATTTTCTGTGCACTGGTCTATGAGTAGGTCTGCGGCGTACACTACGCCGCGGGTCGTATCTAGTAGTCAACTAATTTAACCTCTGTTACTGCTAGCTTGAACTCTCCAATCTGCAAAGTCGCTATTATTGCGTGATGAGGTTTAAATTTCATCTTAACTTTTTGAATAAATAAAGTGTGAATAACAGGCTCGTATAGTACACTTTGTACAACTACGGAAAACCGTTGATTAAAGAAAAACACTTTAAAATGCGGGAGCATAAAGTTGTGTTTCCAATGACGGTAACTATGACCTATAATCACATGCATGATCACTCGACCATGACACAACTCCGTCTCCTTCAACGTTAACCCACTTAAAATTTCAAGGAGTCTTATTTACATGGTGACACCCAAATAAAATACAAGTATTGACCTGAACAGGTCTGAGGGTACTAGGGATCTAGGGTTATTTTCAAAGAATTTGACTTTATCGGAAAACTGAAAACTGTGACGATGTCGTTGTGTTAGTCTTTAAAAAAAATACTCATGTATGGAGATCTGCTTAGAGGCTATTACAAACACAGTTTTTAAGGTCTCAATGTTACCAATGAGTTGTGTTTGGAAATCCAGAGCAATTCGTCTAATCAAGAGAATAATGCATTTGTTGTTACAGTTCAATGGCTTTATTTTGCTGAGTAGTGTTGTCTTTCATATGAATTATTATATAGCGTGTGCAGTGTGCATGTTTGTTTGTGTTTATGAAAGATACCTTTAGCCTGTTGGGTGGAAAACAATAACTAAACTAAGCCGCGAGAAAAGCTGAAAATAGAGATACAATAAATGTCTGTGTGTGTGGGAGGAGGATGGGAAAGGGGGCGGGGACCATTTTTTTGGTGATAATTTATTTTAATACTGGCACGATGTGTAAGAGAGGGGTCTGTGTAGGAGAGGGGTCTGTGTAAGAGAGGGGTCTTTGTACGAGAGGGGTCTGTGTAAGAGAGGGGTCTGTGTAAGAAAGTTCTCTGTGTAAGAGAGGGGTCTGTGTAAGAGAGGGGTCTGTGTAAGAGAGGGGTCTGTGTAAGAGAGGGTCTGTGTAAGAGAGGGGTCTGTGTAAGAGAGGGGTCTGTGTAAGAGAGGGGTCTGTGTAAGAGAGGGGTCTGTGTAAGAGAGGGGTCTGAGTAAGAGAGGGGTCTATGGAAAATAAATATAATAATTCGTCATTACCATCATAATTCTTTGACTTCCAATATCAAAGCTTTTATAACATTTTTTAAAAACATTTATGGAAGTGAACGAAAAACGTAAGCTCGGAAATTTTATATGATCTAAGTTACGTGTAGTTTGTAAAATAAACGTTTGTTCCTTCCTCTTGTTTCGTGTAAAAAGTAAACTTAACTTTTGTTAATTACTTTTTTTTAAGATACGTGTACAAAGTAGCTCTAAGCTTGTTTATTACCTAAGTACGTTTTGTGTAAAAATTCCTTTTTAATCTTATATGTTACCTAAGTTGTCTGTACACCATAGACTCCATACTTGTTTGTAACCTATGTTTCGGGAATAAAGTAACAGTTTCATAGTGCGGCTAACCAGTACGATATAAACTCTACACCTGTGCATGTGTCGGCATGTCCAACGCACACCCTAATCACTTGCGAGGAAGGACTTGCCCCTATCACCCTGACGTGATCAATATTGCAAACATATAATCAGGGTGTAACTGGGGTGGGGGGATAAAGGGCTTGAATCGCATGAGGGACTTGAGTATAAACGTACATGTGGTTAACGTCCCAATACTTGTAATCTATTAGCCGACACTTAAACTAAGGCAGCTCATTTCAAAGAATTGCGCTGCAAGAGTTACTATTACAATTGAATGTAATAGTGAACTGAAAATGTGCCGATGAATCTTGTGCTTAAAGATGTCATTTTTTATGCAGTAGTTGTGTGCCTATTGATTCCCCAGCTGTGTGTTTGTAAACAGACGTTGAAGTCGCTGGTGAGTTCTTTGTTTATTAAACAAAATAATATGTTCAAATGGCTAGGAATGGGTAATAATTAATTTGTTGAATAATGTTGGAATAAGTGTAGTAAATAATGTGATTGCTTTTGTTGGAATATGTGTACTAAATATTTTTGACTCGTTTCGGAATGTGTATTCAAAATTATTTGTTGACACATTTAGGAATATGTGTACCAAAACTTTGATAATTTTATATGAGAAACTAAACTTTAACTAAAGCCCAAGTTCCCCAAGTCAATGCATGTCATAGAATAGAAAGTGTTCCTATTATAAAAGAATATGCATGTGACGTATTGACTGTTGATGCCATTGGTGTATATCTGTTGAGTTAGCATGGGGTCAAGGTGGTACACCATTGCTGCTCACTTAGGCTGCTAAACAATGTTCCCCCTAAGGTTCGTTGTTCCGTGTGCAAAGTGAAAAATCTCGAGTGCAAAGTTGCACAGCATCTATTTTTTGTGCAATATCTTACACAATTTGCTGGGCGGTAATTCTAAATTACTGCGCGGCGTCGCTCAGGGAACATCGCTGCCAACACTTTTTTCAGACAAGTTGTCTACATCTGGTCAGTTAGCCTAAGTCAAGGTGGTACACCATGCCTGCTCACTTAGACTGCCTACACGGTTTTCATACCATCGGTGTATAACTAGTCAATTAGCCTAGTGTCAAGGTGGTAAACCATGGCTACTTTCTTAGGCTGCCAACATGGTGTTCATACCATTGGTGTATATCTGGTCAATTAGCCTAGGGTCAAGTTGGTACAGCATGGCTACTTTCTTAGGCTGCCAACATGGTGTTCAGGCCAAACCGACTGTCAAAGATACCCTTGATAGCGAAATAATAACTACCCCGTTTATGGCAATGACAAAAGATGAGAAACAATTTAATCTCCACCGTTCCGCCTTGTTAATTTCTTCTCATATTTTTTTTAAAGAATGATTTATCCCAACCACTTTTACAATGGATTTATAAATTAAATGTGTCTTTAGATTGTAAGCAAAAGTTCAAAAAGTTGAATTTTCTTTTAAACTTTAGTTTTTAAGCTTGTAGGTTAAACGGCTTAAAATTTCTACAATCATTCTACAGATACTATTGATTTTCTAGTGAACTTGGTTTGCAATAAACTATTTACACACAATTGAATCTTCGTTTGTAGCAACCATTGGTGCCATTATACGATTGGTGCATTCATATTCATTGGCCGTCTTTTCGATAGGTCGCCTATTAAAGGATTAGTTGAGTTCGGGCATGAAGCGAAGCAAAGCTATGGCATGAAAACTTGTAGCAAAGCTATGGCATGGAAACTTGTAGCAAAGCTATGGCATGGAAACTTGTAGCAAAGCTATGGCATGGAAAATTGTAGCAAAGCTATGGCATGGGAACTTGTAGCAAAGCTATGGCATGGAAACTTGTAGCAAAGCTATGGCATGGAAAGTTGTAGCAACATGGAAACTTGTAGCAAAGCTATGGCATGGAAACTTGTTCTTCTTAAAAAATTTTAAGTAAGGTCACAAGAATACAGCGCATTGGAGAGAGATATTTCTGAAATTCCATTGATTAAAATCTTAATTAAAGCAGCACACTTTTAAACTGTGTTTGTTAAATGAATGCACAATAAAATTAACTTAGTTACATTGTGAGTTTTTAAAGTAGTGCAAAATTTGAATTCAACTTTCTTGTCAATTTTTTATGCTTTGAAAATTGTGAATGTGCATCTTATGGGTATTATTTAAAAATCAAAGCTTTTGTAAAATGTACCAGAATGTAGTTGTGCTGCTTTTTTATATTATTATTTTTTTTAATCAGGGCGTTGGCATGAACTTTGACCCTCCTTGGAACACCCTGATTCGAAAAATATGACACAGTGAATTTCTTTATATTATTGTTCTGTTGTGTCCCGTAATTATTATTTATTGGTTTATTGAGATGAGATAAATCTGATGCTAAATACAGTTATAACACTTAGTACATCTAATATGGAATAAGTCCAACTTCGAATATTTGCACGCGAAAGATTTTACTTTTTTATTCGGCCTTCTTTTGGAATACGACACGCGTACTGGAACTTGTTGGTGGCAAGATGGCACCCCACGCATGTTGGAATACGACTCGCGTGCAGGAACTTGTTGGTGTAAAGATGGCTTATCAACAAAATAAACATTTTATTAGAAATGTTATATTAAAGGAATAGAGATATGCCATATGTTTTTTTTTGTGATTTTAACTTTGAGGTTTGCTGCGTTGATGTACTAGCATCCCAATTGCAGTAACGGCACAAAAATATCTGAAAGACATTTCGTCTTCATTTTACATTTGCAGAACTTATATCATAATTTAGGTTGTTTTTTTTTCCTGTTATTAAATGTGTTTCACATTTAATAGGCAAGTCTTCCATGCGTATTACTTTAAGTGTTTGTAGTTATTCAAGAGTAAGGGATGGATTTATTTAGTGTATAAAGGATTAATAATTGTGATCAAATTTTAAAATAAAATGTGAACTTTTTTCAATTTTATTTCTACTTTAATATGTACAAGTAGAAATGTAAAAACTACATGAACAGAGCCAAAATTGCAAAATAACTTTGATTTTTTATCATCAGTAATACTTACTATATTTACAACACAAAAACAGTGATGCGGGAATGAGATTGTTGTTGTATGAGAAGATCTTATCTTATCTATACAGACGCTCCTTCTATGCAGAAGATAGTTGCGTCCACAGACCATGACAGATGATCTGTTGGCAAGTGATGCAGCGTTCACAGGCCACGGCTTTGTGGGATCCACGCATTGCCCAGCCGCCTAAGTGTTAGGTACCCATTCGGAGCGGGGTGACTCAGGGACGCCCTGGGCTCCGGGAACAAACCCATGCCTTCACACAGATTCGAACCCGTGACCATCGGTACGACAGTCCAGTGCGCTGCCACTCGACCACCGCGTCCCGCGTTGTAGAAATACTTATTTGTAATACATTGTCAATTTAAACATTTGGTAACGCCATATCTCTACAGATTTTTCCTCCATGGTAGTAATGTTCGAACTGAAACAATTAAATACCTTTTATTATCAAGATGCTATAGCTATTGTATCATCTTTAAACAAAGAGATATAATTAGAAATAGAGTTTTCATTGCTTTTTAAAAACAAAATCAAGTTAAATCCATTTAAACCATCGCGTTTTTGATGATTGTGTCATGAAACGTTATCAGAAAATGTTCCTGCTTTTAAGAGGGGAAAAAGAGTTTAAGCTTTCACAGAAACAGAGGCGTAACTGGGTTTTTGAAGCCCTTGGCTAATTTTTTTATGCGCTCTTTATTTAAAAATTCTTTTTAAAAATTAAAAATTAGAGATTTAGTGGCACGCTTTTATACTGGTTCAGGCCGGCGCCCTTGGCAACTGCCCCAATGCCAAGCCTTTGTTATGCCACTTTATTCCCAATTTAATTTTACACGACCTTGAAACTTTTTGACCAACAAGTATATTTATAATGCATAATGAAAAAGGAAACAATACAATTTTATCATTTGATTATATAATTAGTGATTTCACAAAAAGTTGCGTATAATCATGATGCAGATTTAAAAACATACGTTTGGAACGCTCCGTGAAAGGGTATTTCTTTACCGAGAAGGGGTGGCCTCTACTCTGCTCGAACCACGGGTAGGGCAAGCAAACCTGACCGCAGCACGAAACCAACAAACCCTGACATGCTATCTGTATGTTTTTGTGTGGTCACATTGTAAAATGGTATAACTATAATTTAACATTGACTTAAGAAATTCATTCCTAATTATAGTTGCACAGCTACAGCTTCAAACATACAGTTTCCATCTGGTTCAATAGGAATTAATCGAACACCTTTTTCATCAAATATTGTCTTCAGTTCACTTGAAATTGGCACATCTTGGTTTTCTATGGTGGTTAATTATAACAATTTCAATTTTGATTTTTTAAAAAGTATAGACAGCAGTTAATAAAGTTTCATTTTAAATCACGTTAGAACAAAATATAGCTTATAGGTAAAGAATTGTATCAACCTTAAATTCATTCATTCGAATAAGCAAATGTTTTTTTAAAAAAACAACTTTTTTTTACTTTCTGTGTAGTTTTCACAACCAAACACTCAAATATGCACGCGCGCAATTAACACTTACAATACAATCATAAACAAAAAGCTTAAAAAAAACATCCGATAAGTAACTTAACAATTGTAAAAAACAAAAGTTTGCTGGCAATTTTTCTCAATCTCACCAATCCCAATGTCCTACTAACTTGTTAGGAAGGTAAATTTTCTTGTAAATACTATGTCAGTATGTTAGAAATAAAAGGGATATGTGTTGCTTGCTTTATACTGAGAGTATACAACTGTAGCACCGTACATTCTCATGTTATTTATTTAAAAATACGCGTTTATAAATCTCAACTTATTAATGCTTTCTGAATCAATTACGGTTGTCTCTACAGCTGCATGGTAATGATCCTTCTGGTGCACTAAGCAAATCGTTGTGTCTTCAGGAAGAAATTAAATTGTCTTTTTTCTGGTTTTCAATACAAAATCTGCCCAGAACTTTGGCCAGGGCATAGGGAGCAAGATCCCCCAGACTAACATTCCAGAAACCAGGCTTCAATAAGGTGTTTCAGCTCCTGATTCCACTGTTCGGTTGACAACCCACATTTTTGTTTGTAGTCTATTGCGGTTTTTTTTTCTAAGTATGTACAACATTTTGCCGTAACTTGATTGCTTTAGACAACTTTCGGTCTAGAAAAATAATAAAATGTTATTTTTAAAATGTATTACAAAATAATTCGTTAATGTATATTTTAAACATCATTGATATTTTTATAATTTATATTTTGGAGAGTTTTTAAATTGAAATCTGAATTGTTTTTGTTTCCTTTTTTACTTATGGGGCGAGAGATCTATTTTTATTTCATAAACTCGTTAGAACGTATTTTATTTTAAGTGTCACAATTTACCGTTATGTAATTTTTTTATTGCATGTATGTATACATATAAGAATTGTACTATTTATTTGTCGTTAACTTTTAATAAAATCATTTCCTGTAACTAGATAATGAATTTAAGGAAAGCAATACCGCAAATTAAAACTAACTCTCTTTCAAAAATAACCCCACAACTTTAACAAGATTTTAAAAGATTAACAAACGTATTTTTCACAAGCAATTTTTTTCGTAACGAAAAGGCAAACAATAAAATGTGATCCCTTTTGTCGTTTTAACTCTTTTCAATTTTACATAGAAGTGACTAACAAATGTGATTAATCAGTTACAACTACAAGCATACAAATGTCACGTTCTTTCACTTCTTAAACATGTGGTATTTGCAGTTCGTTTGATATGGTAATATCTAAAACGGAGTTAGGGATTTGCAGAAAATTATTTCAAACATGTTTATTATTTCCATCGTTTCTTCTCTTAATTTCTTAATTCGCTTTTCTTAAAATTAGATAAAAAGCTTCTACGCGGCTGAATGGAAAATAAATGTAAGAGAAGGTAAGTGGCGTAGAGAAAAGAGATACAGTTAAAATTCTATTAGCGAATTATTAAGAAAGATCAATTGTGTATTTTCAAATTGGTTCTGGCGTCTTTTTTGCAGTTTCCTTCACTGAAATCGAATAATAAGGTGTGCTTATTACAAGACGTAAGATCCAATTAATATTAATTTAAGTGTTTAAAAAATAATGGTGTTTAAAAAAAATAATTTTACTGAACAAATTTACTTGATTCGTAAGCTATTTTTTTTAGTTTCATAAATTGCAACAACTACTTCCATGATGTAGTTTTGCTAAATTTCAAATAAATCTTTGAGATTTTGATTTTCAAGTACAAAAGTCATATATGTATATACATATTTTGTTAAATGTTATGAAAAGAGTTAAGAACTCCGAAAAACACTAGACATAAATGTAACATTTTTAACATATCCATAAAATTCCACATGTCAGAAAACTAGTTTACTGCCAAAGATTCATATGCTTTATTATACATTTATGCGATATTTCTTTATCGATATAAACATGAATGTTTGTTTGTAAGTCTGTTTGTTTTTACTACACCATTCCTCCGATCACCTTGAAATGTTATGACTTTCTTGAGTACGCTCTCGGGATGGTTATAAGTGAAAGTACTAATTATTAAGGGCTTTGGACCTAACATCTCAGTTTCGTTACATGTGTAATATAAAAGGTGTTTTATACAGTGGCTTCTGGGTAAGTGGATTGATCTTGATCAAACTTGATTCATACAAATTTGATAGTTCGTATTAGAATGATATAGGATACTAAACACCTAATGTCACCTCTTTCCGTGCCGGGAGCCCTTAATCTATTTTCCGTGAACTTTTCAATATTTCTTCTCCATTAAAATTTTAAAATCTTGACAAATAATGACCCATATATCCATCCTGATCCAGATGTAAATTTTCAGGCCCATGAACTTGCTATCTTGCATCGTTTTTGCCATTGGCTATAACTGCCACTTTATTCCCAATTTGATTTTACACGACCTTGAAACTTTTTGACTAACAAGTATATTTATTATGACCGAGACTGAAATTAAAAAGTGTCTTGCTATTTAAATCTTGCACTGATGATGCCCATTGTCATTTATATATAAGCTGTATAAATTCTATTTACTAACAGATCGAAACAAAATATCAGAAACTTTTTGAAAACACTCCAGCAAAGAGTTTTGGCTGAATTGGAGTTTTCTTAATCAAACTTGGTACATAATAATGTGATGACACATTTTGAGACTCTAAAGAGCAAAATATTTCTAATATTTTAAGCAGGTTTCATTTTGAAATTTCAAACAAAACGGACGTAACGATTTACAACGTTCGCCATGTTAAATCTTCTCTTTTATGGTCCCATTTTCACGAAAATTTGTAGGCGGCATCCCTGCTCTAACCGAACAACATGAACGTACTTATTTCAATGATACGATGCCAGTGTCATTTGCTTTATATTGAACCATTGCAACGGTCTTTAAACTTATGGTCCCATCTACCAGAAATTTGCAACACGGGTTCTCAACAATAACTGAAATACTATTTTCCGCTGCAACTCGGGTATTTTGCTAGTACAATATATAGAACAAACCAAAATAGCTCACCATAAAAGGAGTGCAAACGAGAATACGCATTTTAATCTGACAGTGACAATTATTAAGGCGCAATGCTCAAAAAAATGTTTTGCAAAACACTTCAACAGAAAATTTATATTTGAACTTCCGCTAAGTCACAGGTTCCCAAACATCGTCGAGCGGGGACCAAATTTTACAAAAGCAAAGTTACACGCAAATTGTTCTTAAGGTTAACAGCTTTTGAATGTATATTCATTACAAAATTAACTTTAAACATAATTTTTTTTCGTTTAAATTGCATTTTAATAAATCACCTTAATAATTGTTTGATTGTGTTTTACGTCACCAATTGACATCCTTATAATTTCTTCATACATTCATTTAAAAAAAAAGAAGTTTTAAATTTGAAATATCGCTGAGATATGTCTACGCAAATGGAGTTTACAAATGATAGGCAAGCATTGTCACATTGCGCAAATTTAGTCAATTTGACGTTTTATTCAATTCTCAGTTCCTTTTGAATGAATTTCCTTAAACAATAGAGTCTTTATTCACAAACTTTAAACTCATAAATTAGCAAGCTGTGAAGGAAAATGCCTACAAAAATTACACTACTACTTGACGGTGTTACATTAAATCTATTAATTAAATTAACTTAAATACACATTAAAAAAACGTTACGGTGTTTACCTAAAAGTTAAATGTGTAAATTGCTGATTCCAAAGAAATTACGTCACCATGGGATCGCAAACCAAAATGTGGGAATATGAACTCTGAGTCATTCAATTGTGAAATCATTTGTAACTTTTTCCTCCCCTTTTTCTATATTGAAATAAAAAAATTTACAGCTTTCGGCAAAAGGGACATAACCGTCTGTCGTCGATAATGAATGGTCGTGGTCTTTTTTGTTTTCATGCATTCATATATATATATATATATATATATATATATATATATATAAATCAAAGTATGTATGTATGTCCTTTATAGCTGAAATAAACCATTCATCCGATCGCCATGAAACTTTCGGAGACTGTTTAGTACGCTTCCGGAATGGTAACTGTCTAATTTATTCTTTATATATAACACTCGTGTGGCTCCTGGGGCCCATAATGTGTTTTTTTTTATATGAGTTATATAAAAATTTGTTTAAGTGTCAGCTTAATTGATGTAAATTGATGGGTCTTAACCAAAATTTGTTCATTACAACTTGGTAGTCAATATTGAAATACTCTAGGGCACTAATTTCCTAATGTCCATTTCTTCGGGGCTGGGGTGCCCAAAATGTCTTTTTTCATTAAAGTTTAAGATTTTATTCCCCACGTAATTATTACAGATCTTGAGAAATATAGATAAATATATCCACTATGAAACTGATTGACATATACAGGTATTTTGAACATGACATTTTGCACTAAATTGGCACTGGGACCCTTAATGTCTTTTTTAAATCCCTTATATTAACTTCAAAATCTTGTCATCTCTTCGTACGTCGGTCGGGTGGAAAAACAAAAGTCAAAAATGACCCACTTCCCGTCATGCCATCGAGCTGAAATGTGGCACATAGACTTGACTCACCTAACAATGCATCGTATCAAAAATTCAGACCGATCTAACGTACCATAATTAAATTAATGCATTTTTAGTTTATCTAAATATACTATGTGTAGCGGTCGCTATCGTTTACATTTTAAGGGTCACTTGACTTCACGGCAGCCAGAGGTGAACACATCTCGTGCTTCAACCAGGTGTACCGGCGTGCTTTTGTTTACATTTTGCGTGTCACGCTGAGCTCGGCCGAGCTTCGGTGACAAGACCTTTCCCCTCTCCCCCTCCCCCCCCCCGGGTTAAAAGCAAACGGGAGTTAAGACAGATTCAGTCTGTAAATATTTGTCGCGTTTGAACATAATCAATACTATTAGTTATGCCTCATATATAAGGGATTTATAGTCAAAAACTTTGTTTTTACGGGGTTGTTTTATTTGTGTGCTTATACTTATATGTGCTATATAAATTTGTTTATGCGTTAGCTACTGAGTAAATGAATGGATCTTAACCAAAGTTTGAATATAAAAACGTGGTAGCCCATATTAAAATAACAAAGCGCACTGCACGTCTAATGTCCAATTGTTCAGGGCCAGGGGCGTCAAATGTCTTTTTTTTTATATGTTTGAGATATTATTTTCCATTGAATTTTTATCGATCTTGAGAAATATATCCATGATGAAACTGAATTAAAATGAGCAGCATTTTGAAATTTACATCTTACATCGAATGGACCGGGGACACCAAATGTCTTTTTTTATACTCTAAGAAATTATTTCCCACTCAGTTTTTAACGATCTTGAGAAATAAATCCATGATGGAACTGAATTTAAATGAACAGGTTTCAAAATTTAAATCTTGAACCGAATGGGATGGGGGGCCCTTAATGTATTTTTTCCTTTTAAAATCTATTCTGAAATTACCTAAGTGTTAGATTATGAGAAAATAAATGAATTTTGACCAAACTTGGTGTTTAAAAATTTAAGAGAATATAATAAATTACTCTAGGGCCCTGAACTCCTAATGTTCATTTACTCGGGGCTTGGGGCCCTTTGTTTTTTTAAATAAACTATTAATTTTGTAATCTTCATTCAATTTTACATGATATAGAGAAATATAGATACATATATTTATATATGTGTTATAAAATTGATTGAAATGAACATATCTTGAAAATTCATATGTTAAAAAACTGATTGGCCTGGTGACCCTTAATGTAATTTCTTTTTTTATTACCACGTTTTTATTAACTCACTCGTTCCTGTTTGTTGGTTCGTCTGTCCACAATTTTTCAAATCTGCCAACGTAAAGTTAAACCACTTCTGATGGTCCTAGAGATCTCAAAATTTTACCACAGATAGACCTAGGATGACAATGCATTGTATTAAAATTTCAGATCGATCGAATGTACCGTTATTAAATTATTGAACTCTTTAGATTAACTATATATAAGCCAATGTTTTATCCGTCTGCTCTTGTTTACATTACATTCACGTGAAGAGTTCACACCAACCCCGAGCACAAAAACCATGTTTAACATCAAGGGGAGATCAGTCATTTCCAGTCTGTAAATGTTTGTCGGGCAGAGGCGTATTATATTTGAACACAATCAATACTTTAAAACTCACCATAGCATACACTTAGACTAAATAGAATAAAATAAATAGAAATTATTAAAAACCACGTTCTTATAAAAGGACTAAAAGGAAGAAAAAAATTTAAAACTTATAAGTTCAAGTAATAATCTAATATGACTAAAAACGTGGGGTGGGAGCTTATGAGGTATAAAAATGAAAGATTTATAATTTAGAAGGCAAAAGAGAGATCTATAAGTGAGAGAATGAATGGACTGCATATTATTATGTTAAACCTCATAAGCGACTTCCGGCTTTTGAGCGGTCACTATTTCTACTAGAGCTAAGTTTTCATATATTTTCATATATTTGCCTAATTTCATAATACGAAATTCTTTTCAAACCCGTAACTAATCTTTAATTAACCAAATAATAACAATTTTAGCTGTTTAATAATATTATTTTTTACTAAAATTACTAAAATCCTATGTAGTTATGTAGGCGGCCATTTTTATTGTTAATGTTATTACTTTTGAACTCTCCTAATCATAACTGTTTACATAACATAAAAGCACCAATTTTATATACCTTCCAAATAAATTTGATTACTAGGTGTTGAATTCATATTTAAATTTAATTGAACTTAATCAAATTAGAACAATTTAACAAAATTATACATAACTTATAGTATCATAATAATATAATAATAGTAATTAGTATTAGTCTTAAGCCTTAAAATTAAAACCTAGTCTAACACTAACCAAAAAATGAGAATTTGCATCTTAGTCTTAGTAATAACCACACTACTTTTAAGGACATTAACGTCAACCAACAAACATCCTAAAAATCAGAGTAATACATCAAGAATTATAAACCACCACAACACAAAGCACACTGACTACACCTCTATTTTAAGCACAATAAAGGAAATCTCCTTCAAACAATGGAAACATAAAATATGTAGATATAGGCAAAAACACTTAATCTTAATTTTGCTCCTCTCAGGCGACATAGAACTTAACCCAGGCCCAGTATCATCTAAATGTCAAATTTGTATTAAGGCATGCACTAGCAAACAAGGACACCATTCAGTGTGACACCTGCAATGAATGGTACCACATAGCATGCCTGCATACTAACACACCAAAGCACATAGCAATAGGCCTAAGAAATAAATATGCATCTTGGCACTGCATACATTGTGGGTTGCCCCAAATCAGTTCAGATTTATTTAACTATAAGGACCTGATCACCACAAACTCTTACAGTGTTTTGGCTAATCCTTTTATAAATAAACCACTAAATAAAATGAAACCTACCCACAAACCCATATAATTACCCATAAAAAATATAATAATAATAATAATCAAAACATTCTCAAAAACACTAATAGTTAATTTCCAAAGCATAAAAAATAAAATTCCAGATTTAGAACTACTTATAAAAACAGAAGAACCAGACATAATTGCTGGTTCTGAAACTTGGTTGAACCCCAACATATATAACTCTGAGATTTTAAACACCAATTACAATATTTTTAGGAAAGACAGACCAGACAATTATGGAGGAGTGCTACTTGCAATTAAATCAAATATCATAGCTGAAAGAAAATTACTACACAGCCAAATTTTAATATAGAGTCTATTTATTGTAAAATAATTACACCAAACTCATCCCCACTTATTGTAGGCAGTATATATAGACCTCCGAATACAAACCTAGAATACATGAACAATCTTTGTAGTCAATTAACTTTCATAAAAGAGAATAATAAAAATGCAGTTCTATGGATTATGGGGGACTTTAATCTTCCAGATATAAATTGGATAAATTATACAATAGATAACCATCAAACTAACAAAGAAATTAATGAACACTTTTTAGACACTATAAACAACATAAACCTAGAAACAGATAGTAAAAAAAGCAACAAGGAAAAATAAAACACTAGATTTATTCCTAACAAATAGACCAGGACTAGTGTTAGACTATAAAATAATTCCAGGACTGTCCGACCATGATATTGTTAGGGTCACCAATACAATAAAAACTAAAATTAATAAGATACCTAGAAGAATAATCTATCTTTGGAATAAATGTAATTCAATAAAACTACACCAATCAGCGGCTAACTTCCAACAAACTTTCCTAAGTAAATTTAACACAAATAGCCCAGTAGAAGAAATTTGGAAAGATATAAAAACAAATCTAAAAACTATAATGGATGAGAATGTTCCAACAAAACTAACATCAAATAAAATTAACAAATGCTGGTTCAATTCTAGATTGAAAAAGCTATGCAAACAAAAAGGGAACTTATTTAAGAAATATAAAGCTACCTATTCATATAGGATACACAAAAAATACTTAAAGATTAAACATTTGACACAAAAACTTATCCGAAACCTCCAAAATGAATATATAAAACAATGTAATTACCAAAGATAACAATTAAAAACTTATGGTCCTGTATCAAATCTAAAAAAATGGAACCTTCAGGAATAGCCCCACTAAAAAGCTCAAATAATAAAACCTATAATGATAATGAAACTAAAGCTAATATCCTTAACACATATTTTGCATCATCTTTTTCTGCCTCAGGTGACAAGGAAGTTTTAATAAATTTAAATAAAATGGAGGAAATAGGTAACATAACTGTAGATGAGATAGGTATACATTCACTCCTAAAAAACTTAAAAATAAACAAAGTTACTGGCCCAGATGATTTGCCTGCAAGATTATTAAAAGAACTAAGCAATGAACTGTACACAATCGTTGTAGTTCTCTTTCAAGCCTCTCTAAACCAGGGTAAAGTGCCCCAGGATTGGAAATTAGCTAACGTAACTCCACTCTTTAGGAAAAGGGATAAATCAGACGCTGGTAATTATAGGCCTGTATCACTTACTAGTATCACCTGTAAATTACTAAAACACATAATATATAGTAGAATAGTTAACCACCTTGACAAATATAATGCCCTATGCCCACATCAACACGGCTTTAGAAAAAACAGATCATGTGAAACACAATTAATAGGATTAATAGATGAACTATCAAAAGGCTTAGACAAAATGATCAAATAGATACAATATTACTAGACTTCTCAAAAGCATTTGACAAAGTTCACCACCTTAGTTTACTTAAAAAACTTAACTACTTTGGAATCTCAGGTCCCTTACATCACTGGATCCAAGACTTTCTTTTGGGCAGGGAGCAAACTGTAATAATTAATGGATCTAAATCTGCACCAATAAAGGTTAACTCAGGAGTTCCACAAGGAACTGTGCTAGGTCCCTTTACTCTTTTTAATTTATATAAAAGATTTACCCAACAACATCTCAACAGGTACAAAAGTTAGGTTATTTGCTGATGATTGTATAATCTATAGAACAATTTAATCATAACAAGATAGCAAAATTTTACAAAAAGACTTAGATGAATTGATAAAATGGGAAACTAACTGGAGTATGTCTTTCCACCCAGAAAAGTGTCAACTGTTAAGAGTAACAAAGAAAAAGAAACAAATAAATTCAAAATATTACATTCATGGAAAAGAACTGACCCAAACTAAAGATGCAAAATACTTAGGAGTCTTAATAAATGAGAAACTATCATGGAATTCCCCATGTCAATGAAGTTATTAAAAAATCAAACAAAACCTTAGGCTTTATAAAAAGAAACTTTAACAAATGGAATACAACTAAAATGCTACCTCACTTTGGTGAGACCTGTACTTGAATATGCATCTTCTGTATGGGACCCTATCCACCAAAGAAAACATTGATAAACTAGAACAAATTCGAAAAAGAGCTGCCAGATTCATTACTGGAGAATATTCGAAACTGACAAGAATAGCACCATTAGTTAAATCATTAAACCTTGAAACACTAGAGGATAGAAGAACCAAGAACAAAGTAGTAATCATACATAAAGCAATTAATTCTAATTTAGAAATACAACACAAAGATAACTTAATACAACCCTCAGATAGACATAAGGATAAAAACACCTTTCTTATTCCGTATGCAAGAACAAACACATACAAGTTTTTCTTTCTTCCTGTCCGGAATTCGGGCGTGGAATGGGTTGCCTGAAGAATCCAGGAAAACCAACACTTTATCAATATGTAAATCTCTAATACAAATGCAGGACTAAACACAAACCATAGATAAGCGTAGGACGCAATAATCTTCTGTATAGAGGGAGCGTCTATAAACAGATAAGATAAGATAAGATTGGTGGGGGTGTCTTCACTGAAATTGAATAATAACACATGCTTATTATTAACAAAGATAGATACACTAAATTTAAAAAATAATGTTTTATTTTAAAAATACTGTTTCAAAATATGTAATACTTTTAAGTAACATCAACGAAAAAAAACGTATTGATTGAGTGTTTTATGTCATCATTTTAGGTATCATCTTTAACTGATTTGTTAGCTGAATTTATTAGTTTCATAAAATGAAACAGCTAATTCTTTCAAGTAGTTTTTTTTAAAATTTTAACATACAATATAGAATTAATTTGATTTCCACACACCAGTATAAATTGTACATAATTTTTAAATTTGTTAAAAGAGCCGAGTTCTTAAAAAAACTCCGGGTTGAATGAATTATTTTCATTGTATGCATACAAAAATTTTCATATATAATGCAGATAGTTTACTGCTAATGATCCTTAAACTATTTTATAGTTTTATTCTACATCTCTCTATACAGAAATAAATGTATGTCTGTCTGTCTGTTTTTCCTTTATTTCTTAATACAGATATCATCTTGTCAGCATGAAACATGCGAGACAGTTGAGTACGCTTTTGTTTGGTAAGTGGCGACGATATTAAAATGTACTAGATAAAACTCATTGCAGTGGGGGGGTAAAAAGGAATGACAGCCCTTATTAAAATACTTTAGGAAGTTGAACTCCAAATGTCAATTGCTTTAAGGCTAGGGCTCTGATTTAAAGAAAAAAGTGTTCAAACAAAATTATTTTGGTTAATTTTTAAGACTTTAACTTGATATTAAAAAACATATTATCACCAATATTCATAACAATTCAAATTGCAATTTTTAAGGTTCTTGAAATTATATCGTTGCATGACGTTGAAGTATATGATGTTTAAAGTAGCTTTGATCAAAGAGAGAAATAGTCATTGAGTATGTGGGAGGGGGGGAGGCTCTAATTTTCAAAACGTACCGGCCGAAAAGAGACTTACCTCTTAGGAGTGAGGAAACAATATATTATGTTAAAATGACTAATATATGTTGTTAAAATGACTAATATATGTTGTTAAAACGACTAATATATGTTGTTAAAACGACTATCATATGTTGTTAAAACAGGGTATGTGTAGGCCTGACGAGATGGCAGACTGATTGCAGCTAGTTTAAACAATCATCAGCTCCATAAACAAGACCAGGTGACGTCAGGTATAAACTTCAACTCAGCAATTTGATTGAATTGACACAAAGTATACATGGTTTACTTTATTGTTATTTGTTAATTGTTACGAATTATTATTTTTTTAAATATACATCTATATCTTTTAGACGAAATTCTTTTAAATTTATGTTCTTGAAAAATATTATTTTCAACAATAATAAATTTTAGAAACTGAAAATTGTAAATGAAGTTATTTATAAAACAAACAGATACAAATAAAATTACAGGGATCATATCCTAAGGGAGTGTTACTTGATATTGTTTTCAAATATAAAAAAATAAGATACGCTTATCTTTTGAGGAATAAAACTAGTGTCTTCTTTATGTTATATACTACAAACACTCGTTCTATACATTCGATTTTTTCGCTTGTTAATATGATTTCCTTGAGAATTTAAGGTTCATTACATGATGATATAATACAACAAATATTAATTTTTTTGAAAATAAAATAAAATATTTATTTTGTGTGAAAGTAATATTTAGATTTTTAAAAAGGGTGGGCGTATATTGAAATAGAGTTTTAAATTTAATACCCTGGATTTGTATAGAGTATGCTGTCGTGGTCTCAGCATTCGGTATGAGTGTTATAAAATCAATCATTTAATCGTTGCCTGATGAATGTTATAGATTCCGTCATTTTGTTGAGTGATGAGTGATATAAGATCAGCCAGTTAATCGTTGAGTTATTAGGGTGCTTACTTATTGCTCTCGGTTTCGATTTAGTTTATTAGAACATTGAGCCAAGTAAAAATCATAAAGAGTTATTCAATTTACATGGAATTTCTGCAACTATTTGAAGCAGTTATTTAAAAGTTGCAATAGTTTTCTTGTATTTAATACGGTGTTTATTTTGTCAGTAAGAGTATTCTTTGAATAAGTCTCAATGTAATAGCCTGACCTGTGTAGGCGCAGACGACCTTATTCTCCGGTTGTACAGGTTTCCATGGAGACGGGTGCTGATAACAGAGCACGACATTTGGCTTAAAGCTGAAATATTGTAGAGATTACACATCGGCTAGCAGAGATTACACATCATCTAGCAGATATTACACATCGGCTAGCTGAGATTACACATCGGCTGGGAGAGATTACACATCGCCTGGCAGAGATTACACATCGGCTAGCAGAGATTACACATCGGCTAGCAGAGATTACTCATCGGCTTGCAGAGATTACAAATCGGCTGGCAGAGATTACACATCGGCTGGCAGAGATTACACATCGGCTGGCAGAGATTACACATCGGCTGGCAGAGATTACAAATCGGCTGGCAGAGATTACACATCGGCTAGCAGAGATTACACATCGGCTTGCAGAGATTACAAATCGGCTGGCAGAGATTACACATCAGCTGGCAGAGATTACATATCAGCTGGCATAGATTACACATCAGCTGGCAGAGATTACAAATTAGCCACTAGTGATTACACATCAGCTAGCATTTATTACACATCAGCTAGCAGAGATTACACATCAGCTAGCAGAGATTACACATCAGCCAGCAGAGATTACACATCAGCCAGTAGAGATTACACATCAGCTAGCAGAGATTACACATCAGCCAGTAGGGATTACACATCAGCTAGCAGAGATTACACATCAGCAAGTAGAGATTACACATCAGATAGCAGAGATTACACATCATCTGGCAGAGATTACACATCAGCTGGCAGAGATTACACATCAGCCAGTAGAGATTACACATCAGCTGGCAGAGATTACACATCAACTGGCAGAGAAAACTGAAAATTGAACCCAGTACCTCCAGGTCGAAAATCCATTATGTTAACAATTCGGCCAACTAGGCTACACAAATTCCAGTTGTTCCACTTGTATTATCATGTCAATTTAGATTTAGTTTCGTATTACTGAGCTGTTTAACACCTGGAATGTGGTCACCGATGGCTGGTAGTGAACTCAGGTGACATTCACGTGAAAGTCAAGAATAGCACGGATACAGATTATATATAAAGATAAAATTAAAAATGCATTTATTTAATTACGATACTTTCGATCGATCTGAAATTTTGACAAAATGTATTGTCATCCAAGATCAATCTGTGATAAAATTTTGAGATCTCTAGGACCATCAGAAGTGGTTTAATTTTACGTTACAAGATTTGACGGATACAACATACAACATACAACATACAAACAGTGTGTCTCAAATAAAAGCGTGTAATAAAAATACATATAACTTTAAAGAAGAAAACAAACGTTTACAAACTTTAATCGTTATGACTGTGGCGTATTCTTGGTTATCAGTGTAAAAATACTTTGAGGTATTCTATAGTTAGCAATTATATTGCACTAATTTAATCTCTTATACTGCAAGCTTTATCTCTGCGTTCAGAAAGTTCGCCATTATTGGGTGATGAGAGTTAATTTTTTTTTAAGTGTTGAATAAATAAAGTGTGAATAATAGGCTTGAATAGTACACTTTGTACAACAGCGTACACAAATTGTGTAAAGAAAACCACTTTACAAAAGGGAGCATAAATTTCTGTTTCCAATGACAGTAACTTTAATGACCTATTACCTATGGCTCTGCCTATGTTTGGGGAGTCTGGTAACTACTTTGACAGTTCGCAGCCACACATGCATGATCACTCCACCATGACACAACTCCGTCTCCTTCAACTTTAACCCACTTATACTGTCTAGGAGTCTTATTAACCTTTCAACACCCAAATAAAATACAAGTATGGACCTGCACATGTCTGACGGTACTAGGATTATCAGGTTCTTTTCAAAGAATTTGACTTTATCGGAAAACTGAAATCAGTCACGATGCTGTTGTGTTTTTTCATTACCTTAGATACGTGTACAAAGTAGATCTATGCTTGGTCATTACCTTAGATACGTGTACAAAGTAGATCTATGCTTGTTCATTACCTTAGATACGTGTACAAAGTAGATATATGCTTGTTCATTACCTTAGATACGTGTATAAAGTAGCTCTATGCATGTTCATTACCTTAGATACGTGTACAAAGTAGCTCTATGCATGTTCATTACCTTAGATATGTGTACAAAGTAGCTCTATGCTTGTTCATTACCTCAGTAATTTATGTGTAAAAGTACGTTTTAAACTTATTTTTTTACCTACGTGGTATGTACAACATACACTCCATACTTGTATGCTACTTAAGTTATGTGAATAAAGTAAACTCTTCACTTGCATAGTACAGCTAACCAGTGTGATATAAGCTCTACACCTTTACAGGTGACAGCATGTCCAACGCACACTCTTATCACTTGCTTAGAAAGACTTGTCCTGCAGTGCAGAGTTCAACATTTAAAACATGTAATCAGTGGTGCTACTGGAGTGGGATAAAGGACTTGTATCGCACGGGGGACTTGAGTATAAACGTACAAGTTGTTAACGTCCCTATTAGTATGATCAATTAGCCGACACTTAAACTAAAGCAACTCAGTTCAAAGAATTATGTAGCGAGAGTTAATATTTTAATTGAAAGCCATACTGCACTGAAAATGTTCTGATAAATCATGTGCTAAAAATGTTATCTTTGATGAAGTAGTTGTATGCCTGTTGATCTACTAGCAGTGTGATTGTTAAAGACGTGAAAGTTGTTGGTGATTTGGTGAGTTTCTTTGTTTATTAAACAGAATAATTTGTTAACTTGCTTTGGAATGTGTAATAAATAATCGGTTAGCTTTTGTTGGAATATGTGTACGAACAATCTTTTTGACTCGTTTTGAAATATGTGCACTAAATAATTTGTTGAAACGTTTTGGAATATGTGTATCATAACTTTGATAAATATAATGAGAAACTAAGATAGAGCTAAATCACAGGTTGCGTAAGCCAATGCATGTCATAGAATAGAAAGTGTTCATCTTATAAAAGACAATACTTATGACGTAATCAATGTTGTTGCCATTGGTGTATATCTGGTGATTTAGAATAGGGTCTGGCTGTATATCTGGATCAGTAAGCATAGGGTTAAGGTGGTACACCATGGCTACTCACTCAGATTGCCAACACGGCGTTCATGCCAATCCGTCTGCCTATGATATTGTGTTAGATAGCGAAATAACAACTAACGCGTATATAGCAATTACAAAAAAAGCGTAGCATTTTAATTTCCACTTGTAACGCTTTATTTATTTCACGTCATATTTTTTGAAGAATGATTATTCTCAGCCCCTTTTAAAAATGCATTAATGAATTAAGTGCTTCTTAGATGGTAAGGAAAAGTTCAATAAAGACAATTTTCTTTTAAATTTTAGTTTTCAAACATGCACTTTGGACGGCTTAACTTTGGACGGCTTAACTTTGGACGGCTTAACTTTCTTCACCCCAGCTGCATTCTACAGAAACTATTAATTTTCTATTTAACCTTGGTTTATAATAAACTAGTTGCCAGCGAACAGAATGAATTTGTGTTTGTAGCAACCATTGTTGCCATTGTAACATTCGTGCTTTCATATGAAACATTGGCCGACTTTTAGGTAGGTCGCCTGTTAAAGGATTAGTCGTGTTCGGGCATGAAGCGAAGATAAGCCATTGTATAGAAACTTTTTCTTCTTAAAAAATATACGAAACGTCACGAGAATACAGCACACTGGCGAGGGATATACCTTTATCGTTATTTAATGCAATCTGAATTAAAACAGCATATTTTTAAGTCGTGTTTGTTACATGAATACCCAATAACAGTACTAAGTGACCTTTTGAGTTTTAAATGTAGTCACAAATTTGAGTTCAACTTTCTTGTCAACTTTGTATGCTTTGAAAATTGCATGTGCGGCTCTTATGGGCACTATTTAAAAGGTCAGCGCTTTTTAGAAAATGTACCAGAAATTTGACATGCCGCTGGGGTTTTGTTTTTAACGGGCGTTGGAATGAGCAGTGACCCTCCTTGGGACACGTTGATTCGGACAAAATAAGACAGAGTAAGATTACGTATATATTTGTTCTGTTCTATCCAGTAATCGTTATTTCTTGGTTTAATAAGATGAGATGAATCACATCGTGGTACAGTGGTACCTCGTTATACGTCTGCTCTGGAGTAAGTCCAACTTGGTATGTGTCCTGTTTGGACGCGAACAATTTTACTTGGTATACGGCCTTCGCTCGGAGTACGAACCGCGTGCTAGAACTTGTAGGAGTCAAGATGACACATGGCGCATGCGTAACTTATAGGAATCACAGCACAAGGCGCGATAATCTTGTTTGTTTGGACGGCAGTTGCTACTATACATAACTGACAAGAATTGTTAAGACCACCATGAAGGTGAATAAAGAGATTGTTGTAAAGAATGAAAGGGGCTCACGTGTTCGGGGCTTATTTGCAGCATAAGGAATGCCGAGGAGGATTTACCTGATGGTGAAGAAAACATCGACTTTTGCTGCGATTACAAAACAACGATCACGGACATTTGAGCATGTTGAAAAATTGCTTTTAATCTAGAGAACAGAAAAACAGAACAAAAATGCGTGTACGTTATTTTTATTGATGTATTTTAGTATTGAGCAGTGCTTAAATTAGTTTATACATCCGCTTCAATAAATGTCCCAATAATACGCCAAAAACAATATGATTTTTTATCATGGGAACGGATTATTTATCTTCCCTTTATTTCTTATTGGAAAAGTACGTTTGGTATACGTCCTGTTTGGTATAGGTCAAATACCTTAAGAGGTTTAAGGACGTATGCCGAGGTATCACTGTTAAATGGTTCACTACAAAATAGGTACAAAAGCTATGAGTTTAATCGTCTTCAATATATGTATTTTAGAGTAATGTTTCTTTATATATTATGACTTCGGGGCCGTCCATAAAGTACGTCACGCTCCAGAGGGGGGAGGGGGTATAAGAAATTTTGACAGTTTGTGACAGGTGAGGGGGGTCCGGCCATATGTTACGTCACGGTGTTTTATATTAAATTTTAATTATTTTGTTAATAAAAACAAACATTTTTGTTCGAAAGTTTGACATACTTTAGGGGGGGGTTCCGAGATTTGTGACAATTTGTGACAGGGGGAGGGGGGAGTAAAAAATGGTCCAAAATAGCGTGACGTAATTAATGGACGGCCCCTTCTGTAATAAAAAAAAACTAGTTAAAGAGGGAATCATAACAAATATTTTTAAGGATACTTAACTTTAGTTACTATTTGACATTTTTTTGATTGATAAACGTTGCTTATGCCTGCTACCCGTGCCGTTAAATGTTTATTTTAATTATGTAATATTGTTGATATTGAATGTTTATATTATAATCTGTAGTGCATTGAACCAACCAATGTTCCCTCTAAGGTCTGTTGATCCGTGTGCAAAGTAAATAAACTCGTGTGCAAAGTTGCGCAGCATCCATTTTTTATGCAATATTTAACAAAATTTAATGCGCGGTAATTCTAAACTGCTGCGCGGCGTCGGTCAGATGTCTGCGCGGCCGCGCAGCTTAAAGGGAACATTCGAGCCAAGCCACAGCCAGCCGCGCCACGCCATAAGTTCTCTTATTATTTGCATTAAAAATTTCACTCCAACAGCTTTTGCCTTATTTAACATAATTGTAATGCAAGTTATTTTATTTTCATGCTAACACTAACATTTTAATTATAGATAAAAAAAATTATTTTGATTCAAAGGGCTCATACATTTCAAAAAGTTCCACTTTGTATTGGATATTGTTATAATCATTAAGGTGTCAACAATCTAAGTGGTGGGATCCAACAGGTGGGATCCAACAGGTGGGATCAACGATGTGGGACAACAAGATCAACCACTTTAACGTGGACCCGAATTCCTCACAAAAGATAACCAAAGATCTTAACCACAGGTCCATCAGGAATGGTGTCTTGAAGTGGAGCTGTGATGGAGCCTCCTGTAAGACAAAGGTAGGACTTGTACAAACGTGCTGGACCGCTTGACGCACTAACACGTACTCGCATCTAGTTGAGCTCCTGTTACATTAGGAATGATAACGGAAAGGCTAAGACAGAAACAAACTCACATTTTCTTAACAAACTTACGTCTGCTGGTCACACACGTAGTAATTGTATCGGTGTATTTCCAGAATTACTAACAAATTCTATCACAAAATCTACACATTATAAGTGAGGTAAATGTTCAAACTAAATTGTAATGTCATTGATAGTTAAGAAAATATACATAAGAATATATACCTTTTCACCTTTTACATCTCCCCAGTTCTACCGTATACTTCCAAGTGACGACGATGGGGACGGTAAGAAAGAAGTTTAAATAACAATCTCTTTAAATTATTATGTTTTTATTTAGTAACGCTCTTTTCTTTATTATTGTAGCATTTAAAACTTCCACCGTACTAATTAAATTGTCTGCGTTCCTCATCAAGCTTTCATATCTAGACATATTCCCTCCTTTCTCAACTCTGTTTTGGTTATATACAGTAACCAACTCATTCACCTATGTCATACGAGAAACAAAGCCCGTCCAAGGACGTTCCGCCACCGTTCGGTGGCATGGCGTAACTCCCCTTCAACAGCCGTCTCGACCGGCATACATGTGCATCACGTCAAAAACACTATTCATTATAGTTAAAATAAATAACTCGTAAATACAGAGCTTTTGACTATAAATCCCAACGCGAATAACTCAAAATAAAGTCTTGGAAGAAATACTGCACCAAAAATAACTCGTTTTGAAGATCCGCGTAAACATGTTCAATATGATTGGCTGTAGGAGTCATATGTGTTTGAGGGACCAATCGCTATCGTAGACCGGACAGAACATTGCCTTTTATTATATAGAATGACAAATATTTCATAACTCATTTTTCTTTTATCAAGTGGTATGCGAACATTAGATTGTTATGGACAACAATTGTAGACTAAGCCCATTCAAAATTATAAATATTTATATAAAAATTAAAGATATATCGATATAAAACTACTAGCGAATTTCAATATAAAAATTTAAAATCATCATTGTGGACAAAAATTACGTAAAACATGTTTGCAATAAATTGTGTAGAAAAAGGTACAGAAAAGAAATAAAGTGTAGCTAATGTGTAATTATTGTTTTTAACTATACAATTTTTACAACTTTAATTCTTATTAACACCACTAATTTAACCTATTAGAAAAAAAATACCACACTACATCTGTCAAAGCTAAAACTTAAATAGTGTCTTACAGCTACATAAACGCTAGTGTAGGATTTTCGAAACAACCATACATAGAGACACAGTCAAACACGACTATGTGATTTTATATAAGATATATCCATGTACACTATTAGCCACATTCCAGCACGACTATGTGATTTTATATAAGATATATCCTTGTATACTCTCAGCCACATTCCAACACGACTATGTCATTTTATATAAGATATATCCTTGTACACTATTAGCCACATTCCAGCACGACTATGTGATTTTATATAAGATATATCCTTGTATACTCTCAGCCACATTCCAGCACGACTATGTCATTTTATATAAGATATATCCATGTACACTCTCATTCACATCTAAGACGTCAAATTCAATATGAATCACCATAATCAAAAATATCCTCACATTATCACAATATATCATTATCATATCACCAACTATCCTCAAATGACCCTAACGTATTTTCATCATATCACAAAATATTCTTAAGCTGTCAAAAATTATCCTCATCATATCACAAACTTTACTAAAGTAGTATATATCCTAGACCATTAATAAAAAGAGAAAGGTACACCACAGTACTCTAGCAAATATGTTAAAATAACATAAATAGTATTGCAACATATTCCACAGACCATATTCCCAAAATATCACCAAACAAAAAATAAACAACCCCTACTGCAGAACCATCTTTAACTAATCCTCAGACTATTCCATACTGTACTCTTAAACAGTTTGAAACTTACACTCCCATTTACTTCAAACCTTTTGTTACAGACCTCACCAGGTACCTTATCCGTTACTTCAGTTATCATCATAAAAGTTAATACTAACTTCGATATTGCATTAATTTATATTTACTTCTTAAGACTGTAAATTCTTATTTGTGATGACCTTTAAACTGACAAGTTGCGTTCAGACGCTGGCACAACCTATAAGAAAATAATTTTGTTCTAAACCTGTAGCCAAGATAAAAGTGTTTCTTCTATATTTGTCTGTATACAAATGTTCTTACAACATCTTTAATGAAATCCAAAACTTTACTGTCTGTTTTTACTCATCTATTTACGCTGTCATTTAAAAAAAAACACTCTCCTTTAGAAAACCTAGAATTGACGTCATCATCAAAAAGTGGAACTAAGCTTCCACCATTTTATAAAAGCTGGGACAATAGAAATGTAAGTATAATGTGCAGATAGCTCAATTTTAAACTGGGCACACGCCGAAATTGTATCAACGTGAGGGACTTGTATTGTGTGTGTGTATATATATATATATATATATATATATATATATATATATATATATAATATATATATATATATATATATATATATATATATAGTTAAATATAAAGAATTATATGTCTCCCTGTTACTTGTTAATATATATTCAAATTGTAAATAGTTTATCATGGCACTATGTCGTTTAAAAAATCAAGATTTTGCCAGATTCTTCAATAGCCCACTTTTTCTGATATGTTCCAAAAATGTACAATAAGCATATTATTGAAGAATGAAAGCAGAAGTAGATATTTAAGATCAATCAAAAGTTATATATGTTCAAAAATCTGGCTATACAACTTGCTTTACTGCTATATTGAATTGAGAAAAATCTGTTATATTGCAATATGTATCTTCGATATAGTTGTAAAAAATTAGAAATGACTCTTGTAATGCATGGCCACCAAATTCTTATCTTTTAAAATAATTTTATTATTAAATATTCATATAATAAGATTTCTTCTCTTCCGAAACGTAAAGGTATGTACTGTTAATCACATGAAGTAATTTACTGTTTTAAAAAATAATAAACTATGATTTATTTGAATGCTGCTTCTCCCATTTTTGTTTTTGGGTTTCCATGTCGTGTACTTAACGCAACCATTTCGTGAGGTCTGAAGTATGTTCCAGTATTTCGTTTTTGTTTTCTAATTTCTGAAAAATACAGAAAACATACCAGTGGGAGAATATTGGAAACATGATTTCTTTTTTTTTCTTCCTTAGAAAGTAACTTTAATAAAAGTTAATGGTTCGAATTGAATGTGCTTTTAAAGAATGTATATTATTTAAATTGTTTTGAAAAAGTAAGTCTAAACTATTTTTTAATGTATCCATTTCAGTCGACTTATGCCTCATCAAGGAGCAGAAGTATCAGGAGCTCTAGAGACAGCAGTGGGACACCAGACATATGCCAGCTAATAACCAAAGAGTGGCGCCTACCCAGTGAGATCGAGGTATAGGGGTTCATTACTATGTTTCTCTTAAATAGCTCGCATGAACTGACTTGAGTAACAAACTGAGAGTATTAACAAAATGACATCGTTTTTATATACTCTAATGATTATATAAATCTTTATATTAATAGTTTTGCCCGGTAAAATAATATTTAATTTTGTTTTCGAATTTTCCATCGGGAATGACTGTTGGAGGGGGGGGGGATGCATTTGCTCTAGCTCAGTAGAAAAAGGGTGAAGTTCGTTTTGATACAGTTAAATATGGATCAGTAGTAAATATGAAATAGCGACCTCTTTACTTGAAGTAAGGATTATGTGTGTATTTCATTTCCGTATTTTTAAAAGGTTAATCGATATTTGTGAATAAATTTGACCAAGATTAATCGCTCTGTTGAGCTGTATTTTTTTTTAAAAATGTTTATATTATTTTAAAATAGACGGAAAAATGGAGGACAATTGTAAAAAGTGAACAATTGTTGTTGTTGGGCCTTTTCGTCCATGAGGGGCATCCACCGATCATCGTCGGCGTCTGCGATTCCTCCAAGGACATAGGCCACCTACGAGAGACCTCCAGGCATCTCTATCCTGGGCCAGCTTCTCCAGGATCTTCCACTAATGGCCAATTCTCTTGATGTCTGTCTCCAATTCTCGGCGCCAAGTGTTTCTTGGACGGCCTCTTTTCCGCTTACCCTGTGGGTTCCATTTCAGGGCATGCTTTGTTGTGTTAGAAGCAGGTTTTCTTAGTGTATGACCAATCCATCTCCACCGCTTATGGAGAATCTCTTCCTCAATGGGCTTCTGTTTTGTCCGCTGCCATAGTTCCTGGTTGCTGATTTTGTCTGGCCAGTGAATTCTGAGAATTCTTCTTAGACAGTTGTTGATGAAGGACTGGATTCTAGTCAGGTTTACGGCCGTTGTTCTCCATGTCTCGGCTCCATAAAGCAGCACAGGTTTTACCATAGCGTTAAAAATCCTTACTTTTAACTTGCTGCCTAAGTTTTTAGAGACCCAAACATTCTTGAGTTGTTGGAAGGCTGCTCTTGCTTATCCGATCCTTATTTTGACGTCCGCATCTGTACCACCTTGTTTATCTACCACGCTACCAAGGTAAACAAAACTGTCCACCTCCTCAAGGGCTTCTCCTTCAAGCATAATGTACTGGTGGCATAAACCTTGAGGATTTTATTCTTCCCTTTGTGAATGTTGAGACCCATGCTAGCAGAAGTGGCTTCGACAATGTTTGTTTTCTCATGCATCTGTTGTTGGGTATGTGCAAGACGGGCAAGATCATCAGCAAAGTCAAGATCATCCAGTTGATCCCACAAGGTCCATTGGATGCCATTCCTTTTCTGCTGTGTAGATATTTTCATCACCCAGTCAATGGCTAACAGGAAGAGGAATGGTGACAGCAAGCAACCTTGTCTCACACCAGTCTTCACCTGGAAAGCATATGTCACCTGCTGGCCATGGATAACTCGGCAGTTTATCCCTTCGTACATGTTTCTGATGATATCAGTAATATTCTGTGGCACCCCGTAATGCCTTAGCAATCTCCACAGGATTTGCCTGTCAACACTGTCGAAGGCTTTTTCATAGTCAACAAAGTTGACATAGAGCGGCGAGTTCCACTCTAGTGACTGCTCTAGAATGATGCGCAGTGTCGCTATCTGGTCCGTGCAGGATCTGTTGGTGCGAAAGCCAGCTTGTTCGTCCCGCAATAGAGGGTCTACAGCGTTTTTAATCCTGTTAAAGAGTACACGGTTGAAAACCTTTCCTGGGATGGACAGCAGGGTGATCCCTCTGTAGTTCGAGCAGGAGCTTAAGTCTCCCTTCTTTGGGATCTTGATAAGGTATCCCTCTTTCCAATCGGAAGGAACTTGCTCCTCTTCCCATATCTTCATAAACAGAGGATGTAGCATTTCCACTCTGGTTTCCAAGTCCGCCTTCAGTGCCTCTGTTGGGATCCCATCAGGTCCCGCAGCCTTTCCATTTTTGAGTTGTTTAATGGCCCTGCTAATCTCTTCTTTGGTGGGACTATTACAGTCAATTAGCAGGTCATTATCGGCTGGTTGGATATCTGGTGGATTCCTTGGTTCAGGCCTGTTCAGAAGCTCTTCAAAGTGCTCCTTCCATCTCCCTCTCTGTTGCTCCTCACTTGGTATGGTGTTTCCCATTTTGTCCTTCACTGGTCTCTCTACCTTGCTAAGTTTCCCTGACAGCGTCTTAATGGTATCAAATAGTTCCCTCATGTTCCCCTGGTGAGCTGAATCCTCTGCTTCTTTAGCAAGTTTATCAACAAATTTCTTCTTGTCCCTCTTGATGCTTTTTTTAACTTCCTTACTTGCATCTGCATACTCCTTCTGGGACTTGTTTTTCTGTGCTCGGGTGCGGCTGTTATTCACTTCTGATTTCTTTCTTTTCCTGGTGGGAGATGCTGATCTTCTATCGAGCGCCTCCCCAGCCGGCGGATAGGGGAAATCCCACCAGATATGGAGGGTACCGGGGAAATAAAATACCCGGGGTGGACCAAAATCAGCCCTACTGCCTTGTAGGAAGTGGAGGGATCCACAAAGGCTAGGGACATAACCCGAAAAAAGGCAGCTACCCATTGAGCTGTGAGGGGCAACCCCCCAAGTGGTTGTGCGCAAGGCCAACAACCCTGCCATGTAAAAAATCATAGTTACAAAAACACCGAAAAGAGTAACAAAAGACATTTCAGTCCTGGGAGAGGATGGATTCCTTGAGGAGGAAAATATGACGCCTAATAGTGAAAGCCAAAACCTGGAAGCTATTATGCCGACAACCATCATCTCTACCAGGACTACCACCGTCATTGGAGCTTGGAATGTCCACACCATGTACGAGGCTGGTAAAGCTGCACAAATAGCCGCTGAGATGAGGAGCTATAAGCTCACCATTCTCGGGATTAGTGAAGCAAGATGGACTGGATGGGGACAGAAAATATTAATCTCAGGAGAGATGGTGATATTTTCGGGACACGAAGAAGACGATGCCCCACATACCCTGGGTGTTGCTATGATGCTATCAAGGGGAGCACAAGGAGCACTCATTGGATGGGAGGCCCATGGACCTAGAATTCTTTTAGCAACCTTTCGAACAAAGAAACGTAGCATCAATCTAGATGCTATACAATGCTACGCACCAACTAATGAAAGTGATGAAGGAGACAAAGAAGAATTCTACAATAGAGTAATGACCATAGTCCAGGGTCGCCCACGGAGGAACATCGTCATCCTCATGGGAGACTTTAATGCCAAGATCGGCAATAGCAACACAGGGTACGAAGAGGTTATGGGACAGCAAGGGATAGGCGATATGAACGACAATGGCGAGAGGTTTGCGGACCTATGTGCCACAGCAGACCTGGTCATAGGGGGGAGTATTTTCCAGCACAAGAGGATTCACATAGCTACTTGGGTCTCACCGGACATGAGAACGATGAACCAAATAGACCATGTATGTATTTGTAAAAAATTCAGGCGATCTCTCCAAGACGTACGTGTTAAGAGGGGAGCTGATGTTGCCTCAGATCACCATCTTCTTGTGGCCAGTATGAAATTAAAACTAAAGAGACTTTATACCGAGCAAACAGCATACAGGCCTCTCTAAACTGAAGGACCAAGCCAAAAAGGAAGAATTCAAAATCTCACTATTCAATAAGTTCCAAGTCCTTCAAGAAATACTTGAAGATGAAACCACCGAAGGAAAGTGGCAAAGCATGAAAGAAACAGTCCAGTCAACATGTCAAGAAGTGCTAGGATACAGGAAACAGGCACACAAAGGAAGAAAAAGTGAACAATAGCACATATTTATTCGAGATGGACGATGGTAAATTATTTGACATTAAAAACTCGAGAGGCTAAGGCTATTTGATTCAACATCATACTGTCACTATTAGAAATGCCTTAAAAACAAATTCTGAAAAATAAAATTATTTTTCCACTTTCATTTTTTGCTACTGTTTATTTTTGGCATAATTAATTCAGCATTTTAATACAATTTTTAGTTGATATTCTTAAATGGACATTTAAAGGGGTTGCATTAGTGTACAAATGTTCATCACCAGTTAGGAGGTAACAAAAATAATGAGTGTTGGTGTTCGTACAACAATATTTATTTGCATTGAATGTTTATTTTCAGATGAAATAATAATAATAATAATCTGTTGCTGAATATGCAAGGGATTGATGGGACAAATTCCTGAGTTTAAACGGGAATCTTTTTTAGATAATATTGTTTCGTTATATGTGTTTTTTTGCTTTCCTTTGTGTAAGTCTTCGTAGGGATTACATTTATATGGAGATTTCTCAATTGGATTTTACATAATTAATATTTTTAAAGAAATACACTTTTGGGGCAAAGAACTGACTGGCGGCCTCAGATGAATCACTGATTGTTGTCTTGACTCTAGACCCGGGGTTTTTATCACTTTCAAAAATGTCATATTCGCATACAACATGTCTCCCTCACAGCTCATCGTCTGGCTGGTGGGGCCTCTCAAAGACAAGGAAGAACCAGATGATAAGAAAAGGAAAACCAAAAAGGATACACCTGGTGATGATGGTAACTAGATTCTTAATCCATTCTGGCATTTACAGTTCTATTTCTAACGGAATCGAGTTTTGGGTACCGTGTATAACCATAGTGTCATCAACACATATCTTATTTTCCTACCTTTAATGAGAAACTCATTAAGATTTATTTTTTGTGAAGAAAAATTTCAAATTGTCTTGAGTTATTACGTCTTTAGAAGAAATTTTAAAAACCCGTGAAAAAACAAGTTTTTGACTATAAATTCTTTATGTATGAGACATAACTAAAAGAATGTTCATTATAATACGCAGCGCAAGACCATCCAAAAATACAAATTTTTAGTTTTGTCGTAAAACATGTTTAATATAATGCGCACCGATCAGGAATATGTTTATAAAAAAAGTTGTCAATAAAATACGCACCTTATTGCGCGACAGAAAGGTTGTTCAATATAATGCGCACCCTTACACTCTATCTCAAAAAATAACATGATACATAGGAATAAATAAAATAATATAAAAAATCAATAATTCAATTACGGTACATGTGATCGATCTGAAATTTTGATACATTGTTTTTATCATCGGAACAAAACTACCAGCAAAATTTCAGCTCGCTAGCTTACTAGGAAGTGTGCTAAAAATTGATCAAAAGTTTTGGCAACAAGCAAGGGTGCAAGGGTTCAAGGGTGCAAGCAAGCAGACACCACGAGTTAATATAAAGGATTTAAAAGTTTAAAAGCATTTTCCTGATTGCGTAAAAATTACTGATCTTAACAAGAGAACTACAACGATATATATATGCTTTAATTAAACATTATCTATTTAAACTTTAAAAAAAAGATATGTTATATAAAATTAGACAATTAGAAACATAAATATCACCCAAAAATGTGTCTAAAAAATTGGGTACAACTTAAAAAAACATTTATCGCCATAAAATTGTAAAATGTATGTAAAAATATTATGTTACCATGAGAAATACTGTAATATTTTGAATTTAATAGTGTTAGTTGTAAATTATTTTCTTTAAATAGTAAAAAATTCAATAAGAAATTACTTGAGTTTCTCTTCATTGTTAGCTCCTAATCACTCCACAGATAATCAGCTGCAACCAAACAAACGAGAAATTCAGAAAGTGACAGAACAGATTATTAAGATTACTGCTGACAGTGGTAAGTTCTTCGCCATTTAAATGCAGCATTGCCCTAATACTGAAATGTTGTAAAACGCAATGAAATGCGAATAACAACCGATAATACAAAATATTTGGATTGTTTCAAAGAAGAATGTTAATAGTGTGATTAGGCTGAATGAGGATTCAAGAAAATTAATTTATGGATAATTCAGACCCTTTCGCAAAATCTTTTTTGTGTATATTGTAGACATTTATTTCTGATTTTGTTCATTGATGATATTGATTGCTAGACCTGAGCTCATTTGAAAACTAAACAAAAATACTATTTTAATAAACATTAAAATTTAAATAAAATAAACAGAGATAATAAGAATAGGTTTAAGAAGACACTTTAATAGGTAATATATAAATAAATTATACGTTATCTTAACTGTCATCTAGAGGTTAATAGACTGAAAATATTTAAATTATCTAAATTGTACAAATCAAACACAATTGCATCTGTTGTTTAAAAGTCTAAGCCCATTCAGATCTTGTGTGTGATGTCAAATCTGAACGGATTGCTTGAGGAATCCACGAGTTTTCCCCTGTCCACATGAAATAACTTGGGGACGTGTTAATGCATGGGCAAATTAAAGAACCCGTAGAAACAAAGTTTTTTTACTATAAATCCCTTACATATGAGACATAACTAAAAGTATTGACTATGTTCAAACACGACAAACTTTGACAGACTCAAACTGACTGAACTCCCCTTGCAGTAAAACGCGGTAAGTGATAATCGATGGCTGGGGTGAACTCCAGTGACACGTGGATGTCAACAATAGCAGACGGATACAAAGAGTTACATTGCGATAAACTAAAAAATGAATTAATAAGTAACGGTACATTCAATCGATCTGAAATTATGTTACAATGCATTTGTAAGGGGTATGAGAATCACTGTGAGTGAATGCTTTGTGACCGGTGTGACACTAGTCACGAGAATATTTCTTACTGATGTTTGAGTGAACTTATTGTCACACGGGGTGTGACAGAGGACACGCCAGGGTCAGTCGAGACCAGTTTTTGGGGTTTAAAAGAGACAGGTTGCGAGAGGCAAAGAGAGTTGTGTAGTTCGCACAGTGTTGTGCGGTCAGACCGTTCGGGGTAGACCGGGGAGATGCATGGTTGCAGTAACACAGAGTTGAGTTTAAACGTCGCCCAGAAGCGGTCGGGTTGGACCGTGGGGACTTAGACACTTTGTGTATTTACGTAGATCTGAAGAGGACTTGAGCATGGGCCCAGGAGTGGTCAAGTCGGACCAAGGGCATGCTTGAGTATACAGCCAGTTATATATAGATGTATTTGTGGTCTAGGCAAGACAGCCAGTTTGTACAGTTGTGTCCAGTAGAATAAACATTGCATTGTTACAAAGACTTGTGTCATCTCTTGAGTGTTGTGTGTAGCGGAGAGCAAGGACCAATCCACCTAAACATCGAGACTTAACAGCATTGTTAGGTGACACAAGTATATGGAGAAAATTTCAGCTCGATAGCATTACGGGAAAAGGGTTATTTTTTACTTTTCCACCCGACCAGGGGAGCGGTCACGACAAGACGGTGAAGTTAATAAAAGGGATTTAAAAACTACTAAATTATAGCTAAAAGAAATATTTTATACCAATGATCAGAGAAGGACTTGTATTCTAAGAAAAGGTTGTTTTATCTGACACAGAGTCGTGGCTTTTCGTCCAGACCAACGACACGGATCTGTTTGACTATGTGGAGGATGCCATGGACAAACACGAGCTGGTCATCCAGAACAAACCGTCTCAGGTGATTGGGGTCACGTGCTGGCCTTACGATGACCTTGACATGTGTGACGAGGTGGAATGTCATAAGGTATTTTGATATATGTCTTAAATCAACAAATATCTCTTTCAAAGTTCTGAAAATAAAATATTTATAAAAAAAATAAACAAAATGCATTGAAAAAATACAGAACGTTCAAAATTCAGCTGCCAGACTGGTTGTTAAGGCAAAAAACACCGCTACTTTACTCACTTGATTGGCTACCTATACAAGCGCAAATTGATTACAAACTGGCCGTTCTCTGTCACAACTTCTTTTCGGACTCATGCCCTTCCTATCTTACTGAGCTTTTTGTCGGTCCACTCACCCACTCGTCAGCTACGCTCTTCTGCAGACACACGCATTCTCTCTGTTCCTAAGACACGCACTAAAACATTTGGCGAAAGGTCGTTTTCTTTTTGTGAAGCCTAAGAATGGAATTCTCTACACATACGTAGTATTCAAACAACCAAGTCCTTCAAGACTGCACTTAAGACGCATCTTTTCAAAATGTATTTTCTAAATTAATGAAACAACATTTCTTGTTAATGATTAACCTAGCTTATGTATAATGCACTGTAATGTATGTGGTTGTTATGATATGAATGTTTATTAAATACTTAAATGTTCATTATTATCTTCATAGAAAGCGCTTTGAGCCCAGTTTTATACTGGGATACAGCCCTATATAAATTATCAATTTATTATTATTATAAACATCTTCAAGCAGAATTCTTCCAACAAACACAACACGTATGTCTGCCTGTTAGTTTCATGAGGGTTATATACTTTTTTTATTCTTTTCTTATATATATTTTATTTATGTTTTTTTTTCTAATGAAGAAAGATGAAAAAGAACACTACACACTAATGTACAGCCACGCCAATAAGAAACGTGGTGAGCTAAGTCCAAGTATCAAACAGCACATTTTTCTTGACTACAAGACAGTAGATTTTCAAACATTGATATCAGAAAATGTCAAGACACTGGACCTGAAAGGTTTGAGTATATAGATGAAAGACATTGAAATTATATGACAAGACATCCATGTAAAGCACATATAAAACATTCCGGCAAAGACAAACATACACACGCCAATCATCAAAGACACACAGATAGACACCCATTATCAAAGACACGCAGACAGACACCAATCATCCATTACACGTAGACAGATACCAATCACCCATAACACGCAGACAGACAACAAGTATCAAAGACACAGAGACATACACCAATCATCAAAGACACACAGACACCAATCATCAAAGAGACGCAGACATCACCAATCATTAAAGACAGGCAGAAAGACACCAAAAATCAAAGACACTCAGACAGCCACTAATCATCGAAGACACGCAGACACCAATCACCAAAGACACGCAGACACCAATCATCAAAGACACACAGACACCAATCATAAAATAAGTGTTCGCCTAAAGGAACTTGAGTTTTGAGTTTATATTAAAATATTGATGTAATTAAAAGGCGAACAAATTTGGAGTCTTGTAACTTCATGTTAGCCCTATGTAAGTCTTTGCACTAATTATCTTTCTCATTAAGTGCGTTCCTGTATTTTATGTTTAACAAAACTATTTTAGGTGGGAACTACCTCCTATAGATACCGTCATTATTTAGCGTGTTAGTTCTAGTGTTAAAAATATATTTCTCATATGAAGCAATTGGGTAATTGTTTGATAGAGAATCGCGTGAATTTGTAAAATAGACGTTTTTATTACAACATACTCATGCATCCTTTAAAAAATTAAAAAGATAGACACACACTCACACACATACGCACACGCACAGGTACATAAATAAACGCACACACACGGAACTCAAAATTCATAGTTAGACGTTAATAATTTTGGTAGTATATGAATTATGGAAATGACTAAATGACGTTTCCTTTGATTCTAATCTAAGATGTATTTCAATGTGCTATTGTCATCAATGGAGACGAAGGAACCCTCACAGTCCTCAGGAGAAAGATGGAGAATCGCATTCCTATTATTCTTGTCCAAGTAACGTAAAATAGATCTTTTTATAAGCCTTTCTTCTATCTCTGAGTACTTGTTAACAAATTTTATTATTTCTTTATCCCTTTCTTAAAAGTATGTAAGACACTAATAAATTCTACTTGATCTTCAAATTTCGTGAAATCTTATACATATGTCTAAAGTTATAATAACGTGTATTTTAGAGGTCTATTACAATTTTGCTAGGAAATTACCCAGTTTCAAAGGAGCTTTTATGCATTTAAAAAGTATTAATATAATTGTGAATTTATCTCACTTTTTATTAATACATAAGCCATAGTCTAATGAATGTTACATAGGCAGTAGCAGATTTATGTAGTTCTTCTATTATATTAGAAAGAATTTAACGCATTCATGTGCACCTAACTTAGCTGGATCAAAGAAAATGAGTTACTTTACAATTAATACCTTATAACACAGCGCATCTCTGGAACAAAAATTGACCTTGACCAGCAATATTTAAATCATTAACTTGAAATTAATTAAACAAATACATATAAAATAAAAGAAAGAAAGACGAATAGCTGGATGGACATATTTAAAAATGAAAGTTTTTGTTTCCTATATCCCTATTCACAGGGATCAGGCGGAATTGCTGACAAGTTAATTGACATCAAAAATAACAAAACAAAGTAAATATTGATTTTAATTTTTCTTCTTTTGATAATGTTTTAATATGTTAAAAATTTTCTTTAAAATATTTAACATGTTCGCATTTCTTTTAGGAATTGTGAAGTCTATTTTTAAAAGTATATAGCAATTTCATTTGTTGTCCCCTTTTTATCAGATTTTACATAACTCATATTATCTATATATAATTCACCAGAACAAGAACATGTAGAGTGCAAATAAGAATGACGAATGACCCTCGCTGGGGTCGACCAATCACAGTTTATGGTTGGCAAGCGAAGTGGGTTCAAGAAAGGGAGGGGATGCATGTCTTGAGACCAACTATGCTTCTTGCGATTTGCAGTGTAGTGGTTATCACCTCCACCCTACACGCGGAAGGTCTTGGATTCAATCCCCAGCTGAAACTTAAATTTAAATTTGCTTGTGATCGTTCTAATCCCCAATTTTCGCGAACATGGCTGATCCTCGCTAGGGTCGGCCAACCACAGTTTATGGTTGGCAACCTAGGTTAGAGCAGAGTGGAGGGCATGTAGCTAACCGCAGTTCGCATTGTTCTAGACCAGTGGTTCCCAAACTTTTTTGAACCACGGACCCCTTTTTATAGCCAAACTTGCCCACGGACCCCCAAGTGAAAAACATAAATGCCTAGTACAGAAATACAAATAAAATACATTTCTATGAAGAAGTATTTATTGAAATTATAAATTTTGTTTAAAATAAAATTAAAGACAATTAATGACAAGGTACATAATGAAGATGAGATTTTATGAGTGAATTTATGTCCATCTCAATGGAACAACCGAAAATGCCCACGGGCACCAATTTCTAGCCGGTGTTGTGTGTTTGTGTGTGAGTGTGTGTGTGTGTGTGTGCGTGTGTGTGTGATTAGGTTTATTACGGCAATGAATCTTTGTTTTAGCAAATAGGAAGACGGGAAAGCTGTCAACTGCTGTACAATAGCCAATAATGCAGGATATAACATTGGGATCTGTTTTTATACGCAGAATTTGTTGTATCCTTGTTCAAAAATTTGTGTAAGTTCCTCATTTGTGGATATTTCAACAAGCTGCTCCTGTATTAGTATGGATTCATCTGTGTTTTGGATCTGAGTCGGAAATATACAAGTGAAGAGTGCCTTCATATCTATGGTTCAGGTCTGCATAAAAAGCCGTTAAGTGTTGACAGGAAGCAAGCAAATCTTTATCTCTATTTTACAATTTCTGAAGATTTGGAAACTGAGAACATTCCCCTCTTCTCATTTTCGTTTGTACAGAAAAAAGGTTTGCAACAATTGCAGAGATTAAGCTTTTAGTTTTTGATTAATTAAATTGGTTACCTTGTAGTTTCAAATTATTTTCGTTAATTCGGCAAAGTAATCAGTCATAATGGATATGTCTTTTCTTGAGATAATTATTCGCGAATCACTGTCTTTGCTTTCCAGGAATCCGAAAACTGAATCAAAGTGATCCTAAAATCGATTTAAACATGCATTTTTAAATAACCAACGGACTTCTGTGTTAATTAGTAAACAAATGAAATCCTCGTCATTTTGCAAAACAATTTTAGCAAATAATCTCACACTGAAGGCATTCCTTTTGATTTTATTAACTGCTCTAATGAAAAACTCTAGTCTAGTGATCCATGCAAACGTTCACTAAGATTTTTTGCGACTAATGACATCCCTGAATAACACAATGCATTGAAAATATATTCAGTATATAGCTTTTAGTATGTATGCTAGAAAGCTTTGGTATCTTCCAACCATTGCCGGAGCACGGAGAGTAGCAACAGAAATGATATTATTCAAGTGTAGGTCTATAACTTTTACATTGAAAAGTCTTTTTAGTTCAGCAAATAATGTTTCACCTTTCGTATCTGTTTCCAAACATTTAACAAATAACAACTCTTGGTAAAGTTTTTCTTCTTTTAAAAATCATATCTAAGCTAAAAGTAAAACTTCGTTTTCTGGTAAAGTAGACTCCTAAAGCTATAATGAAAATGTAGATGTTTTTAAATATTCACAAAAAGATTTTTCAACGCACTGAGCCATTTCGTCAGTCCTTCTTTGTACTGTATTATTACTCAGTTTTATAATGTTGAAAGCTGGGTTGTACAACCCTGTGCATATTACCTAAATTACAGCGGCTAAAACAAAATCTTCACCAATAGTGTACAGCTTTCGGGACTATGCAATCAATAAAGAAATGTATTAATGATATAAGAAGCCCGCACGTCACTTTCACCTCACTTAGATGTTGTCCCAATACGTTTTTACTATCTCATCCATATTATTATTATCTCAGTGATGGTGTCTTCAAATATTTTTTCTTTGACAGTTTGAAGAAACGTTAAATTGTTATATTTTTTGTCACTAAGGATTTTTATTAAATTTTCCTTAAGCTTGGAATGTTTTATTGAATCATCTGACATATTTTTATTACATAGATGACACAAATGTAAAATACTATTTTATGGTGATAAGAAACAATACCTCAAATATTCATCACTGTATTGTATGAATATTTTATTCGGCTCACTCATACTCTTATATTTTGTAACAAACCACTGTTGATAATTATTAAGGTTTTTAATTAATGTAAAACTGCAGTAAATTCCTTTTGAAAAAATTAGTTGATGTAATATTATAAATATAACGTCTCAGCACATCTAAAATGCCTAGCCTTGCAACCTCGTTGATTCACGTTAAAAGGGGGTATTTTCTTACCTTCTTATAGGACTTTTGTTTTTTCTTGCCTTCTTATAGGACTTTGGTTTTTCTTACCTTCTTATAGGACTTTTGATTTTCTTACGCATCAAATTTTCAATAAACCAAATATTTTGATTGATTATACCTGTTGGAAATTATCACAGTTCTACTAGGTTAAACAACTTTTTGTTCCATGACTTATAACACCTAAGATGGTTATTTAATCAGTAGAAAAAGCATTCACATACTATTTTATTTTATGTTATTTATTTTAGATTCCATAAATATAAAAATGTAAAACAATTTTATTATTATATATTTAGCCTTGCGCGGACCCCCTGACATTGTTCAGGGACCCCCAAATCAATTTTAATTTTCCGCGGACCCCCTGAATGGAACCAGGGACCCCTGGGGGTCTGTAGGGACCACTTTGGGAACCACTGTTCTAGACCATCAATACGTCGGCGATGTCCCCAACAGCCCCCGCCCCCCGACGTTCAATCGCGTTGTTCTAATTTTTTTGTGCTGTAGTTTGTGTCCGTTCTTAACCCTTTCTTTGTACTATCTATGGGTAAAGCTGCGGCGTATGCTACGCCGCAGGTCATCTCTAGTGTGAAATGTTTGGCACGTTTACAAGAGATTAACAATATTTTACTACCCTTTAACATTTTTTTAGTTTATTATAAATTATAAATATATATTTTACACAAATAAATAACCTCCTGTATTTTATTTTAGGTATGGAGACAGTGGCTTTTCGGATATTGTCAACTACGATTATCTAGAAGTGTTTAGTGACAAAGAGCAAAACAACGAAGCGTGTATAGGAGAGAGACTTCTTTTAGCAATACAGAACGGTATTCGTTAAAGCTATATTTTATTATTGATTTTCTCGAAACTTTGATGCGTATCCTTAAATAATATTGTGGGGAACCTGGGTACTCGTGTGCGACTAATATCTCTGCTTTCACTCAATTCTTATTAATCACTAGTCACACTTGTCTTCTCATAATCAAACACCAAACTCGAAGACTGGATGAACACTTACGATTACTTTATTGCTTCACTCATTGACTCCAACATACACTGTAATCTAATTTCACATAAGTAAAGACAAACTGTCCTAAGTCAATTCTACCATCTACTGTCTACCATCTACTCTCTTCCCTAGCCTGGCTCTCCTCCTGTTCTCATGAGCGCCTCCCCTCTATTACCCGTCAGACTCCGCCCCTAAACTTCATCCCGTGTCCGGTCGTCTATGTCTAATCTGTCAATCATAAGGGACCAACCCTAGATTAAGACGGGTGTAGGGCCGGTTTGACATAACCGTCTCTGGTGAGACCCAACCACTTACCTACCCCCACCCAGACCACCTGTGCGTCTGGTCATCCTAACCCTGGGGCATTTCACACCTTTGCCCAGTCCCACGGATTTTAGTGGACGGCTACTCCTAACATCTCCGAATCTACTGACCGGCCAGTTAACAACATAACTACACTTTTAAGGCCTCTGGTCATCCTGGTCAGATTGTCGTCTTTGCCCCACATTAAAGGATCACGCGCGGCTTCCAAATCGCGCCCGCGCTCCTCCTGGCGAGCTACTCCCACACATCAAAGACCTGCCGCTCTCGTGGCGGTCACTCTTTGAATGCAAATTAACCTAAATTCCTTAAAATATTAAATTTCAAATTTAGTGTGTGCTCAATGCGTTTTCAAAATCTATTCCACTGCAATGAAATAACTGTAGTACTGTTGACATATGGGTCTTTAAGCTTTGAATTGAAAAATTATATTGAACATAAAAATAATACGGAAATGTTCCATGTTCAACTAAACTTTTTCAGGGAGCATACAACTTCTGTTATGATCAGATGCATGTCTTTCGGAGCGTTACGTCCGAAAGTGCAATATACCGGTCTAAGTTACCGTAATTATTATAGTTATATATATAACCCGCTCGTTCAAACGGCACGTAACATAAAAAGAGGGATTAGACACAGTAAATGACTAAACATTTTAAAAATAAATACGAAGTAAACACACAATAGCTGAGATTTAATTTTTTTTAAAACTTGAATAACACTGAACTTAAATAAAAAAGGTAAAAAGTAATTAAAATACTTAAACATAAGAGATGATCACTCACGATAGGCGTTAGCGATAACAACAATGATATGTAACAATAATAATAATCAATGATAGTGACAATGACAATAATAATCAAACTTGTGTCATCTTGCTCTTTACTTTCTCTCTCTCTCTCTCTCTCTCTCTCTCTCTCTCTCTGTCTCTCTCTCTCTCTCTCTCTCTCTCTCTCTCTCTCTCTCTCTCTCTCTCTCACTCTCATATTCTCTGTATCTTTCATTCCAACTGTGTTTTCTTCTCCTGTGTCCTTGTTGTTTTTCTCCTCACTAGTTTCTGTTCAATCCCCCCCCCCACCTATTTATACCAAAATCAAAGGTTACTTAAAGAACAATAACATTTTTCGTAATTAATTGATCAAAATGTGTGGGTTCAGACACAATTATTTGGATAACGCGATAACTTTTAAATAAATATTAATTTTAATACCGGCGGTATGCACTACAAAGGCTATAAGGACGAACTGTCTATTAATATCAATTCATGTGTAACCCAATATTATTGTTTAAATCGATTGTAAGGTTGTTTTGTTTTTACAGTTTAAATAACGTAAATACATTAGTGCCTCAGGCGAAAAGGAGTCAGTCTAAGAGTTTTTTGCCCTAGTATATTTTAGTATGTGTCGTAGAGGTATGATATATCAAGTATGGTCTATATCAATCGATCCAGCACAGTGGCGTAGCGAGGGGGGGGTGCAGGGGGGACATATGTCCCCGGGCGCCATGTTAGGGGGCGCCTAAATGAGTATTAAAACTCATTACTTAATTTTATTTTGATGTAAACTATTGTATCCCAAATACGTTTGCAAGATTGAATTTTGGAGCTCCGAAAATATCTTCATTACAAACCAGTTGGCAAGCATGATTTAGGCGCACCCATTGAGCGTTAAGGGGCGCCATTCTACTCATAAATAAATTACACACCCACAATGAAGAATTGCTGATGATGTTTAAAAAAACAAAATTGTGTGTTGCTGGGAGTGAGACTAGGGGAGCAGTAAGGGGCAAAGGCGATTCTATTAATAGAACAGACAGAGACGACACTAAAAGCAACCAAAATGACCACGACAAGAGAAAGGAATGGCTTAAAGCAGTGGTTCTCAACCTGTGGTCTGCGGAGCACTAGTGGTCCGCGAAGATGTGCCTGGATGTCCGCGAGCAAAGCATGAAATTTACGCACTGTATGATTCATCAAGAAAGACTAGCAAGTAAAACGCAGACTTAAAATATATTATTGATCTGGCCTAAATAGTTTTAAAATTTTATCAGGGGTCGTCTTTTAAATTCTTTCTGTTTGGTTTCCTATGTTCGAATATGAATCTTGAACATTAACAGTTACTGATATAAACTGAAGTTCGCTGGTTATCAGACTGTTTGAATAACGTGATGACGTAAGAGAGTTTTTTGTAGAAAAAACTCAAAGCTTGTTGATCGTTTGAACCATAGCTTATGGGTTGCTGTTCTGGCTTATTTGGCTGAACTGTTTGAAGAACTCAATAAACTTAATTCAACTCGGCAAGGAAAGCAGACACATTTAATTACTCTCAGTGACAAAGTGTCTGCTTTTACCAAAAATCTTGATCTTTGGACAAGAGGATTATTTCAAGGTAACTTTGAGATGTTTGATCAATTGTACGAAACCACCGAGTAACCAGAAAATGCTGAAATAAATAAATAAACGGTTGATAAATTTGATTTCTGGTCATATTCAACCAATGCAGAACCAATTTATATTCTACTTTTGTGATTTTTAACGTTCAGTGGTTTTTCGTGGGTGTCCAGGCCTAATCTCTCACACATTCACTCATCAAATAAAAAAATGACCAACATCGTAATTAAACCAATTCATTGAACTGACTAGCGATACCACTTTGAATATGTTGCATCAGAAAGTGGGCTTAATGAAATTTTGAGTATTCCTAACTGTCTCAGCTAGCTTTTAAAATACTTTTACCCTTTCCAACTTTGTGAAAGTGGATTTTCTGCATTGCTTACAATAAAAACAAAACATCGTTCGTACTAAATAAACTAATATGGCAGTCTTTTCAATACAAACTACTGTATATGACTTAAAGTTTTTTTTAATAGTTAGCAAGTAGAATTAAATAAGAAGACTATGAGACTAATATAAATGACATTTGTTCGTTACAAAAGAAAGCCATTACAATATTGTTTTTGGAGCATGCAAATCGTAGCAAATTAGTATAATTTTACTAACTAACATGTATATTACTTATAGCTAGCTATATACACGGTATAATTATATTTAACTTTCCAGCACGGCAGTAGCACGATTTTTAGTAGTGGTCTATAGCTAAGACACACCTTTTTCAAGTGGTTATTGAATCTCAAAAGGTTGAGAACCACTGGCTTACAGAATGGTTAATACGCGTCCCTTTGCTGCATTCTGTGACTCTTTAAAAAAATTACTTCCTCAATCCCTCTGTGGAGGGAGTAAAGTGGGGGAGTTTAGGGAAGGTCTCTCCTCTCACGGGCTTCCGTCGGTATGTCAAAGCAAGTTGGCTTCCTTTCATATGAAACAGCAGACACCACCTCTCTTTCCTGTCTCTCTGTGATCAAACTTGTTGCTCAATATGATCCACTGTTAGAAAAAAAACCTACAACATGCCCCAGATAATCCAGGTTCAGTATCTTATTTATCACCGGAAATTCAAAATGAATGTCTACTAACATAGACTGTAAGGAATCAGCTGTTGAGGGAAATCAGAAAAAAACAAGTACTACGGTATCTTACTTGACTCAATACCCGATCTAGGACATCGGGAATAGCTTTCTCAAGTCATCAGATTTGTGGATGTGGATTTTCAAACTAAAAAAGTAACCATCAAAGAATCATTTTTAGGTTTTGTACAGATACATTCCAAAGACGCAGCAAACCTGCTTGAAAGAGTTATCGTAGAAAAACTTGAATCTAATAGCATACCACTAACCGACTGTCGGTCACAATGTTATGACAATGCTGTTGTAATGACTGGGCATATATCCGGCCTTCAACGGCGAATATGTGCCAGAAATCACAGAGCCTTGTGCATCAACTGTGACAACCACAGGTTAAACTTAGCAACAGTATACTCAGCTAAACAGGATCTAGTTACTATCACGTTTTTTTTTGGAACAGTTGAAAGTATACATTTTTCTTTTCTCTCGTTCAACAACTCGTTGAGAAGAATTAAAAAGAGTTGTGCCAATCACAATGAAGAGGAAGTCTGAAACACGTTGGAGTGCACAATCAGAAGCTGTTAAAGCAATTTATGAAGGATTAGATGAACTGGTAGGGAGGTTGGAAAAATTATTAGAACATACAAACATGACGCCTGACACTAGATGTGATGCAGAAGCTTTGCTGGTAGGTATATTAAACTTTAACTTCCTATTTTTGTTACATTTCTGGTACAGCATACTTGGGAAAATTGATTGTGTCCAGAAATATGTGAATTTCAAGGAAGCAGACTGTGATCTTGAATCGCTTGAGTCAGAAATTGTCAACATTCGTGATAATTTGAGCCAGGTTGCGGTAGACAATGGAAAAGAAGATAGACAACTTTGGGAATCGAGGTTGACAGAAGGATTAAACGACATCGGAGGATGCCTGGAGAATTAACAAGAGATGCAGGACTTTCTGCAGAAGAAGAAATTTCACGTGATATGAACAGCGTAATTGATAGACTCCAAAAAGAGATATCTATACGGTTTTTATGTCTAAAAAACCTAAACAACAAATTTGGATTTTTACTGGACTTAAAAACTCTTCTTGCTGAGACAAAAGTCGATACACTTCGTTAAAATTGCTTTGATTTTGCTAATTTCTACGACAATGACGTCAATGGTCACGAATTGTGCACAGACACCGGAGACCGAAAAATGCTGCTCAGTAACCGGGCTGAAGTGCTACCGGAAACTACTTTGGATCTTCTTGGTTTTATTGTCTCATATGGAGATGACGTATTTCCGAATTTGCGCATTTCACTTCAAATACTTCTAACAATTGCTGTTTCAACTGAAACTGTGAGCGGTCTTTCAGCAAACTGAAGATGATTTTGTCTTATTTACGTGCTTCAATGGGACAAGATCGTATGAGTGATCTTGCACTCCTTTGCATCGAAAGAGAAACACTTGAGAATATTAATTTTGACAACGTGATTAACGAGTTTGCGACATTCAAATCAAGGAGGATCAATTTTTTGTAGACTATGTCTATTCGAGTCATGTATAATTAATTGAGTTTTTTTTTCAAATAAATTGTTTACAACCGTATAGAGAAATATTATTCTATATTCTATTTCATTAAAATACCAAAAGCTTCGAAAATGAACCATATAAACCGTAAAATGTCAATTTCTTAATATTTTTAAAATATTTTTTTTTGGGGGGGGGCCTCAGTGAGCCCCCATAATCTTTCGGTCCGACAAGGGGCGCAGATTTTGTGTCATGTCCCCGGGCGCACATGACCCCTAGCTACGCCACTGATCCAGCAGGAAGGCAATGCTGAAAATAGTATTATGTAAATCTTATATTAGATTTTAAAAAAACACGAAACATTTCGGCCCCGGAAAAAAAAACGTTGCAAGATGTTAAGTTAAAAAAAATAATTTAAGAATTTATTATGGATAATGGTCAACATAGTTGCCTATATTTGTCAAGATTATGTAAAATCGAATGGGACGAAAATGAATTAGGACAAGATGCCTAGAAGAAATTGATATTAGAAGTTCAATACCCTATTCATTTTAATATGTCTTTATTTACCAAATTTGGTAACGATCCCTGCATTTACCATGTAGTAAATGTTTAATTATTTGATTTTGTATTGCTAATATTAAGAAAGAAAAGTAATTTCGAGCCACCACTCACAATGAGTGGGTATTAACAAATGCTAGACACTAGGGCTGTGGAAATTAACGATTAATTTCTCGATTAAACGTTACAAAATTTTTAACGATTAAATTATTTATAACCATTAATCTAACAATCAATTACAAATTATTGGAAGTCAAAAAGTAATTTTAATATATATATATATAAATAGCGACCGATAAATAATAACAAATGTCCTGAGGATTACACGAACATTTTGATGTTTAACTATTTATTGATGGGAATGTTCTAAATGTTGATAAAGTTTATTGTATCCATTGTGAGAAATCGTTGGCCTACCATGGTTCTAACACTTGGCCTACTTATCAAACGAAATGAAAAGCGTATTAAGCTAATGGCAGTAATAGAGTCTAACTCAGAGACAGAAAATGACGACAGCTCTTCTGATGAATTACTGAGTTACAAAATGGAGATGAAAGTTCCTGAATCCAATAACCCTCTAAAATGGTGGAAACTTGATGAACACCGGTATCCGATAATGTCATTCGTTGCCAAGACCGTTTTATGCATACCAGTTACCTTAGTTCCATGTGAATGATTGTTCAGCTCGTCTGGTTATGTTGTCAATTAGACCCGCACATCACGTGTACCAAATAATGTCAACACATTTGTCTTTTTGCGTATTTGGTTAAAAAATGACATATAAAGGGGACATTCCAGTGTTATTTAGATTTTTAACAAGAACGTTTAATGCGTGTTACATATGACATCATAAATTTTAATTTTTGGCTTTAATAGAAATTAATGATAAATTAATCTTTAAATTTTAAAAAGTTAACGATTAAATTTAAATTAATCGTTAACAGTCCTACTTGAAACGTTTGCTGAAGCACAATCGACGATTTTCAAAAATATCATGGTGATCGGATGTGTTTTGTAGTAGAGCACAAAGGACGCGAAGACATACTGTGGTATATTCGCTTATTACAGCTGCGCACACAATGAACACGCGAAAGGAGAGCAAGCATTATCCAAAATTTTGAATTCCTCAATTCAGTCCCTTTGAAAACACACGTGATGTTATTTGTCGTGTTATATTACTTGTTGTGTTATGTTATTTTTCGTGTTATTTTATTTGTAGTGTTATGTTATTTGCCGTGTTATGTTATTTGTCTTAATACAACATATATGAACTAATTTGATTTCATAAAAAGATATTCTTAAAGAAAATTAAATGTATTGTTTCTAACTTAGTTATTTGTATCAATATTCAATGGCAGCGTATCGATCTACCATGGACATGACAATGACCTCACCAAAGTACATGAGAAAGGTACATTTCTACAAGCTCTGCACGGAGCTCGACAAGTTTGATGTTCTTCATAAAGATACGAATTTCAACTGGAAAGAAATGAAGTTGAAGGTATTTTAAATGAAAATATAGTATTAAATGTTGCTTGTTAACACATGTTGCTGTTGTTCTTCTCTGATATGTTGCTGTTAGAACGCATGACTTAGTTGACTGTGTTTATTTAAGATTCCAGAGAGTTGTGTTCATTCTCTCTTAATAGTTGCCTGCTGCCCTGTTGACTTGTCTATAAAATAATGTATAGAGAAAGAATACATACTTTTGTTGCACATTTCAAGTACATGTATTTCATAGTTTATCAAGGTCCTATACCATAACAGTAATAATGACATACGAGGAGGATTTAAAATTAATAGCCCTTAGACAAAACAATTAAGAATGATGAGTTGAGATAATAAACAAATGCACACATATTTTTGTTACAATATAAATATCCCTAGTGTTAGTATATAAGTAACATTGTGGATCTGTTTGCATCAATTTAATTAATAACGCCACAATTTTCTTCATATCATTCTATTACACTGTTAAATATTCTTTGTATGTGTGTAGATCAAACATCTGCTTAGATGTGAAGGTTATTTTTGTCTCTGTGCGTTAACAGTTCATCCCTACTGAATTTTATTTCTTAAAAGTGTACTATCTGTTAAATAATATTTTAAAAACAATTTTCATACAGGTAACAATAAGCGCAACTGTGTAGTATCTCTTAAGTTATATTTTTTTTAAAATAATACATATAACATTTTACCTCACGTTGTTCTATATGTGTTTATGAAACATAACAACAGGGCTGTTTTCGGCTCAACAATGCATCATTTATTTCAATGTGTATTATTACCAATACATTCATACATATAATCAAAGTGACACATGTTCACACACCTAATTTAAGTATCTTTATTCTCCCATACACACCTACTCAGGAGAACCCTTGGCTGACCCGTATAATATTCGAAGCCGTTAAGCAGGGCCAAGTTGACTTTGTGAAGTTTTTCATCGAGGAAAATTTTGATATGAAATCAGCATTTTCTCAACAAAAACTTCATGAACTTTACCAGACAAAGGTAATCGTATTGTTGACAGATTAATTTTTTTTAAATAGAATTTTCTTAGAGCACTACATATTGATTGTTGTTATTTTCCTATACATATTTATTACCATTGCTGGGAAGTGGTCAATTAAGATTAAAACAATTTTAAATGGAAAAGTAGCCATACTATATTTAAATCCCTTATATTAACTTCGCGGCCGTCTCTGTCTTGGGCTCGGCGGGCGGGCGGAAAAACAGAAGTCGAAAATGACCCACTTCCCATGATCCGATCGAACTGAAATTTGGCACACGGACCCGTCTGACCTAACAATGCATCGTATCAAAATTTCAGATCGATCGAACGTACCGTAATTAAATTAATGCATTTTTAGTTTATCCTTATATGAGGTATGTAATTTAAATTCACGGTTTGTTATTGTTTTTTTGCCACGTGAAATTTTGAGCTGACGCATTGAGGCGACCCAACGAAGCGACGGGCGCTTTTGTTTACATTTTACGTGTCACTCTGAGCTCGGTCAAGCGAATCGGTGACCAGACTTTTCCCCTCTCCCCCCCCACCCATCCCTACCCCCCATCCCAACCCTCCCCCCACTAGGGTTATGATGCAAAGTTGAGTTAAGACAGATTCAGTCTGTAAATGTTTGAAAATAATCAATACTGTTAGTTATGTCTCATATATAAAGGATTTATAGTCAAAAACTTTGTTTTTACGGGTTTGTTTTATTTTATAAGTGAATACTATCCTACATAATGTGATAGGTAAACATTCAAATTTAGAGATATGACTTGATGATTCGTAAACTTCTACAAAACACATATCCTCTTACGATACTCGACATCTTGGAGGCAATTAAGCCGAGAAAACTTAGTAAAACATTTTTATTCCTAAAGTCTTGGTAAAGTTTAAAAATTTAAACTGAATACATCATCCCATTCGCACCTTTAACAATTTAGCTTCAGCCTCATCAGTTTTCTGCGCATGTACAGTAAGAGTAATCTTAACAAAAGTACGAAACTGTACAGACGACGTACATCATGTTAGAAAGAAAATAATTATGTTTTAAGACTTTATTTCTTTGACTTTCCAGACAGAATACCCTTTCAAACTGTCGCAGGTTGCGTCATATGTCAACAAGTTACTGGGAGGCTCCTATCACATGAGCTGTCCAAAGTTGATGAAGGAAGAGGTGGATGATGAGAGATATCAGCAGGAGCGTATGTCTTACACTTGGAATATTTATGATTTACGCAATAAGAAATGGACTCAGTTTATATATTTAATTTTTATGTACTTACGAGCAAAAAAAGCCCGTCCAAGGATAATCCGCCACCATTCGGTGGCATTTTGTAACCCCCCCCCCATAGCCGTCTTGACCGGCATACATGTGCATCACGTCAAAAATACTATTCATTATAGTTAAAATAAATAACTTGTAAAAACAGAATTTTTGATCATAAATCCCAACGCGCATAACTCAAAACAAAGTCTTGTAAGAAATACTGCACCAAACATTACTCGTTTTAAACGTCCGCGTAAAAGTGATCAATATGATTTGCTGTAGGAGTCATATGAGTTTGAGGGACCAATCGCTATAGATGACCGCACAGAAAGGACAGAAACTTGCCTTTTATTATATCGGATTTTCCCACCGTAAATAAGTGCATTTCTTTGAATTACGTGGTGATGCCAGAGACATAAAATCAATGATGATTTAAAAGATTTAATAATTATTACGTAAAAGGGGAATCACTCAGACAAATTAAATACTAAGCTTGTAGTTCTGAAGCAATTATTATCTTGCTTTGTTGCCAATTGGCAACATTTCGTGATAAGGGTTTCGGTAAAAGCCAAGCTTTGGACCAAAGCAGACATTTAAAGCTTTAAATCAATTTGATATCATACGATTTTTATATTGGGTTAACATAACAATTACAATTATGGCTGTTTTTAAAGGAGCATTCCCCCCCAAAAAAAATAGAACACAGATTAACATTGGAAAATCATTATTTTAAAAAATTCAAATTTTAGAGTAATATTCATTTACAAACTTATAGTTTTCAGCTAAAATTTATTTTTTCACCAGTATATTCAAATGAAAAAAACAAAACTGCCTTGCGTGATTTGTTCATTTGGTCAGTCCTGGCCAAGAAGTTAGAGCTGTCGTTATGTTTGTGGAATTATCTAGATGTAAGTAAGAATAAACAGGCAATTAAAGTAATGTATGCAATTTCTGAAAGTGACATGGGCTACTAATGATAAAAACAGTATTTCTGCAAGCAAAGTGTTCATATTTTTAAGCAAGGAATTACATAAAGATTTTAAAATTACTTCTAAAATGCTCTTTTCAATTAATTTAAAATTACTTCATTTAATTTAGTTTGCCTCCAGTTTCCCCGCAATGTAAATGAGACACAGAGTGTTTATTTTAAGCTTCAATTATTTTTTAAAAAATTAAAAAAGAACAAAAATGGGTAAAAATTCTTCTTGCAAATATACAGCTGGCGGAAATGAAAGATGTACAAGTATATACATAAACCAAACCGTTAAAAGAATATTTCCTTTGAAAATCAACAAAGACCTTATGGAAAGCTTGTTAGAAACACATTTCAGCTATTAGAGCACACAGAGGAATCAAAAGCTACAACTTTGGCCATTCTAACTCATGTTTAAAATTGCCGTCGAAATGATAAATTAAAATATTTTTCATATTTTAAAATTTGTAACATGATTTGATATTGCTAAATTTGTAACATGATTTCATATTGCTAAATTTGAAACATGATTTGATATTTCTAAATTTGTAACATGATTTGATATTGCTAAATTTGTAACATGATTTCATATTGCTAAATTTGAAACATGATTTGATATTTCTAAATTTGTAACATTATTTGATATTTTGCTAAATTTGTAACATGATTTGATATTGCTAAATTTGTAACATGATTTGATATTGCTAAATTGTAGCATGACTTGATATTGCTAAATTTGTAACATGATTTGACATTCCGCTGGACGGAAAATAACTATTATATCAACTGATCAAAAACGTATGATTGAACCCAATCATATTTTCAAAATTAACATTAAATTTTGTCTCGTTTTCAATAAATAGTTATTTTTTTAAAGTTCAAGTGTTTTCATCTTATAATCAAATGTCACATTGAAAATAAATTCTTGTTCAAGGGCTTATAGCACACAATATCTCACCAACACTTGAATCAAATTATCCAATGTTTACACATCTGGATAATTTGTGTTATAAAACATAATTGAATCTAGTCGCTACATTTCTGAATGATTGTGCTAAAAACACGGATCAATCTTCTGTTTAGAAGGGGCGTCTCTTATAGACAAGATGTAGTGAATACATTTACTTGCTAATATTCTATGGTCGAATACTTCGACCCCGACGATTCGACCCCCGGACGGTTCGACCACAGGACGTTTTGACCCCGGTAATATTCTGACCATCTATTCTCTACAGCAACAAACCGCCGCAGCAATGTTCGCCTTTGGAGTCGCCAAGGCAATGCTGGCGTCTGCAAAGACATCGAAGTCGGGAAACCGCAGCGACAAAAGTATATTAAAAGATTTCATGAAGTAAGTCAAGGCAAGCCCTTCTAACATTAATGATTTTTTAAGCATTAAAAATGTTGCTTTCTGGTGTGAAAAAGATAAATGGCTAAACCTAAGAACTAACAAGAAATACTGAGTGTATCACTAGAAATTTGATGATGGGGAAATCTTATAATACGATGTTTATGTCTATGAATAGAAACATATATGTTTTTTTAAATTTTACTTATTTTTATATTCAATGAAAATTGATTTTTTTTCAAACTAACTGCTAGAGAATTTACAACTTTGGCTTGCAAGACGATCAACTCTAGCTTCATGAAAGACGAGGAGAAAACGTTTGACATCCTGAGACTTCAAATGTCCAAGTGGGGTCAGACAAGTTGTGTGCGTCTGGCGCTGGACTCCCGCAACAAAGAGTTTTTGTCCACTTCAGCATGTCAGCAGCTGTGTGATAGGTTGTGGTGGTGGGGTCAGGAGGTGGACACGCTGTCAAATAAGGTAGACGATGAGGGTCATATGTGCGAGGAATGCGTTAATTTTAATCAACTGTTAAAATCCTAGCTTATAATGTAATCAATCCCGACATTTGTTTCAAGAAATGCTTGATTGTAATCAATGCTTGCTATAAACAATATAATAGCTCAAGTCACACTGTGAAATGAAGGATCCGTTGAGCTATGACGTCATTTTATGAGCTTATATTTAAGTATATATACAAGGCGCGCATCAGGAGGTGTGCAAAATTCTAACAATTCTAAAAATAAATATAATATAACGTCATAGTTTTATAATTTTAGCTTATATTTTAATTTTGGAAAAGAGAGCAATGTAAAAAGAGGATTTGATGATTTATAATTATAAAATGCTTTGTGTACATCTCAGGAAGTTTAATATTTCGTATTTATCAAACAAGGATAAGTTACTTGGGCTTTTATACCAAAAAAAGTGGGCGCCGTAGGTACCCTACAGCACAAGTGGGCGCCGTAGGCGTCCTAAAACCGATAGTATCCTAATACTGAGAAATTAGCACCAAAATGTTGAGCAGTTACATGTGTGAAGCATGATCTTTGAGGAGCACACTTCGCATGGACACAATTCCAGAGACAGAGAACTCTATGGGGTCCTAGTCGAACGATTGTGTTTGATGTAAAAATACCTACAGATGTCTATGCACATAAATAACTATTTTGTCATAGGAGTTTTTGACTCGAGACATGATAAAAATCACCTAGAAGTTTTTTAAAAATTAAAAAAAATAATTTCTATTATTGATAATTTTGAATTATGTATGTTTTCTCTAAGTTTATGCCAAAGACTTCGTTTTAGATTAGTATTTAACATTTTTTAACAGAGAAAACAGCATCAAAGGGAACCAAAAAGGTAAGGAGCTAAAACGATTAAACCTAAATAAACAAATATCGTAATATTCAAGAAAAGGAATGTTTTGACACATGCATGGTAATACTGAGATATAAACACAAGACTTCTTGTATAATAAACTAAAACTTGCATGAGTTCTCTTTTATTGTTTGATTGCTTCCAATTGTTGAACTATTATAAAACATATCTGAAACAATACATTTTAACTAAAATATTTTTTAAGCACGCGTGACTTAAAAGCGTAAATCTATTTCTTAACAGTACAGATACATTTCTAGCTGTGTAGTGTTTCTACATTTTCACTATTCGGTTCGGTAAAACTGTAAAAATAATATATAAATATATATAAATATATATATATATATATATATATATATATATATATATATATATATATATATATATATATATATATATATATGTTCGGATAGCTGTTAACCAATTGATTGGATTATTGGCTTTCAATCATATACAAAATTAATGTGTGTGCATGAATTTTAAATCAAGTTGTACAAAATTTTCTTCAACATGCACTTAAAAAAATTGTTAGAGCTCTTAGGTGCCATCCATAAAGTTCGTCACGCTCCAGAGAGGGGGGAGGGGGTTTAAGAAAGTGTTACAGTTTGTGACAGGGGAGGGGGGTCCAGCCATGTGTATATTAAAACATTTAAAGCGTGTGTTTTTTTCTCTCTTGTATTACTTGTTGGTTTTGATAACTTACTTTATAGAATGATGTACTTGTTTTGGTTTGGTTTTGGTTTTTTGGGGTTTTTCAACAAAGATTTCATAGATGTTAACATGTTACACAGTAACCGTCATATTGTTCACGGACAGTATTAAACTGTGATTAGCGTACTGGTAATTACAGACCTGTATCACTTACTAGTATCACCTGTAAATTGCTAGAACACATAATATATAGTAAAATAATTAGCCACCTAGACAAATATAATGCCCTATACCCACATCAACACGGCTTTAGAAAAAACAGATCATGTGAAACACAATTAATAGGTTTAATAGATGAATTATCAAAAGGCTTAGACAATAATGATCAAATAGACACACTATTACTTGACTTCTCAAAAGAATTTGACAAAGTTCACCACCTTAGTTTACTTAAAAAACTTAACTACTTTGGAATCTCATGTCCCTTACATCACTGGATCCAAGACTTCCTTTTGGGCAGGGAGCAAACTGTAATAATTAATGGATCTAAATGTGCACCAATAAAGGTTAACTCAGGAGTTCCACAAGGAACTGTGCTAGGTCCCTTACTCTTTTTGATTTATATAAATGATTTACCCAACAACATCTCAACAGGTACAAAAGTTAGGTTATTTGCTGATGATTGTATAATCTATAGAACAATTAAATCAGAACAAGATAGCAAAATTTTACAAAAAGACTTAGAGTAATTGATAAAATGGGAAACTAACTGGAGTATGTCTTTCCACCCAGAAAAGTGTCAACTGTTAAGAGTAACAAATAAAAAAAAACAAATAAATTCAAAATATTACATTCATGGAAAAGAACTGACCCAAACTAAAGATGCAAAATACTTAGGAGTCTTAATAAATGAGAAACTATCATGGAATCCCCATGTCAATGAAGTTATTAAAAAATCAAACAAAACCTTAGGCTTTATAAAAAGAAACTTTAACAAATGTAATAGAGATATAAAACTAAAATGCTACCTCACTTTGGTGAGACCTGTACTAGAATATGCATCTTCTGTATGGGACCCATCCACCAAAGAAAGCATTGATAAACTAGAACAAATTCAAAAAAGAGCTTCCATATGCATTACTGGAGAATATTCAAAACTGACAAGAATAACACCATTAGTTAAATCATTAAACCTTGAGACACTAGAGGATAGAAGAACCAAGAGTAAAGTAGTAATCATACATAAAGCAATTAATTCTAATTTAGAAATACAACACAAAGATAACTTAATACAACCCTCAGATAGACATAAGGATAAAAACACCTTTCTTATTCCGTATGCAAGAACAAACACATACAAAATTTCATTCTTCCCGTCCGGAATTCGGGCTTGGCATGGGTTGCCTGAAGAATCCAGGAAAACCAACACTTTATCAACATTTAAATCTCTAATAAAAATGCAGGACTAAACGCAAACCATAGATAAGCGTAGGACGCAATAATCTTCTGTATAGAAGGAGCGTCTGTAAACAGATAAGAAAAGATAAGAAAAGATTACAGTCATAAAGTTTCATATGTGAAACCGTTCACTCACTTTTCTACGTGATATGTTTGTTTTAATGTAGACTTTTAAAATAGTTTAATTTTTTTTTAATATTAATATTTAAAACTTTCATTTAAATCTGCAATTCTTTTGTACTTTGTTTTTTGCAGGGTGAATAAAAACAGTAAAGACGCTAAGACAGATAAAGTGTAATTTTTATATATAATTTTTTTCTCCTTTATATTTTCTAGTGTCTTAAGACTCAGAATTTGTAAATAACTCCTGTAGAACCGAATCCCTTTAATGAGAGCTTAGAGCTTAACAACTTAATTTATATAATAGTTCTTGTAGATTACCAACGTCTTTTTGTATGAGATGAAAACATTTTAATTTTAAAACATTGGACCTGTTTTCATTGTATTGATTTCAAATTTATACAGTAGCCTTGTCTATACATTTGAAACGTTCACAGTTTGATTTAGACAAACATGTACCTGAAATACCTGTAGCACTAGAAACTTTACTAATGAAAAGTTAAAATAATTTATCATTATATTAGAAATTTTGTTTTATTTAATAATATATATATTTTTAAAATTTCCACATAGTGGCTTTAAGAAGTTTTAAAACACTTCTTAGTTTTTTTGCTAACTGCAACGGAATTCTTGTTTTTTAAATTCTTTAAAATGTTTCTTAAATTAATATTTAGTTAATGTTTGGTTTTCTCACACAACACATGTTTATAAAATCATGTGTAATGCCAATTCCAAAAATGGGAGGACAGATTTAAGTTATTCATTGAAAAACATATCTTCTCCATGTAATTCCATTTATTATTATTATTATTATTATTATGTATTATTATTTTTTATTATTGTGTGTGTGTGTCTTTGTTTGGACGTTGTGAAACAAAGCAGAAAGAAAATAAAATGACAAAATGATTAATAATTAAAATGAAAAAGAAATGTAAAATAATCACCTTTACGATCAGAGTTTAAAAGGAAAAAAAATCATCCAACATGAAGAAAAATTTGATTTGACAGAATCAGGCTTTTCCAATTTTTATCTCGTTATTCTATTATAGACTTGATATGATTATTTTGAAATTTTATTTGTCAACATGCATACATATATTTACATACTAGCAACATACCCGCGATACGCTGCGGCAGTTAGGATTTTAGTAAGCCCTCGGATACAAAATATTGAAAAAATATAATTTTAATGCCCTAACGATTTTTTAATATAGGCCATCAAGTTTTTATCTTCCAAGTTTTGTAAAAATACAATTACACAGTATCCAAAGTTTTTTAATTTGTAATTTAGCTCATATAAGTTGAAAATACTACATTTGAGTCCCCGGCTCGTGAGTGATAATTAAACAAAAAACAATTTGTCTGTTACCATCCCGGGAGTGTACTCAACAACTTCCCGAAATTTCATGCTTCTAACTACAAGGGAAGTTGGAGAATCTGTGTAAATTAACTTTTAATATTAGAAAAAAAATTGGGGCTCCGGCCCCCAGTGAGTGAAAAGTTAAATATTTTTTGGCCTGTTATTATAGCGTGAGTGTACTCAATAATTTCCAAAAGTTTCATGCTTTTACCTACACGGGAAATTAGAGAATTAGCTTTGAGTCAGTTTTTATATTAGAAAAAGTACATTTGGGCCCCCGGCCCTCAGTGAGTGATAATTTTAAAAACAATATTGTGCATGCTACCATCAAGGAAGTTGACTCAACAACTTCCCAAAGATTCATGTTTCTATCTACACGGGAAATTGGAGAATAAGGCGATTTTCAGTATAAGGGAAAAAAACGCTTTTGGGCCCCAAGCACCCAAGAGTGTGAATTTAAAAATTCTTTTTCGCTATTTTTCGTCGTGAGAGGGTACTCAACAACTTCCCAAAGTTTCATGCTTCTACCTGCACGGGAAGTTGGAGAATTAGTGATGATACAGTTTTTAATATAAGAAAAAAAACTACATATGGGTCCCTTGTCCCCAGTAAGTCATAATTTAAATATTGTTTTTCGCCTGTTACTATCGCGGGATTGTCCTTAACAACTTTCCATATGTTCATGCTTCTGCCTCCTCGGGAATTAGAAAATTTGTTATTTTCATATTTTATATAGTCCATATTAGGAAAAAAGCGTTTTTGGGCCCCGGCCCCTATGAGTGTGAATTTTAAAATTATTTTACGCCAATTATCGTTGCGAGAGGCTAATCAATAACTTCCCAAAGTTTCATGCTTCTACCTACACGGGAAGTTGGAGAATTAGTGATGATTCAGTTTTTAATATAAGAAAAAAACTACATATGGGCCCCCGGCCCCCAGTAAGTGATAATTTAAATACTTTTTCACATGGTACCTTTCTAGAAGTGTACTTAAAAAACTACCCCAAGTTTCATGCTTCTACCTACACGGGATATAGGAGAATTAGCTATTTTCAGTTATAATATAGCTCATAAAAGAAAAAACTTCATTTGGGCCCCAGGCCCCCAGGAAGTAATAATTTTAATTTTTTTCCGTCTGTTACCATCATAGGATTTTACTCAACAACTTCCTAAGTTTCATGCTTCTGCTTACTCGAGAAATAGGAGAATTAGTGATTTTCATATCTTATATAGTCTATATAATGAAAAAAAGTTTTTAGGCCCCAGGCCCCCATGAAATTGAATTTTAAAATTCTTTTATTCCAATTATCGCCACGAGAGGCTACTAAACAACTTCCCAAAGTTTCATGCTTCTACCTACAAGTGAAGTTGGAGAATTAGTGATGATTCAGTTTTTAATATTAGAAAAAAACTACTTTTTTGCCCCCGGCCCCCAGTAAGTGTTAATTTATATATTTTTTTCGCCTGTTACCATCACAAAAGAGTACTTTAGAACTCTTCAGAGTTTCATGCTTTTACCAACACAGGAAATATGAGAATTAGTGATTTTCAGTTTTTATATAGCTCATATAAGGAAAAAACTTCCTTTGGGCCCCCGGCCCCCAGGAAGTGATAATTTAAATATTTTTTCTCCCGTTTCCATCGCGGGTTTGTACTCAACAACTGCCCAAAGTTTCATGCTTCTGCCAACTCGGGAAATAGGATAATAGTGATTTTCATATTTTATATAGCCTATACAAGGAAAAAAAGCATTTTTGGGCCCCCGGCTTCCATGAGTGTTAATTTTAATTTTTTTTTACACCAATTTTCGTCGCGAGAGGCTATTCAACAACTTCCCAAAGTTTTATGCTTTTACTTACACGGGAAGTTGGAGAATTAGTGATGAATGAGTGAGTGAGTGAGTCAGTCAGTGAGTCAGGGCTTTGCCTTTTATTAGTATAGATATAAATGTATACTATTTTTCTTTGCATCAGTTGTTGTGGACCCTGCAGCTGTTGTGGTCGGATTAAATATGTATTCACCCCACATGTCATGTTCTGGCTTCATTTCGTAAGTCACATCTTTATGAAATAATTGTACATGCCTTTTTATCTATTTACATATTTTAGGAAAAAGAAATTGCATTTGAGCTATAAAACATTGCTGCTTTATAACTTTATTTCCTTTTCGTAATTTCTATTAAAGGTATATTACTATTTCCTTCACTCCCGAAGTACGACCGTATTTCCTTCACTTCCGAGGTACCACTGCATTTCCTTCACTTCCGAGGTACCACTGTATTTTCTTCACTTTCGAGGTACCACTGTATTTTCTTCACTTCTGAGGTACCACTGTATTTCCTTCATTCCCTAAGTGCCACTGTTTCCTTCACTTCCGAGGTACCACTGCATTTTCTTCACTTCTGAGGTACCAATTTATTTCCTTCATTCCCTAAGTGCCACTGTTTCCTTCCGAGGTACCACTGTATTTTCTTCACTTCTGAGGTACCACTGTATTTTCTTCACTCCCTAAGTGCCACTGTTTCCTTCACTTCCGAGGTACCACTGTATTTCCTTCACTTCCGAAGTACCATTGTATTTCTTTCGCTTTCAAGGTACCACTGTATTTTCTTCACTTCTGAGGTACCACTTTATTTCCTTCACTACCTAAGTGCCACTGTTTCCTTTACTTCCGAGGAACCACTGTATTTTCTTCACTTCTGAGTTACCACTGTATTTCCTTCACTCGCTAAGTGCCACTGTTTACTTCACTTCCGAGGTACCACTGTATTTTCTTCACTTCTGAGGTACAACTGTATTTCCTTCACTCCCGATTCTAGAATGAGGGGCATCACTAAATGTTCTGCATTGTATTGTTTCCTCAGCTGGGTCTCATCATCCTCTTGTTCATCTACGGGGTGCTGTTGGTGTCCGAACTGGATATGGCGCGTTTCAGCTGGCTGGAATGGTTGGTGTGGTCATGGGTCATTGTTTACATTCTAGAGGGATTACGTCTGGTAAACACAACAGAATGAATTCACGTTTTTGTAAAAAAAATAAAAAAAAAGTATTTAAAAAAAAATTATGTTGCATAATGTAAGACAATATATAATAATAATAATAATAATAATAAATTGATTATTTATATAGCGCTGTATCCCAGTAAGGAACTGGGCTCACAGCGCTTTACATGAAAGAAATAACATACCTATACGTATTAAATTAACTTTCATATTATAATATTAGAAGAAATTATTTCCTTAACACAATAGTTAATAATAATTCTCTTACTTGGTTAAGCTGTTTATTTTATTCGATAGAACTGAAAGACGTTTTCAAAATACGTCAAAAAAATAAAAATAAAAAAACCCCGTAAAGAACAAAGTTTTTGACTATAAATCCTTTATTTGCGATACATAACTAAAAGTATGTTCATTATAATACTTATCGCACGACAATCCGAAATTGTAGTTTTGTCTCATACATAATGGATTTATAGTAAAAAAAACTACAACAGTCTTTCGGCTAAATTTCAGCTCGATTTGATCACGGGAAAAGAGTTATGAGGTGTAACATAGTGCACACCGACAGACTAGCAATTACTAGCATTTACATTTACAGATCAGAAATATATTTTTAAAAAGTATTGCACCGTGCATTAAGAAAATATTAAAAAGGGTGTTCAATATAACACCACGACACTCTAGCACACAAATTAACATGGTATATAGAGATAAATAGATATAATCTAAAAAATTCATTAATTTAATTACATTACATTCGATCGATCTGAAATTTTGATAGATTAGTTTTATCATTGGCACGAGTCTTCCTGCAAAATCTCAGCTTGCTAGCATACAAGGAAGTGGGTTAAAAATTGATCCAATTTTTTTTCCGTCAAACAAACAATCAACGCAGCAAGCAATCAAGCAAACGCCACGAGTTAATATAAAGGATTACATAAAAAGAACCCGTAAAAAAAACAAGTTTTTGACTATAAATCCTTTATGTACGAGACATAATTTTTAAAAATTGTCTTTATAATACTCAGCGCAAGACAATCCAAAAATACAAAATGTTAATTATGTCTCGTAAAACTTGTTTGAAATAGTGCGCACCGATTGGTAATATGTTTATAAAATGTATTGTCAATATAATTCGCACCAAATCGCGCAACAGGAAAGTATTAATAAAAAGTTCGTTCAATGTAATACGCACCGCGACACTCTATCTCAAAAATTTAACATGAGACATAGAGATAAATAAAATGAAATACCAATTTAATAAATTAATTACAGTACATGCAATCGTTATGAAATTTCGATGCTTCGTTTTTATAATTGGCACGAGTCTGCCTGCAAAATGTCAGCTCGCTAAATTACGAGGAAGTGGGTTAAAAATCGATGCACATTTTTTTCGACCAACAAGCAAACAATTAAGCAATCAACCAGACACCACGAGTTAATATAAAGGATTTCAAAAATAGATAAATAGACATTGAAATAGCGTAATTTTATCGAAGAATATTGTAACTATTTTTCTCAGAAAATTGCTTATATCAATAAAAGAATTAGAGTGAAAAATCTGTCGTCAAAGGAACGCCCTAGTAAATTTGACAAGTTGAAGTCCCTCTGTAAGGTCAGTTCGATTTGATCAAATATTATCTTAACATTTGGCTCATTTTTTTTTAAATTATTTTTTCTTTACTTCATTGAATTAAATCAAAAGCGTTGTTTCGACTAAAAATAATCATTTAATAACTTGATAATTGTAATATTTTTCTAAACACTTATATCATAATTGTTAAAAGCTTTTTTCTTGCAAAAAAAAATTTAGTGTCCATAAAAAGTGTATTAGAACTGTTATATTCGCTAGAATAAATTTAAAGTCTTGTCACATGAAGCAGCAACAAAAAATTTTTTTTAAATTGTTAATTACTTTTGATGTATGTGAGAATATTTCACATTTTATCTTTATATTTAATTTATGTGTCTACCATATTTGACAGTATTATCTGTATGTTTAATGTATGTGTCTACCATATTTGACAGTATTATCTGTATGTTTAATGTATGTGTCTACCATATGTGACAGTATTATCTGTATGTTTAATGTATGTGTCTACCATATTTGACAGTATTATCTGTATGTTGAATGTATGTGTCTACCATATTTGACAGTATTATCTGTATGTTGAATATATGTGTCTACCATATTTGACAGTATTATCTGTATGTTGAATGTATGTGTCTACCATATTTGACAGTATTATCTATATGTTGAATGTATGTGTCTACCATATTTGACAGTATTATCTGTATGTTGAATGTATGTGTCTACCATATTTGACAGTATTATCTGTATGTTTAATGTATGTGTCTACCATATTTGACAGTATTATCTGTATGTTTAATGTATGTGTCTACCATATTTGACAGTATTATCTGTATGTTTAATGTATGTGTCTACCATATTTGACAGTATTATCTTTATGTTTAATGTATGTGTCTACCATATTTGACAGTATTATCTGTATGTTGAATGTATGTGTCTACCATATTTGACAGTATTATCTGTATGTTGAATGTATGTGTCTACCATATTTGACAGTATTATCTGTATGTTGAATGTATGTGTCTACCATATTTGACAGTATTATCTGTATGTTGAATGTATGTGTCTACCATATTTGACAGTATTATCTGTATGTTGAATGTATGTGTCTACCATATTTGACAGTATTATCTGTATGTTGAATGTATGTGTCTACCATATTTGACAGTATTATCTGTATGTTGAATGTATGTGTCTACCATATTTGACAGTATTATCTGTATGTTGAATGTATGTGTCTACCATATTTGACAGTATTATCTGTATGTTGAATGTATGTGTCTACCATATTTGACAGTATTATCTGTATGTTGAATGTATGTGTCTACCATATTTGACAGTATTATCTGTATGTTGAATGTATGTGTCTACCATATTTGACAGTATTATCTGTATGTTTAATGTATGTGTCTACCATATTTGACAGTATTATCTGTATGTTTAATGTATGTGTCTACCATATTTGACAGTATTATCTGTATGTTTAATGTATGTGTCTACCATATTTGACAGTATTATCTGTATGTTTAATGTATGTGTCTACCATATTTGACAGTATTATCTGTATGTTTAATGTATGTGTCTACCATATTTGACAGTATTATCTGTATGTTGAATCTCCTTCTATCAAACAGCAAAGCTACTCTAAAGTTGTAAGGAAATCGAATCTTCCTGAGTGGATCAACCTGTTATCGTGTGTTCTCTTTCTACTCGCCTGGTCGTTCCGTTGTGTGGCCCTCTACTACCCAAACCTACGTAACCAGCTTGGTGGAGCAGCCAGCGTCCTATTCAGTCTGGACTACATCTTTTTCTGTTTTCGTGTATTTGAATTTTTCTACGTCAGCAAATTCTTGGGGCTCCTAGTGGCAATGATTACAGAAATGGTAGGTCGTTGGATATTATCACATTCTTGAAAAATTAGTTAAAAACTATTATGAAATTATTGAGGCATTCTTAAATTGTTGAGGTGACATACACATTTTTCTAAATACCTTATCAGTCTATAAGTCGTTCTTTCCGATTGGTCAAGATAGCAAGTTATTTGAAAAGAAATCCAATAGTGTTAACTAAATGAGCACATTAGCAATAGCTGCGAAACATGTTTATAATGTTAAAATGTCGATTTGATAAATCTCTATGTAGTGTAAAATGAAAATGTGTGATGTTACGTGCTAAAAGGTGACAATGGGAGAATTTAAAAAAGATGGAATGTGATAGTTAAGTTAAAATATTTTTCAATCCAATTAAGTTGATGGAAAACTGAAAAGTTTCTTTTGGTTTTATTGGTTTCTTTTCATTTGTTTACCTTTTTTTAACACTATTGTTTACCTTATTTTAACGCTATTGTTTACGTTTTTTTTTGACGCTATTGTTTACCTTTTTTGACGGTATTGTTTGTTATTTCTACTCGGCATGGTTCACTTTATTTTACAGCTACCATTGCTTGAATAGATGTCTCTTTGACTTTTAATTAATTTCTCGGAATACGTTTATTTTCTGTTATTTGATAAATATTATATATATATATATATATATATATATATATATATATATATATATATAAATATTATATATATATATATATATATATATATATATATAAGATATATATTTTATTTTATTGCAATGGGTTATTTTTAATTAAACAATCCTCATTATTTACTTATTGATGAACAATTCTAACAAATGCCATATAGACAACCCAAAAGTGTTTGGTGCATATATGATCTCCTATCTATACTAATAAAAGGCAAGGCCCTGACTTCCTGACTGACATAATTACTTATCTCTAACTCTCCAATTTCCTGCTGAAGAAAAATTTTAAAATACCCCTCGGGGGGGGGGCGCAGGTACCCGCCAAAAATGTAATTGTTTCCTTATATAAGCTGTATATAAATGTGTTTATACTTTGGCTGCTGTTTAAATAGGTATATCTTGACCAAACTTGGTATATAATAATTTGATAAACCATATTAACACAATATAGAGCAAAAACTCCTAATGCCCATCCCTTTTGGACCGGGGGACAATTTTATTTTCCGTAAACATTTAATTATTTATTACCCATTCAATTTTACATGATTTGAAAAATATAACCACAGTGTTCCAAAATGAAATAAATAGGTGTTTTGAACTTTACACCTTACACCAATTATACTCGGGAGGCCCTTAATGTAACTTTTTTTATTTAAGCTGTAATTGATCGCGTAGTTCTTGAGTACACTCACACAAAACTTTCTGGAATATTTTATTTTAAAAAATACCACTTATTAGGGGCCTGGGGCCCAAAATGTCATTTTCTTAACATTAGCTATATAAAAGGTATTTTAAACAGTGGCTATTGGGTAAATAAATGTACCAGACATGGTACATACACATTTGATAACCCAAATTAAAGTTCTAAAGGGTACTTAACTCCTATTGCACAATCCTTCGAGGCCGGGGCCTCAAATCTTTTTTTTTGTTGGCTAACTTTTAAAGTTGTATTCCCCATTACATTTTAAACACTCTTTCAAAATATAACAGATATCTCAATTTACAATTTCAGGCCTTTTGAACTTTACATCTTGCATCGTTTTTCCCGGGGGTCTTTAATGCCATTTTATGACCAATTTGATCTTCCACGACTTTGTTTTATTGAACCATTTCAATGGTCTTAAATTGTACTTATGTTCCCATCGTGCACAAATTTGGTACGTGGGTTCTCAACACTAATTGAAATCGTACTTTTCCGCTTCGACGCGCGGGTATTTTGCTATTCAGTCTCTCCTTCTATACATACGTTAATTGAGTCGTTTGTGTATGCCTTGTATTTTTACTTGAGGTTTGAAGATTACACACTGCCATACTGATTGCTTGAGCATGAAGAGTGTTGACTTGTATGATTTACCGTATATACTCGTTCTATAGCCCGTTCGTTCATAAGCTGACCCCATTCTTTTGAAAGAGAATAGTATACAAAGTGTGTAACCCGCTCGTATGCCGATCTCAAAATATAATTGGACAGCGTAAACAAAATGTTACACATTTTTTAAAAAAACTACAAGATAAAATGATCATTATGATTTTGTACTTTTGTTTAGGTTGAAGAACAAAGAGATTTGAATAACTGAATATGGATGCCATTTTTTATAGCATTTGCTAGTATTTCCTACTACTTTGTACTACCTTCTTTGTCTTTGTGCTCTTTTTTAGGCAAGTGTAACCGGTGTTTTTCTTTCTTAGGTAAACAATGGCGAAAACGCGTACATTAAATTTCGTTGTTGAAAATAATTTTTTTAAACACTTTATTAAAACATTCACGAAAATAAATACATTTAATAAATAAGGTAAATGCTGACGTTTAATCATATTTTATAGCGTCTGGTAGAGAATTCGAATCTTGTAGAATGTAGACACAGACCTTAATGACAATAACAACACCGATATTCAATGTACATGCTGGAATCGCATATGACCCGCTCTTAAGCCGACAAACTTTTCCCCTAGATTTTGTCCAAAGAAAAAAGTCAGCTTTAGAACGAGTATATACTTTTAAATTTATGTATATATATATATATATATATATATATAATATATATATATATATATATATATATATATATATATATATATATATATATATATATATATATCCAGCTGCAGGAGAAATGCAGGGAGCAACATATACAACGCGTTCGTCGACCTAACTAAAGCTTTTGATATTGTCAGGAGAAGCGGCCTTTTCTAGATCTTAGTAAAAATAGGCTGCCCTACACATCTGCTTAACATCATCAAGCAATTCCACGAAAACATGCAGGGCACAGTGTGCTATAACGGTGCCACCTCTGAGGCTTTCCCAGTAAGTAGTGGAGTAAAGCAAGGCTGCGTGTTGGCACCTACTCTATTCGCAATATTCTTTTCCATCTTACTCCAGTATGCCTTCAAGAACAACAGCGAGAGGATATACATACACACCAGAGCTGACGGGAGATTATTCAATATTGCCCGACTTAAAGCCAAGACCAAAATAAGGAAGATTTTGCTGCGCGAGCTCTTATTTGCAGACGATGCCGCCTTAATATCCCACACAGCAGACGGCCTGCAGAACCTTGTATCCAGCTTCTCCGCTGCCTGCAAAGAGTTTGGCCTGACCATAAGTATAAAGAAAACCAACATTATGGCACAGGATGCTGCCTCTCTCCCGACTATCACCATTGACGACTGCAACCTGGATGCTGTTGACAGTTTTACTTATCTTGGATCACACATCTCGAGCACCCTCTCACTGGAAGATGAGATAAGTAGTAGGATAGGGAAGGCAGCAACTGTTATGGCTAGACTGTACAAATGAGTCTGGTCCAATGCCAAACTCACAGCAAGGACTAAGCTGCAGGTATACCAGGCCTGCGTACTGAGCACACTCCTCTATGGATGCGAGTCTTGGACCACCTATACCAGGCATGAAAGAAGGCTCAATAGCTTCCACCTCAGATGCCTGCGCCGCATCCTAGACATCAAATGGCAAGAGAAAGTCCCCAACATAGAGGTCCTGGCTAAAGCAAGCATGAGTAGTATTGCAGCAATATTAAGCCAAAGACGCCTTCGTTGGCTTGGACACGTCAAGAGGATGCAAAGTAGTCGCATACCCAAGGATGTGCTTTACAGTGAGCTGGCGACAGGGAAAAGTACGGTTGGTCGGCCATGTCTCAGATACGTGGACATATGCAAGAGAGACATGAAAGTAGCCAACATTGATATACAAAACTGGGAAAACCTGGCAGAGGATAGGTCCATGTGGCGGGCTATAGTGAAAGAAGGATCACTAAGAGCAGAGGAGCAAACTAGGGCAGAAGCAGTCGGGAAAAGAGCGAGGAGAAAGGCCAGGCAACACTTCCCCACTGCTTTCGTGTGTGTGTCATGCAGAAGAGACTGTCACTCAAGGATTGGTCTCATCAGCCACACCAAGAGCTGCAAATAATAAAGATAAATCCATCGTCTTTCGTAGACGGACATATGCCATACAATATATATATATATATATATATATATATATATATATATATATATATATATATATATATATATATATATATATATATAACTCACTAACTCGTAATTTTGTACGAATATATTTTTATTAATTTAAAATAAAGTGTAAATAACAAGTAGGGAAATGAAAGTATAGACAAATTTACGTAAGTTAGAATTTATTTCGGGGGTGCACCGTAAAGGAAGTATAAAACAGCTTAGAGGATTCTTATTAATAGTTTGCCATAAAAAGTGTTAGAGAGTCTGAGTTAGTGATTTAGATGACACTTATATTTCAGACTCGAATAACTATGTAGATTACGTCAAAAAAAACGCGTAAGTATTAAACCCTCATTGATGACATAGTCATAACTTAGGTTAAAATAATTTCAACAATAATCTATTATCCTCACTTACGCACAATTTATTAAACAAGCAAAATACCCGCACTTCACAGTGAAACATTAGGAATTCAGGTATCGTTGAGAACCCGCGAATAAGCATGATGGCTAGTTTTGTTGTCAATATTAGTATAAAATAAATCGCATGCAATTGAATGGTGAAAATTCCTTAAACGTTTACGAAAAAGAGATTATGGGTCCTCGGCTACAATAGAATGAAAAATGGAATTTTAATGCCATATGGTATTTTCATATAGGGCGTCAAGTTTTTATATTCCAAGTTTTGTCAGAATGCATTCCCACATTATCCAAAGTTTAAAAAAAAATATTTAGCTCATATAAGGTGACAAAATTACATTTGCCCCCCCCCCTGTAAGTGATAATTTAAATATTACCATCTCGGGAGGGTACTCAACAACTTTTCAAAAGTTGCATGCTTCTACTACACGGGAAGATGGAGAATTAAGGATAAGTGAGGGGCTCATATAAGGTAACAACTACATTTGGAGCCTTTGACATTAAAATTAGTTTTGCCAATTATCGTTGCTAGAATGTATTCAACAACTTCCCAAATTTTCATGCTTCTACCTACACGGGAAGTGGGAGAATTAGTGATAAGTCAGTTTTTATATTGCTCATATAAGGAAAAAAACTTCATCTCGGGACCCCGACCCCCCAGGATTGGGATTTTTAAAATTATTTTTTTTTACAATAATAATTATCGTATTGAGAGTTTACTCAATAACTTCCCGAAGTTCCATGCTTCTACGTTCACGGGAAGTAGGAGAATTAATGATGAGTGAGGGCTTTGCCTTTGATTTTTATAGATTTATGTTTATACGCATATCTCATATCATTTATTCCAGGCTATAACGCTGTTCAAATTCCTTATCATCCTGTTTGTTTTCTTCGTGGCTTTTGCCGTGGCCTCTGAGTCAGTTAACTACCCACAAAAGGAGCTAAGGGGCCCGGGTCTATTTTATCTGTTCCGTATGGCTTACTGGAGCATGTTTGGGGAGCATTTCTTAAGTGAGATCGAAGGTAAGGAATACTTTTTCTTATTACATATCCATCAAAGTATTTTATTATAAGATCTTAACTGTGACATCTGTAAATGTTTGTTTTAATACCCTCGACCTTGCCTGATCGTGTGACCTGAGCGGCCTCAGAATTTTGGGATAGTGAAAGTTGATGAATTTTTTCGTCAGTGGAATCATACTAACCATAATTGTATAGAGACAGGCAAATAAAATAAGCTGTTGCATATAAATAGGTTTTGATTGTTGTCGCCGATATACTATTGCAAAATCAATTTTTAGCACTTCATATCTTGTAGGGTTAGGCCTTCTCAACGATTAGTAGAATGAATTTAATCTTGTTTAGTGCTACTTGGCCTGTTCAACCATTAGTAGTAAACCGTTGTGCGTGTTGCAATATAAATCCTCCCCCATAAAGAGTCTTCCCCAGGTGGATTCATTTTAAAATAAGTACTCGGGGGGAGGAACTATTTTACTTCAGATTAAAATAATTCTTTCCCTACCCTGTAAAATAATGAGTTCCCTAATATAAATCAGTCTTCCATTACACTTATAATACAATACAAAATGATCCCTAAAACATATATATATATACATATATATATATATATATATATATATATATATATATATATATATAATCGGCATCCTTCCGTCTCGACAGACGATGGTGCATCACCTTTGGGTTTGGTTGCGTTTACTCGTGTGACTAATCAGTCCTATCCTTTAGTGACAGTCTTTTCCACAGCTTTTCCACACGAGTTCTGTGCTTACCAATGTTTTGGCCTTTCTCCTAGCCCTTTGTCTGTAGCCTTCTCCATGCTTCGTTACTCGGCTAATATATTTATTTATATATTGGAAAACGAATGATTTTTCGGTGCTATTCTTAGACTTAGTAAAGCCACCCAATCTCCATGTATTTAGCAGAAATCCTCATAGGAAGTCCAGAATAGCCACTGAAGGCTATACCATGAATTTAAGTTATCATTAGGTGACACCAACCCTAGCTACGCCACTGATTGTTTTAAACGTGTGACCTGAATTTTTAAAGTCTTAGTTTTGGCATGTGTCGTGTGTTCTGAGACCGCTACACTAAAAAGTAATCCCATTTAAAGTTCTTCCTACCTATACTTTTACTATGTATTAAAAGTCAACTTAAAATTCTTATAATTTTACAAACCATGGCTACTTGGATTTATAAAATTTTCAGTTGTAAAGTTTGTGAACGCTACCGGTAAAAGACAGTAATGAAATTTTCTAATTATTCTATGCACACATAGAAATCGTAATCGTTTTATTTTTTAAATATCTCGAGGAAATTAGCCACCCCTAAAAAATGTGTCTCTCGGGACATGCACCATCTTTGCCCTCAATTTTGTTACGGCCCTGACTAAGCTTATGATTGTTGAAATTCCAATAACTATTACACAAATGCATGTAGCGCAAATAGAAAAATTATTGAGAGTCATAAACGTTAATAAAAAACTTTGTTGCGTCCGCAGATACTAATTTACAATTTCATATAATTAAGGGGAGGTTGTATTTTAATCCCGGAGGTTTTATATAAAAAGAAAGTCTTAAGGGAAGACTTTGTTTTAAATTAAACTCTCGGAGGGAAATTATATTTTGGGGGGACTTTATTTCATGACATCGAATTAACCACACTTACCTAACAGATCAGGCAATCTGTCACTGATCTTTCTCCCACTTAAGTAGAGGCATTTTCGACCATGTCCTGGATGCCCAGGTGGCCGCTTCAGAAGCGACCGTTCGGGGGTGGAGGGGGTTTCTCAGCTGTTAAGTCCAATTTAGGGAGGGGGCGGGATAGCTGAGGGGGTTTTCCGGGGAGACCCATTAAGAGAACTAGGCTCGGGGCTACTGACTTTCTTCCACATGTAAGATCATGTCACTGATTTTTCTAAAATAAACATATTTAATTGAAGTTGAGCTATTATTAAACTCCTCCTTTGCTATTTGTGCAGGGCGTAAGGAATATATAATGACAATTTTTAAATTTATTGTATTTAACATTATACCAATTACAAAATAGGATAACCCGTTATTTGATGCTGGAAAATGTTTATTAAAAAAATGTTTTTAGAAACAAGTTTAAAAAAAAATAAACCATCAAATTATGATGTCAAGTGTGGGCATCGTTGGATCAATGAATGGATTTTATTAATTGATGGATTTATGAAAGCATGGATGTGAGAACAGATGGACGGATGAATATTGTTTAGGGATCATAAATAGCATAGACAATATTTTTATTTAATTATTATAAGAAACTGACTGTTTTGTAATTATTTTTTTATTGCTCTCTGTTTTAGACACGCTTTCAATTTCGGAATGATTTGATTTTGTATCATGCATTTGTTATTTAATAAAAGCTACAAACAGCACGAACGAGTGCACACGAGATCCTTCAATCTACAACACGTACACAGAAGTCAGGTGTCCAACGGATGTTGGCAGATATTATGTGCCTATCTTGATGGCCGTCTACGTCATGGTCACCAACATTCTTCTCTTCAATTTAGTCATCGCTAAATTCAAGTAAGAATTATGTCTCTACTTCATGGTTAACAGAATCTTCCCCATGAAATTAGTTATTGCTAAATTCAAATAAGCGTTTTCAATCTCAAACGCATTTTACTCTTTTTAATTAAATTCTTCATCGAATCGATTATTTTTTTTTAATTTTCGGGGAAAATAAAATTGATTAAAAAGATACCAAAATTGCAAAAACATTGTGTCATCCCCAAAAGGAGATCATGGCAAAAGTTGTCTAATTTTGGTGCTATATAGAAAAACACCTAACCTGCAGTCCAAAATTACATTTGCAGCAATGTTTTCTTGTATTCGTCTTACACTGCATTCTTCTATTGTTTGTCCATATTTGTGTGTTGAATGTATTGACCAGTTCCAGAGGTTCTGATGTCTACACGAATATGACTATTCGCTGGTTTGGAGAGATGTGTTTAACGACCCTTTTTTTGTATAAGATGATGACGCATAAATATGTCCTTGTAATATGTGTACTGAAATCTGATAGAGTGATTGTACCATTTGCAAGACAATATAGTGCATTCACCAATGATACCTCACTGGCTTTAGGTCCAAGTTTGTCATTGTCAAGATCGGATGGAAGCTAAGTATCTACTCCTCTAGAAATCCCATAAAAGTCTTGCGTCTCCGAATGCCTCTGTCAACCGAAAATCCAGCTCCTGGCCTTCACGCGTAGCCACGTGGACCATGTTTCTACTAATAGGTGAAGAGATCAAGGTGGTCAATGGGCACCTCAAATCCAGTAGCTTGGGGTGGATGAGACTTGTAGACAGTGGTCAGTAGCTCATCTAGGAGAGGGAAACTGTGACTCCAAACCCCAGCTGCCTTGAGGCTTTACCCACATGGAAAGCTAACGGAGAAAACCCCTACAGAAAATTAGAAAATGGAGCTCTTAAGGTGGTGTTTTTTAAAATCAATTGCATTCCCTCAATGGCTCCAAGCCATAGCGATATTAGCCGTTCCCTTGGACCAACCAATGGCGTGGACAGGGGGAATCTGTTGTTTGGGCAGCACATGGTTCTCCATACTACTCCGCCCATGCTTTATTGTTACTGGAGAGGACACTCCGGTATCAGTGAAAGGTGCCATACATCAATGGCATTGGTCAATAAAGAGAATTACCACTTTTCCCCTCTGACTTTAACATTCAAATTCATCTTATCAACCCCAGCAATGCATGTTATATTCTGTGATCAATTTGGATTGTTGGACTTGCATCACTCTCTCAGAAATTAAAGAGGCATCGTCATTTATAATATCATCAATTTCTTTCAAAGGAAGAATTATGTGTCGCGCCATTTTCTGGAAATGCAAGTAATATATTTTGTAGGAAAATTCAAGTCAGTATCAGATGTGATCCCTAAATGGCGTTCGATATATTTTGGTGTATTGTAATCATCAAAACTATATAATGTATTGAAAAATGTGAATACAGTACTAAACACTTAGCAATTATTACATCAAAGCACCAATAATGAAATGGGCCTCAGGAATAAACAATTATTCTGTTGAAAACACATTCGTTCCTCTAACTCTAACACAACTAAACTAGGTTATCACACCGGAAGAATGATCCCTCGCTGCCGCCAGCTAACCACGTGCGTTAGCTAAAGTTAGCAAGCACAGCACAGATACAATCCTGAGTAGTCATATGCATACAGTTGTTACCTTATTTGAGAACAGGTGTCGCCACTAGACATACTAAGTAAATGATCCCCTAATGGGTATTATGGCAGTGAATGGGTTAAATTTTAAGGTTCTTGAACAAAAACAAAAGTAGAGAATTGATATAAAATTTATTTTTTAAAATGTTAAATAAAGATAATTTTTGAATATAACATAATGTTTTAAAGAACTATATATAATAATTGAAAACATATTTCTGATATTTTATTCAAATATATTCTCCACTTCAGCTCAACCATCAATACCATTGAAGAGCAAGCGGAACTTGTATGGAATTACCATCAATTTAAAACAACTTTGGTGTTTTCTAAAGGAGTTCTATTGCCACCTCCATTCCTCTTACTGTCAGTCTTTATTTACCTGACAAAATCAAGCAATGATATTTGTGGTATAAAAAATAATTTTTCTCTTTGAATTAGTATTAATATTTAATTTTAAAAATTGACTAAATTTTTTAAGCCAAATGCTTGACATCGGTGTTTATTTAAAAGCTGATAGCAATTGTGTATCTGAATAAATCAAAACTTAGCACTGATAAAAAAGAGAGGTTGCAAGGAATCGTATGCACATTTTATTGCATAAATAGTTTCGTTTAAATTATTTTCAGTTTTGTGTGTGGTTGCTTTGCATTAGCCTAATGATAATTGCTTATTGGGATCATTATTAAATTACAATTATTTTTCAAATATTTGTATATAATTTTAGAAAATGACTATAAACATAAAAAATGCAATACATATTAGCTAAGATTATTTTTTTTTATTTAAAGTAGAAAAAAAATTGTATTGGCTTACAGCTCACTTATTTCTAATGATTATCGCGTGTCTCATTATTTGTGCATTGCGATGTTTTCAAAATATTTTATTGACTTTCAAAGTATTCAATTTTAATTAAAAAATACATACAAATGTTAACTCAACGTTGTCAAAATTACCAAGAGTTGATCCATTAGGCATGGTCAGGTCGCTAAAAATTTAAATTGTAACGTGGTTGATGAATTTTTCTATTACATTAGACTAGTCATGAATTATTTTAAAAGAATGTTGAATGATAATATCTGTTTGTTCACTAAGACACACATTTTAAAATTTATTGATATTTTAGCTTTATTTTAATTAAATGTTTTCTAATATCTCTAATGTTAATCTAGAACAACACAACATTTTTGGAGTAGATAGAAATAATTATTTTATGTTACCGTCCAATAAATTGAAAATAAAAGAATTCTAAAATGTTATTACAGTTAAAAAGATAAAAGAGAAACACATGCGGAAAAAACTGCTCCGACTGGAAAAGATGTCTATTGAAGAATTTTGTACCAAGTAATATATGCTCTTAACTTTAAAATAAAAATATTCTGATAATAAATATAAATTTGGGTATTATTTGTGTTAATAATCTAACATACATTCCTTAAAACACAAAATTCTTTAAAATATAAAATTAGTAATAATATATAATGACCAAACAATCAATTAATTAAGTATTGATGAGTGTTAAACTATATTAAATACTCTATTGAAAATTAAACTGCTTCAGTGTGTTATAAATGTCATTTGTTAATTCGTTGATCCTCATATTTGTACAGAAACAAGTCACAGCAGTCATCGAAAACTGAGAGAAATGAAAAGGGTAACAAAAAAATTAGTACTATTACCATTAAGACGTTTTGAATATAAAATATTTGTTTTTGTAAAATAATTTGTTGATGAATTTATAAAGTACTTGAAAAAAATATATATGTTTTTTTATGCACAAGCTATACAACAAAAGTGATTTAATTATAATAATGAATTATATATTACATCTTAAAATAAGTTTAATCAATAATTCATTCAAATAAAAGAGAAAATTTTACTGTTACAGAGCGCCCTCTAGTACTTACTTTATATTGCGTTAAAAACAACAGTGATATTTTTTTTTACATTTAACTAAATCAATTTTAATTATTTCTTCCAGATGCAACAGATTCCAGTGTGTCCAGACAACATGAAAGTAGCATCAGTTTAGAGCTGCTGGGTCTAGAAAAAGATAACGTCCCTGAGAACGGTGATAGCATATTCTGGGCCATCATACTTCAAGCGGACAACGGGCTCACGCCGGAGAAGCTGCGGGAACAGGTTTGCAGGTATATCAAAGAAAACCCTGCAGACGATGAGTTAATTGACGCCGACCTGTTTGATGGGTGGGAGGATGTATTGAAGGAAACTGGACGCTGGAATAAACAACTCAGGGGCGTCGTCCTTCAGAGCGTGGCTAATATTTTACAGCGAAACATCGTCATGTTTACAACTGACAAAAACTGCCCACTGAAAGTGATACCAACAACAGAAGGGGTTCTGGAAGACAAAGGTCAGGAGACGTATATTGCTTTGTATTACGAACATGAAAAAGAACATTATGCTGCACTCTTACCAAGGAAAGAAGAAAAGGAAGGTAATTACAAATGAATTAAAACATGTTTTATAAGAAATTCCAATAATGATTTTTTAAAAATATTTCAATAATATTATTATGCATGAAGAAATTTAACTTTAAAAAGATAAGATGAAAGTATGTGACATGTATAATTTTTATGAGCCAAATGATTTAATCGCCATTAAAAAAAATAATTAAACTTTGATTTACTTTGAATAAGTATTTCCCCTCTTTAAATGCTACTTCTGTAGTTGTAAATAAAAATTTAAAAATTGTGCATTAAAAATTTAGGATATCTATGAAAACAATTTCTTTTTTTTTAGTTTTTGATTTCTTATATATACTGCTAACTTCTACGTATTCAAATTTATCATATACTTTTATTTTCAAATATACTTTAAAAGGAAATCGACGCGAGCGTACATTTTTACATTTAAATGGTGGCCTGGCACAGCTGAATTTGAAGTGTGAGAGTGACAAGGACAAGGCAGAAAAAAATGTCTTTTACGCAGCGTCCAAATGGTTGACGAAATGCCCCGTTGAAGCCCCGGACGTGTTGGAATCTCTTGTAGCTTCGTATATCAAGAACCATGGACTGTCAAAGATCGACAACGGACAAAGGAGCTACGGTGATCAAAGTAGTGATAGTGGGGCCTGGATTGATGGGAAAAGAAAAAGCGCTGCCAACGAGTCCTTAAAAATAAAATCGCTGGTGGATTTGATGGAGACCCACGTTGTTATAGTTTCCAACCAGAAATCCCAGGCACTAAGTCTTGTCTCCCCTAGTAATAGAGCCAAGCAGCTTCTCTACAGAAATGTTGTCTTTTGTGCTACATTTTCACATTCAGGCAAGGTGGAGTATTACCACGTTACACAGTCTGACGACTCAAATTGTGATGAAAACAGCTGGAGAAAAGACAAACGTAAGTTAAAGTTAATTGTCAATACAGAAACATAAAAAAAAATTAAATATCAACAGAAAAACAGGAAAATTACTACTATTATTATGTTAACAATAGTGCCAATCAGTATTAAATTTACGATACATACATATAGTGATTTTAAAGTTTTAACCCCCCCCCAAATATATAAAAAGAAATATTTAAAACAAATGAAAATCAAGGTATTTGGGGAAAATCCATAAGTAATTTAAAGTTTTTATGATATAATTGCTCTCAGTGCACATATTATTTTCAAATTATAAGTGTAGTAAGATTCTTATCGCTTTTTAAAAGCAAGCCCAGGACTTTTAGACACAAGACTCAAGCGAATGGGCTTGGAGAAGTTGAGCAAATCAGACAAAGACATGTTTACAACATTAGCGGACCAAGAACCCATGATGAGCATCGATGACCTGAAAGAAACAGTTATGCAAGAGCTGGTCATAAATAAAAAGAGCTATTTAGAGAAATCCAAATCAGACCAGGAAGACTGGACCAGGGATCTGGACGCGTTTGTTACTGACCACAACATCAACGACACATTTGTTGACACCGTGGCTCGGGCCACAGCAACAGTGCTGGGAAAGAACATCTTGATGGTGCTCAGCGACCCATCGTGTCCATTTTACTTGGTTTCCCCGACGAATAAAACTACCAGCGAAACTTTGTATATTGCCAAGATCCACCACGGTCAAGCTGGGGCCTACTATGCACTCTCCCCAAAGAGTACAGGTGTGTATTAAATCGTTAGGATATTGATCATTGTAGAAACTAAAGCAATAAAATAAAAAGCTACACAATTACGCGGTAAAAAAAAATTTGCTAGTCGTTAAATTGTTTAATCTCTATAATTTTATAAACATTATACATAATTTATTAACTATATTAAAGAATTATTTTGCAAAAAATTTAGGAATTTTTGTTTAATTAAAAAAAATAATTATTATTATGAATAAAAGTAACGCCAAATTGAAAAAGAATAAATGTGGCAATTCCAAAAATGTAAGAAAGAAAAAAGAAAAAAAAAGAACGTATTTAAACGTTGTTTATTTTGTTAAATTTATCACGACTATAAAAGCATTTTGTTTTCAATTTGTGCTAAAAAAATATTTAAAATTCATATTAATTTTTAATGAAAAAAAAACAATGCAAATTTAATGTTTGTTTATTGATTTTATTCTTTTCAGACTTCAATAACAAATCAGGACACGATAAGCTTAGAAGAAGTGGTAAAACCATTTTCATGACAATTGATATAACATTATCTTAAAATTAAAACGAAAAAAATGACGCATACATTATTTTATAATTCATGAGACAAATACATTTTTTTTTCCAAAAACATGTACACAAACCATTGTTAATTATAATTTTTATTTTAAATTGTTTAAAATTATCAATTCAATAGTTCAATAAGAGTGGTAAAAATGTATCTCATAATTATGGATTCATTTCGAGTTATACAAACATGTAAAACTAATTTCTGTAAAACAAATAATCAAACATTGTTTTAAATATTTATCGTCAGGAAACAAAGAAACGAAAAATGTCTACAAAATCTTCTGGGAAGACGTTCGATGCGGCTGAGTTACGTCAAAAAGTTTGTGCACACTTTGAGAAATATGCCAAATATTACCAGACGAGATCCGGCCTTTCACCTGAAGACTGGAATAAAGAACTGAATATCTTATCGGAGCCTGGTCGCTGGGATGTAAATCTGGGAGATCTTGTTCCCCATGCCCTGGCCAAAGTTTTAGGCAGACGTGTTGTGATTTTGCATGATGACCAAAAAAGAGTTGCAGATGAATTTTATCCCGATGACGCACCAATTTATTTAGTGCGCCAGCAGGACCATTTCCTTGCAGCAGTAGAGAAAAACTTTAATGATTCAGACAGTAGTGGTAAGTAGAGCTTTAAGATAATTCTTTATAAATAAAGCGAGAAAGTATCGTGCTATAGCTAATTAATCAATATACTTAATTCCCGTGGTCTGTATGTATGGCTGTAACTAGGTGGCGCTGCGAAATTTCTAATGCTGTTAGGTGGCGCTGCGATCAACATAATAAAATTACTGCACCAAAAATAACACTTTTCGAACGTTCCGTATAAAATTGTTCAATATGATAATAAATGATTCAAATAAAAATAAATAAAAGTTCTGTATTACATTATTTATTATTCTGATGTGTATTTTTCAAAATTAATAGATTTCAGCTGAAATGTATTCATTTTGAAAACTTCCGTCATTTTTGACGGGTTACACTAGTTTATTTATAAACACGTAATATCTACTCATTTATTTATTTTTATACAGTTAATTTATACAACTGATAAAATATTTTTAAAAACATCAAACTCACTTACAAAAATGTGGAACTTACTGGAGAACTATATTTTATGCATAATTTTCTAGTTGAAGGTTCTAAAGTTACAAAATGGATGCTTTGAAAAAAATTTGTGTGTTTATGTGTGTGTGTGTGTTTAGTTGTGTTTTTTTGAAGAGCAAATTATAGAAAAAATTTAAATAAAATATTTGAACACTTTCCTTTTCACAACCATGAAATTTTTTTTAAATAATTTATTTAAAACATATTTATTATTCTAATTTAATTTCATAACAATTCAATAATGCCGGTCTATAGTTTAAAAAAAAATGTTATATTCATCTCCATAGAAGACCAAGATGTAGCAATGTCAAGCACACTGAAGACAATGCTTGCTGAAAAAGGGCTTCAGTTAATTCCAATCGAACCAGATGGAAACTGTATATTTGAAGCTGTTGCAGTGCAACTATAATTATTAATGAATTGCTTAAGTCAATAAGGAACAATCGTTATATCCTTTCACAAATAGACGACATTATGGATTTACAGAGTTAATTTTTTATTCGTTGTAAATAAAGATTTCATTAAAACATTTATCTTTATAAATTTATGTTTACAATTAAAATTGTACCTTTAGGTATTAGTCATAACAGTAATGTAAATATACTATAATTACACTAAACATGCATCTTATGTGAAGTTAACCTGTTTGCATGCTGAACGAGTCTACTTCACCGCCTTCAAAAGTTATTGACTGACAGATTGAACAAAATTAATGTTTAAATTATTTTGTTTTGAATCTCTTCTAGATATATTTTATAGAATGGTAGTTGCGTTTTTGCATTCTATTAAACGCACGCGTGATAATTAACTATTTTATTTATATTTTATTATTTTTATTTAAATTTATATACTTTTTTTAAAAAATTGTTTGACTTTGATATCTGACTCTGAAATTTTTGTCTCGTAAAATTAAACATTTTCATTTTTTACAGCTGTTTTCAGCATAAATATATACTTTGACAAAAAAAGAATTCAGTTTAATGTGTTTTGTCAAAATTGGTTAATCAGTAAATAATTTTTAGTAGATTATTACGATTTTAAAGTGGAACATATAAACGATTTGTCTTAATGGACAGTTATTTTGAACTTTGATTTGGCAATATTTTATTGGTTAAATTTTTTATAAGATCACAACGCACACACACTAATAACCACACTATTTAATAATAATTCTACTTTAGTTGCGTGCCGGCTGATTAGGTACTGCGTGGCGACTGTGGCACGCTTGCCACAGGTTTGCCATCACTGCTATAGGGCATTCAACTTTGTATTTCATTGCTTTGTTGCCAAAGATCCCAAATACTGTTTTCAAAACGTTTAACACTTCGTTCCTCATTTGATTTGACACATCTTAACAAAATGTTGCACATAGATGCATCATAATTCATATTAAGATCTATAGGGTTTTTAAAATGTATATTACACACCGTTTGGGCCTGGGGGCCCTAATTTTTTTTTCTAAAATATATTTTAAACATATTAATTTCAATAGTTGGTACTGACAAGATTAATGGATATAGACCAAACTTAATTTGACCAAATATTAAATTAGTTTTTGAAAAGACAAAACATTAAAAAAACAGAATTGCTGTATTTTAATTTACAACAAAATTGTGGGTGTTATAAAAAATTGGCAAGGGTAACACAATTAGATATATAATTTAACTAAGAAATACTAGAGGATAGAAACACAAAAAGCAAAATAGTAAGAAAAAATACATATATGGCAATTATTTTAGCTTGTTAAATACAGTGAAAAGATAATCTAATACAAATCTTGAATAGATATAGGGATTAAAAAAAAATTTTCTCGTTTTCCATTTGCAAAAACAAACACATACTAATTCTCGTTCTTTGCAAATCAGGAAAGCTAACACCTAATAACATTTAAAACTCTAAGAAAAATTCTCGTCCTGACATAAACCATAGATAAGCATAGGAAACAATAAACTGCACAGAAGCAAAGTCTGTAATAGATGAACTTGTTGCTTCTATAACATTATATGTAAACTTAATGCTAGATAATATATTGGTTGCCTTATGGGTTTTATGTCACTCCTTTTCAGCCATTTTATCATTTTTTTAATTAATTTCTTTTTTCGTTAATTTATAAACTTGTTATAAAATATACTATCATGTTTTGACTCTGAATAAATTTTAAAAGAAACATATTTCTAAAAATTGTGGAATATTTCTTTTAAAAATAGTCGCTGTGCCTAGATAACTTGTGTATAAAAGCTATTCGATAAAAATAATTTAGGAAATCATGTTTAAAGATATAAATATTACATATTTTACCCTAGCAACAAAGTCTGAAATTATGTCACATTATCACGTTTACAAATTTAAAGAAGCATACATCTTTAATTTGCACCCAGCAGAAGCTAAAGTATTTATTATATGAATTCTTTTTAAATCCTTTATATTAACTCGTGGTGTCTGCGGCCGACCGACCGACCGACCGTCCGACCGACCGACCTTGTCGCCAAAACTTTTGATCGATTTTTAACCCACTTGCTCGCAAGATAGCGAGCTGAAATTTTGCAGGCAGTTTCGTACCGATGATAAAAACAATGTATCAAAATTTCAGATCGATCGCATGTACCGTAATTAAATTATTGATTTTTTAGATTATTTTATTTATTCCTATGTATCATGCTATTTTTTGAGATAGAGCGTCGCGGTGCGTATTATATTGAACAACCTTTCTGTCGCGCAATAAGGTGCGTATTTTATTGACAGCTCTTTTTATAAACATATTCCTGATCGGTGCGCATTATATTAAACATGTTTTACGACACAACTGCAATTTTGTATTTCTGGATGGTCTGGCGCTGCGTATTATAATGAACATTCTTTTAATTACTTCTCGTACATAAAGGATTTATAGTCAAAAACTTGGTTTTTTACGGGTTTTTCTTATTAAATCCTTTATATTAACTCGTGGTGTCTGCGGCCGACCGACCGACCGACCGACCGACCTTGTCGCCAAAACTTTTGATCGATTTTTAACCCACTTGCTCGCAAGATAGCGAGCTGAAATTTTGCAGGCAGTTTCGTACCGATGATAAAAACAATGTATCAAAATTTCAGATCGATCGCATGTACCGTAATTAAATTATTGATTTTTTAGATTATTTTATTTATTCCTATGTATCATGCTATTTTTTGAGATAGAGCGTCGCGGTGCGTATTATATTGAACAACCTTTCTGTCGCGCAATAAGGTGCGTATTTTATTGACAACACTTTTTATAAACATATTCCTGATCAGTGCGCATTATATTAAACATGTTTTACGACACAACTGCAATTTTGTATTTCTGGATGGTCTGGCGCTGCGTATTATAATGAACATTCTTTTAGTTACGTCTCGTACATAAAGGATTTATAGTGAAAAACTTGGTTTTTTACGGTTTTTTTTTATTTATGTTTAGCAAATTATTATGCATTTGAGCATTCAATTACATTGATTACGTTATGAACCTTTCACCGATTTTAAATGGCTATTTATAAGAATTATTATTTAATCAAATATTTGTTGATAATATTTATTTAGTACTTATTTAATTTAAAAAATGTATTGGATAAATTTAGTCAACCATTTTTCTGTACTTCTGCAATTTAGATTTAATGTTTGTACACAATGCATACTATACATCGCTCACCTCAATAAAGAAAAACAAGGTTAGCAGATGGCTTATCTTGCTCTGGTTATTTCTAAACTGTTTGTCGTAAGATCACAGGGGGCGTCCATAAATGACGTCACGCACATAGGGGTGAGGGGAGTCACACTTTTGTGACGATGCGTGACGAGTGGGAGGGATGGGGTTGAAGAAATGTGACGTTACATGAAAAAATAGTAACTTTAAATAAAACTTCCAATGTAATATTTGCTCGCTTACAATTTATTTAATGATTTTTTAAAAACCATCTGTGCTATCAACGTGCCAAAGAAATGCAATATCTGTAGGCCATCAAACACCGGTTGGCGTAAGTTATCAATAAATGAAAATTAAAGCTAATTATAATCCTTAAGTTTGAGAACCCATAAGAGAACGTATAAAAGCGTCGTTTGAGGTTGACATCAAAGCATTTGTGATGTAACCGCAGCTCCGTTTAGTTCTCTTACGGTAGGAGTTTTCAAACTTTTTTGCCCGTTACACAATAATACAAGTTTATGTGTTGTGCGCCCCCCCCAGACTCGAGGTCCTGCCCACATGATTCGGGTGGGGATTTTGGGGAGCGTCGTTAGCCCCATCCCCGAAAATGCAACTGGTGAGTTTTACAAGCATGATAAGTGTCTAAAAATGATATGAATGTGTAGATATTTTAAGTCAAAACGACACGGAATATCAATTTTGATTATTTATTTATTTATTATTTTGTGTGGGGGGGGGACTTATATATGATACAATTATAAACGTTTTAAGTTTGATATAATTGTTCGATTGGTTTTGGGTCTAACGCCCCTGGCCATTCTAGATATAATTATATTCATTAACTTTATTGAATGCATCTAATTCTTAACATCGCAATACGAGAGTAGCACAAAATGAGGTGACTAGATTTTCCTGGGGGCAAAGCGGGACGGTGCCCCTCAGACGGGTTCCCAGGTTTCTGTAACAAAAAATCGGGACGTCTGGTCACTGGAGCAGGACATGAAGTCTGAAATCGGGACGCCTGATCACCTCACGCGTCAGGATCACAGACAAGTCACGGGAAGGCCGTATCAAGGAGTAAATTGTAAATAACCACAGAAATCGACGCACCAACTGGTTTAACTAATAACAAAGCAATTTAAATTTATTAATAAAACAAACCCGTAAAAACAACGTTTTAGACAATAAATCCCTTATATATGAGACATAACTAAAATTACTGATTATGTTCAAACGCGACAAACATTTACAGACTGAATCAGTCTTAACTCCCCTTTGCTTTATAACCCGGGGGGTGGGGGTGTGAGATGGTTAAGGTCTGGTCACTGATCGCTGGACCGAGCTCAGCATGACACATAAAATGTAAATAAAAGCACGCAATTACATGGGCGATGTGGCATCAACGGGCGAACTGAACTGTCACGTGAAAAAAAAATAACAAACTGTGAAATTGAACTACATACGTTGTATAGAGATAAACTAAAAATGCATTAATTTAATTACGGTACGTTTGATCGAGCTGAAATTTTGAAACGATGCATTGTCAGGTGACACGAGTCTATGTGCTAAATTTCAGCTCGATGGCATTACGGGAGGTGGCTTATTTTTTATTTTTGTTTTTCTGCCCGACGTACGAAGAGATGACGACAGACAGAGAGACAAGATTTTGAAGTTAATATAATTTAAAATAAAAAAACCCTATACAAAAGATTTGACTATAAATCACTTATGTATGAGACAGAACTTAAAGTATTGATTATATTCCAACGCGACAAACATTTACAGCTTGAAACTGAGTCAATTCCACCAGGTTAAAACACGAGATGTGTTCACCGATGGCTGGCATGAAGTCAAGTGACCCGTAAAATGTAAACAATGGCGACTTCTACATACAGTTTTATATAGATAAACTAAAAATGCATCAATTTAATTACGGTATAATCGATCGATCTGAAATTTTGATACGACGCATTGTTAGGTGACACGAGTCCATGTGCCAAAATTCAGCTCGATTTCACAGGAAGTGGGTCATTTTTTACTTTTGTTTTTCCGCCCGCCCGACGACGAACGACAGACAGACATATAAATCATTAATTTTCAAAATTTTTAGTATGGCGGTCCGGCAGGAATTTTTCCATTCCACCATGGACCGGAAAACTATTTGTCCTGTACAGACGTGGTAGCTGGTAGCGAAATGTAATTTATTTAATTTTATTTGTTTCATTTTATGTGCTAATTGCCAAAAATGACATATTCTCCAGGGTTAGTATTTATGGTTGCAAATGGAGGATTATAATTAAATGTTTCTGTCATTTCTTGGTAACTTCTATAACCGGTACCGGTACGCAGGCCACACTTTGAGAATCACTGATATAGATTATGTTTACATGGGACCTTTAAGTTATTAACTGTTATAATTCTAAACAATTATAATTGCATTGTTTTATTACATCGTTCCTTTTTCCAAAATTAAAATATGAGCTAAAACAATGACTTCATATAATATTTTTTTAAAGTGCTAATTACCACATGATTTTTTAAATCCTTTATATTAACTCGTGGTGTCTGCGGCCGACCGACCTTGCTTGCTTGCTTGTCGCCAAAACTTTTGATCGATTTTTAACCCACTTGCTCGCAAGATAGCGAGCTGAAATTTTGCAGGCAGTTTCGTACCGATGATAAAAACAATGTATCAACATTTCAGATCGATCGCATGTACCGTAATTATATTATTGATTTTTTAGATTATTTTATTTATTCCTATGTATCATGCTATTTTTTGAGATAGAGCGTCGCGGTGCGTATTATATTGAACAACCTTTCTGTCGCGCAATAAGGTGCGTATTTTACTGACAACTCTTTTTATAAACATATTCCTGATCGGTGCGCATTATATTAAACATGTTTTACGACACAACTGCAATTTTGTATTTTCTGGATGGTCTGGCGCTGCGTATTATAATGAACATTCTTTTAGTTGCGTCTCGTACATAAAGGATTTATAGTGAAAAACTTGGTTTTTTACGGGTTGTTTTTATTAACTGCTATATACTGTTGTACTGATTATTATTTTTAAGTCAATATTTTCTATGTTTAAAATGCAGAGTGATATCCCTTAGCGTTACGTAATGAGTGAGTTAGTTAGTGATAATTTAGGATGTTTATATTAAGCCTTTTCAGTGTATATTAATGTTTGACTTTTCTTGTCAATTGTTCATCGTGCTGTTAGACTGTTTTACAGCTCAAAACATTTCAAAGTAGATGTCAAATGTCCCTTTGATTTCTCATTATCAGTCTCACACTGGCACTTTTCCAGGCACAGATCCCGTCTTATCACAAAGCAGACAAAGTGTTGCCAAAACGTTTGCAACAGAAAGAAAACATTATGTTCATAGCTGCTAAATATATAAGCCTTTTCGGTTGACGGGAGAGTGTCCTTAAATCTATTGTGTCCTTAAATAACAAGTTAAAGTAAAGCCTAAAATTGGCATTTAAAAAAATTAAAATGTTCTCCTAAATCCATAAATGTTTCCTAAAAGGCTCTGGGAAAGATACTTTTTGAATTAGGATTTAAGGTGATATTAATATTGTAAAATATTAATACTATGTTTTTTTCTAATTATTGAATCCTGAAAAAATTAATATAAATTTTTTTCGATTACTTTGTTATAAAAAACAAATATTGCGTAATAGTAGTAAAATTGAAAAAAAGTATTAAAAAATGTTTCGTCAAAGCGCAGGGCCCTGAAAAGCGCGGGTACCAAGGCGGTTTCCTCCTTCGACTTGCCCTAAGGCCGGCCCTGGCTAGTGCAAAGAAAGACGAGGGAAGAACGGACACAAACTACATCCCGAAGAAATCAGAACAATGTGAATGAACCTTGGAAGGGGGGAGGGGGAGAACCACCGATGCATTGTTGGTCTTCAAACATCCCAATGTTGAGAAACAAAGTTTACAGCCATGTTGCGAATTCATGTTCGAAAAAAAGGGTTAAAAGAACGGGCAAAAAAGCAAACATTTTTGAAAATTAAAAAATATGGCTCAGATGGGGCTTGAACCCAGGACTTTCCACTGGTTAGGCGGATGTAATAACCTGTACACTATGAAATGCATGTTATTCTGTGAAGGAACAACGAAAGTGAACTCAGGAAGCATCCACAGTCTCGATGACTACCCTTTGCCCCCCTTCTCCACCACCTTTGTTTGCAAACCAAAACTTATTGTTTGATATATATAGATACGTAGTAAACAAATTCATATAAAAAAGCCAATAAATTTCATTATACTAAGCTTAATGTATTTTTTCCGTTTTTTTGTCTTCTAAATTGCTTATGAGACTGTTGTCACAGCGGCTTGTGACACATTTAAATTCTAACGACTTGCTTGATAAAATACAACCTGTCTATCAACCTTGTCCTGTTAGACCTCACTGCTGACCGTTGTGATCTGACCATCTTAGTGATGTTGGCTCCAATTTTTGTAACCACGTTTTATTAACTCGCTTTCGCTCCTGTGGATTTGTCTGTCCACAATTTTTCAAATCTTCTAACGTAAACTAAAACCACTTTTGATAGTCCTAGAGATCTCAAAATTGGACCACAGATAGATCTTGAATGACAATGCATTGTATTAAAATTGCAGATTGATCGAATGTACCGTTATTAAATTATTAAACTTTTTAGTTTATCTATATATAAGCTTCTGTACCGTCTGCTTTTGTTGACATCCACGAGTTCACCTCGTGACCACATCACCATGTTTTTAAAACGTTGGGCGGGCGCTTATGAGTTGTTTGGTATTAAAATAAAATAGAGGTAAAAAAATATTTTAAAAAACAACGGTTTTGTAAGTGGACTAAAAAAGAATAAAATAAATAGAGGTAAAAAAGATTTTTTAAATCCACGTTTTTATAAGTGTACTAAAAAGAAGAACATAATTTAAAACTAATAAGTTCAAGTACTTTCATATATTATGACTAAAAACGTGGGGCGGGCGCTTATGAGGTTTTAAATATGCAGTCCACTCATTCTCTCACTTATAGATATCATTTGTGCCTTCTTAATTATAAATCTTTAATTTTTATACCAAACATCCGCCCCACGTTTTTAATCATATTATGTGAAAGGACTTGAACTTATTTGTTTTAAATTATTTTCTACCTTTTCGTACACTTATAAAAACGTCGTTTTTTAAAATCTTTTTTTTACCTCTATTTATTTATTACCACGTTTTTATTAACTCGCTTTCGTTCATGTTTGTCCACAATTTTTCAACTCTGCCAACATAAAATGAAACCATTTATGATGGTCTTAGAGATCTCAAAATTTGACCATAAATAGATCTTGGATGACAATGCATTGTATTAAAATTTCAGATCGATCGAATGTACCGTTATTGAATTATTGAACTTTTTAGTTTATCTATAAATAAGCTTCTGTACCGTCTGCTTTTGTAGACATCCACGAGTTCACCTCGTGATCACATCACTATGTTGTAAAACGTTGGGCGGGCGCTTATGAGGTGTTTGGTATTTTAAAAAAATAGAGGTAAAAAAAGATTTTTAAAAACAACGTTTTATAAGGGGACTAAAAATAATAAAATAAATAGAGGTAAAAAAAAAGATTTTTAAAAACCACGTTTTTATAAGTGTACTAAAAAGAAGAAAATAATTTACAACTAATAAGTGCAATACTTTCATATATTTTGACTAAAAATGTGGGGCGGGCGCTAATGGGGTTTTACATATGCAGTTCACACATTCTCTCACTTATAGATATCTTTTTTGCCTTCTTAATTATAAATCTTTAATTTTTATACTAAACACACCCCCCCCCACGTTTTTAGTCATATTATATGAATGTACTTGAACTTATTAGTTTTAAATTATTTTCTACATTTTAGTACACTTATAAAAACGTGGTTTTTAAAAATCTTTTTTTACCTCTATTTATTTATTCTGATGGTCCTAGAGATCTCAAATTTGACCACAGATAGATCTTGGATGACAATGCATTGTAATGAAAATTTCAGATCGATCGAATGTACCGTTTTTAAATTATTGAACTTTTTAGTTTATGTATATATGAGCATATGCATTATCCGTCTGCTCTTGTTTGCATTACATTCACGTGCCGAGTTCGCACCAACCCCGACCACATCAACCATGTTTAACATCAAGGGGAGATCAGTCATTTCCAGTCTGTAAATGTTTGTCGGGCAATGCGTATAATATTTGAACATAATCAATACTTCAAAACTCACCATAGCATACACTTAGACTAAAAAGAATAAAATAAATAGAAGTAAAAGAAAGATTTTTTAAAACCACGGTTTTATTAGCGGACTAAAAAGTATATAATAATTTAAAACTTATAAGTTCAAGTAATATAATTTCATATGACTAAAAACGTGGGGTGGATGTTTGGTATAATAGTTGTACATATATAATTTAGAAGGCAAAAGAGAGATCTATATATATCAGTGAGAGAATGAATGAACTGCATATATTAAATCTCATAAGCGCCCGCCCCACATTTTTAGTCATATTAAATGAAATTACTTGAACTTATAAGTTTTAAATTATTTTCTTCTTTTTAGGCCGCTTTTAAAAACGTGTTTTTTTTAAATCTTTTTTTTACTTCTATTTATGATGTGATAGGTCATGACGCTCTGCCGTCAAGACTTCTGTCTGAGGTTGATATCACTGGAACTGCATTTAACTGGCTTAAATCTTAGCTTCTGTCAGAACACAGCGTGTTGTTGTGAATGAGTCAAATTCCATTGAAACAGTGCATAACTCTAGTGTACAGCAGATCTCAGTCTTGTGACCAATTTTTTTCTCCAGCTTGAATATTTTTATTTTTTGCGAATGACACACAGCTTTACAATATTTTTCACCTAGATTCCTCGAGCCGTGTTTCCGCAGTTTAAGCTTTTGGGGGCTTATTTCTTGTAAAAATCATGGATGGCATCCAAATGATTGTAGTTGAATAATAAAAAGACTGAAGAATTGTTGTGTGGCTCTGACGCCAGTCTTGGGAAAGTAGCCATGTCATCGATAAAAGTTGGTACCTCTGACATTCTTTTATCAAACACCGTCATAAATCTAGGTTTCTATGACAAAAGTAAACTCACGGTGACCTCCCATATCGCCCAGTGGTCTTAGCTTGTTTATGCCATCTTCGTACCCTTGGCAAGTTGCTATGTGCTATATAAAAATGCGTTTAAGCGTTGGCTACTGCTTAAATGGATGGATCTTGACCAATCTTGGTGCATAAAACTAGTTGACCCATATTACAATTCTATAGGGCAATTAGCTCCTAATGTTCATTTCTTTTGGCCCGAGGCCAAAAATATTTTTGTTCTTAATAATTAATTCTTTATTACCCATTCCATTTTATTCGATTTGGCCATTGTTAAAAAAATAGATCCATCATGATCCAGATTAAAATCAACAAGTGTTTTGAATTTTACATCTTACATAAATATAGGTATAGTTGTGGTTCTTGATGAAACAGACATTTATTTTCGTATTGAAATCTGAAAGCTCTGAATATATGTTGATAAACATTAAAATTAATCCTAACTTGTTTAGTTAAACATAAGTTAATTTTAATTTTTTTTTAGCTTTTGTCTCTTTGCGCAAAACTTATTTTGTTTTTCTTGCCGATGTATGCTTTTAAAATTAAGTCCTAACTCGCATAATGGTTTCAGATTAAGATAATCTTAGTTATGTATAAATATTAATATATAAAATATAGAATAAATTGGTTTATGTTTCTTTTTCTTTTAATCGATATAAATAGTATTTTAAAAAAAGAAAAATCAATTATAAGCATTAATATGTGAGAACATTAGTGTTGCTGGATATAACAGACAAAATCTAACATCATATTTTAAGATAGGAAATGAGCTGACCCACTCACTATTTCCGGTCATAACAGGCAGTTCCAGATGTTCAAAACAAGAAAAAAGATTCCAAAAAATTGCATGCTAATATGGGCAATCGCATTTTTATACACCACGTTTAGTGGAAATTCTTATTCCCTGTAGCAAAGGTTGATCATATTTTTCAATAGCATTTAGTCCTTTACGAAAAAAGACATCTTGGGCCCCGACCCAATTTAGAGTGCAGTATCACTTCTTTGTCATTTGTTATTTTTATATGATCAATAGAATTGGGTTGTATCAAATTTGGTCAGTTGGAATAAATACAACATTTTGTTTTCGTAATACTATGTATTTAACAAAATTCTCTGTATGATGAAAATAAAAATTAAATGAGAAGCAAAAAATTATGTCTATTTCAATTCTCCTAGTACGTATTTACCCAAATAAATATTTTAAGTTTATGTGATGGGATAGTAATTGATACAATAAGTTGAGTTTTATTTTACTATGTGATTATTAAAATTATTGTCTTATCTATTTTCTCTGCAGTCCCCGACGCCTATATATCGTGCAAGATTTGAAGACAACCATCGATAACCTTGGCAACATAATATTGTATAGGATAAATACATAACATGTCGAACAGCTGTGAGCTTAGGCCTCTGTTAGGTCTCCTCAAAGAAGTCAAAGACGTTACCTCCCCCCCCCCGAAAAAAAAACTGTAAGACCCGACCCGGAAGATTACCTATATGTATTTTGAGTTACGAGTGTTTGTTTCATATTAATCATACCTTTAATTTAAAAGGTACAGCAAGCTATTTAGTTTTTTCAGCTAGAAAACTTTGCATTCTCTACTTACGCAGGCATCATATATTTTGGTTTTACTGATGGACTAGACAAAGATTGTGAGCTTACTACGATAAGTTTCTTCACGTTGTGGTGTCACAATTAATTTAATGTTATATTCAGTGGAGAAATCTAAATTGTAACGTTTTGTAATATTAAAATAAAATTAGTACGTGCAAGGCTTATTAAAGACTGAATTTCATTTTATAGTAACATTTTACTTTGCGCGTATGAGATTTTTTTTTCTTCAAAATCCATTTAGCTAAAATGTATATGATTTATATAATATATATACAGCTCATATAAGAACATTTGGAAAAATTGTTTCGACCTCGAAAGTTAGCTATCAGACAAAATGTTATTTGAAGATTAAATATATTGGACTAGTAGTTTTGAGGTTTATACTATAGGTCCCGAAATGATTTTAGCATCCACCACGACAAGTGCCTGGGACACTCGGATCGCTACTCGAACGCGCTGTCGCTCGATTATCGAGTCATTTAATTAACCTAAATTGAATTAAAATAATTCCTTTCTATTAGCGCTAAATTTGCATAAATGTTACTATTTTAAGTTGTTTTCCTTAACTTATCTGTTACAGACGCTCCTTTTAAACAGCAAATAATTACGTCCTACGCTTATGCATGTTTAGTCTAGTCTTACATTTGCATTGGTGTTTTAAATGTTGATTGAGTGTTGGTTTTCCTGGTTTCCTCGGATAACCCAAGTCCGAATTTCGGAGGTGAAGAACAAGAATTTGGTGTTATTTTTTGCTTACGGAATAAGAAAAGTGATTCATTTGTTTATTTGAGGATTGTATTAAAATATCTTTGTTTGTATTTCCAATTTAGAATTAATTGCCTTACACGAAATTAACACCTTGCTCTTTGTTCTTCTGTCCTTAAGTGTAATAAAGTTTAATGATTTAATTAACGATGTTATGCTTGTCTTGAATATTCTCCAGTAATACATTTGGCAGCTCTTTTTTGAATTTGTTCTAGTTCATTACTGTTTTCTTTGGTGGATGGATTACATACAAAGTATGTATATTCTAGTACAAGTCTCAAGAAGGTAGGGTAGCATTAAAGTTATATATTCATATTACATCTGTAGAAGTTTATCTTTATAAAGTTTAAGGTTTTGTTTGAGTTTTTAATAACTTCGCGGAAATGGAGTTTTCATGATAATTTCTAAATTATTATGACTCTTAAGTTCTTTGCATCTTTAGTTTGGTTTAGTTCTTTTCCATGAATGAAATTGTTTTTGAATTGATTTGTTTCTGTTATTTTTACACAATACAGTTGATACTATTCTGTGGGGGAAAGACATACTCCAATTAATGTCCCATTTTATTAATCATGTAAGTCTTTTTGTGGAATTTTGCTATCTTTTTCTGATTTTATTGTTCTACTAGCAACAAAGCCCGTCCAAATACTGGGATAAGTGTAGGGTGACCTGTGACGTTCATGGTAGGACATCACAACATTACCAACACATTACATTTAAAAAGGTACCTAGTCTAAAAAAAATTTAATTGTGTTTTAGTTGTTCTAAGATATAATTTACTTTAATAACAAAAAAATAAATAAAGATTTATTTATTTTTTTTTAAATTTAATAATACAATTTTTTTTTAAAATCTGAACAACACAAAAGGTTGAAAATAACTTAAGCTTGATTTAATTTTAAAAATTAAAGGCTTAAAGTTTGGTTTGTGAATGGTTGGTGATGTAATAACTGTTACCACTCGCCCACAGGTGTTGACGCGTCTTGCTGAAAAATAAATAACAAACTCGCGCCATTTTCATTCCCTTGTGATTCTTGTGTAGGCCTAGCAGAAAAACTGATTTTAATCAGACGTACAAAGTTCTCATATGTAATGTTTGTCAATTAAAAAATTACTACCGCCACTAATGTTAAATTTAAGCTGCGTGTTTGCGCAGCCGCGCAGTTCTCTGGCAGACGCCCCGCAGCGGTTTAGAATAAGCACGCAGCAAATTGTGTATTATTGCACAAAAAAGAATTCTGGAGCAACTTTGCTCACGATTTTTTTTTACTTTGCACAAGAATATCACAATCATATTTTTTATATCTTATTAATTTTATTTATTTATATATATTTTTTTATGAATGTGATTCGAAATTATTGAATTTCATAAATTCCTATAACAAATTTACACTCTAGCTCCCTAATAAAATCAATATACATAATTCCCGTTGTCGGTATGTATGTATGTATGGAATAATGCTGTTAGGTGGCGCTGCGATAGATTTTGTATAAAAATATTATATGACGTCATTGTGGTAGGCTTATATTTTAATATTTGAAAAGAGGAATGATGTAAAAATAGGATTTGAGGATTTATAATTATTATGAAATATTTTGTGTACATTTCAGCAAGTTTAATATTTCGTATTTATCAAACACGGATAAGTTACTTATGTTAATTGTGTATGTTGATTCCCGTTGTCTGTATGTATGTATGTATGGAATAATGCTGTTAGGTGGCGCTGCGATCGATTTTGTATAAAAATATTATATGACGTCATGGTTTTAGCATATATTTTAATTTTTGAAAGGGAACGATGTAAAAATAGGATTTGAGGATTTATAATTATTATGAAATACTTTGTGTACATTTCAGCAAGTTTAATATTTCGTATTTATCAAACACGGATAAGTTACTTATGTTAATTATGTAAATTGATTCCCGTTGTCTGTATGGATGTAAGTGCTGTTAGGTGGCGCTGCGATCGATTTTGTTTTATATCTATCTCTTTTCAACATCTTCTCTCTCTTTCTATCACATCTTGATTTCAAATTTTAAAAGACCGTTACGGTTAAAAGTATGATTTCCTTTAATGATTTAATGTAAGTGCAAATCTTTATATACATATATAACACTGTTAGGTAGCGTTGCTATCGCATATTAAAATTTAATGGTAAATGTTCAAATCGTAAAAGCGGATAAATTATTGATATGTCAGACACATATTGAAATAAATAAATAATTATTCATTTTTTGGAACTATTGTTGTTTTTTTTAAATTATCTCAAACAAATATTAATTTTGACAGCAGTAATTTTATATTGAACTCAAACCAAAAAAGACTCCGTCATTTTTGACGGGTTATCTCTAGGGAATTAATAATAATACAAATAAAATGTCGCCGTGTTTTTTTGAAACATGTCTGTATAGAATGAAATTAGAATACCGATCTAAAGTTAAAAATGTGTGAACTAATTACAATTAGAAACTTTAATTTCTATGTAAGGCATAAGTCTTAGTTGTGTATACATTTAAAATGTCATGACGATTTATTTTTAAATTAAAATCTTCACAAAAATCGTTTTAAATATTTAACAACAAATGTACATTAAAAATACATTCAAATAAAATATTGAACTAAAATCTAAAACGTTAAAATAAATGATCTACTAGGAAAAAGTTGTATTTCTATAAATTAAATTTTGTTCAGTAATAACTATTGACACTTTATATTCATGTCCAAGCAGTGTTTTAATTATGCATATTTTGTCATCTTTACATGAGGTGCTCAAATAAGGTTTATTTTTGTTATAAATCGTTCTTAGCAAATGATATAATATATAATGAAAAAGAGAACAATAAAATTGCATTTTTGATTATGCTATTAGTGATTTCACAATTATTTGTGTTGATAAATTTATGCGTAATATTAATTTAAAAACATTCAAACAACTGTAATGCACTTTTAAGGATATTTTTGTCCATGTTAATTTAATTTATAAAAACGTTAAATGTTTTGATAAGCAAAAACAGTTTTTAGAAGATACATTTTATATGTTTGATCATTCAGCTACTAAACAGAGTGACAAAAGGTGATATAAATTAAATATGTAGAAATCTCTCTCTATATATAATTCAACAGAACAAGCACAAGACGAATGCAAATAAGCATGACGAATGACCCTCGCTAGGGTCGGCCAATTACAGTTTATGTTTGGCAAGCGAGAGTTGTAACAACTATGGTACGTATGTCTCGAGACAAACAATGTGTCGGCGGTTAACGACGTTCACTTGCGTTGTTTTCATTTCTTCGTGCTGCTGCTTATGTCGTTCCTTCCCCTCGTTTTTTACACAACCTATCAGCAAGTCTGCGGCGGATGCTACACCATGGGTCGTATCTAGTTTAGAATATTCAACACGCACACGCACAGAAGATAAAATGACAAAATAAAATAAAATTAAAAATAACAAAGAAAGTGAAATCAATCCTCTAAATACATTTGTTGTGACTAAGGCTCTTTTATATTAATAAACTAGTGTATTACCCGTCATAAATGACGGGAGTTTTCAAAATGGATATATTTCAGTTTTTGTAATTGTCCCTTCTGCCTGAAAGCCGCATAGTAAATAATCAGAAAATGTAGAGACCAAGAGAGAAAAATTACACCTCTTTTCCATATTGAACAATTTTATGCGGACGATTGAAAATAGTGGTTTTTTTTTGGGTGGTGCAATATATTTTTCAAGGTTATTTTTTTTAGCGGTGGGCTTTCTAGAATCTAGCGTTACGAGCGGACATAGCAGAGTATATATTTTGATTATATATACGAATATATGTGTTATGAGAAAACCTCCAAGCTTAGGCTTCGCGTTATATAAGTTTGCATGAATAATAATGATATAATCATGATAATAGTAAATGCATAGTGAATTACACACAGCATAAAGTGATACTGCGGCAAAGAAGTTTGAAGTTCGACGTATTAACAAATATTGCTGAGGAGTCAGCCGGACGTTAACTTGCGGCATTGAATAGTGCGCACCAATTATGAGTGCACCAATACTACAACACAGTGCCTTAAAAATAAATTATGTGACTGTAATGTGATTCACATCACGCATATCTGTGATTTGAAGCCGTTTAAGCTTCATCGATGATTATGACGTGTCAGTTTATTCGCCCATTTGTCCAATCATTATTACCACATTATCAAAACATGTAAAAAATAAACTATAATTTTACACATGTTAATAACTATTTATCTTGCATGAAACGTAGTAAGCAAAGTTTGTCACAGGATAACAGAAAAGATTAACTTATCAACTGTTAATCATATTTACAATTTAATATACACGTGTTAGTAGTTCACATAAACGTTTTTATTGTTGTCAAGTCAGCACCTTTTCAGGATCTATTATGACTTGTTAGTTTATGCGCCCATTGGTCCATACATTATTACCTTTACATTATCAAAAACATGTAAATAAAAAATTGTAACTATTTACAAATATGAATAACAACGAACTATTTATTTTGCATGAAGCTTTGAAGTAAAGTTAAGCACTAGATAAAAGAAAATATTAAGGTATCAACTTTTATATACACGTTTTAGGAATTCTAATAAACGTTTTCATTATTTTCAAGTCAGCACCCCTTCCAGTTCTATATTAAAAGCAAATATTTTTTTATTCAAAATTAGTCTAAGACGCATTAAAATATAATATGTAAATAACAATAAAAAAACTATTGGTGGGAGTAGTCCGATTTTTAAATATGTTATTTTTTTAAACATACAAATATGCAATCTCAAAGTGTATAAAAGAAAAACAAACGCTAAACTGAAGCATAAGTTGACAAATTTCATTTGCAGTAATAAATAATGGCTTTGTAGTTCAAAAGGCATCAAAACTTGACAACCGAATGACAACCAATTGTAAATTTCATAAAACGAAAAACGAATGTTATATATTAATATAGAAATTTAAATTTATAATTACGTACGTAATATTGACATGGACACATACACAAAAATGGACATTTAATACAAAAAAATAATAATAATATTAATCACATCAAATAAAACATTGCTCTTTTTACTTCGTTCCCTTCACGCATTAATAAAAGCTCAAATAATGACGTCACGTTACAATATTTTATGGTGAGCAACACATTTTGTTATAATCTCGAAAGCAACTTTTAATTTTGTTTTATCGGGAATTACCTCACATAGCGTAGGACTGACTGACAGACACTACTGACTTGCGTGACAATTGCAAATTGTATCGTTTTATAAAAATAATAAATTATTCATATTTGTTTGGCAATGATTTAGTGATTAAATTATTAGGAGTGTAATCTTCAAACCATGAAAATGAAAAGTTATATATAAATATTTTCTAAATGGAAACATTAAAAAATAAATATATGGCATGAGCGAAATTCGTAATAAATCTCAATGTTAAGCATCAAATTTAAAACATATAGTTAAAATAAATAACAATAACATTAATTAAATAAAACATTTTACCCTCACTCTTGTTTTTTTTTGTTATCAATATTTTTCAGACCAGTCTAAAAAAAGTAATAAAATTATCTCTGCACGCAAAGACATAACAAGAGATAAAAGACTGTCCAGTGGCGTCACTAGGGGGAGCAGGGGTGCGGGCCGCCCCGGGTGACACCCATCAGGGGGGTGACACCCGAGCCTAAACTTTTACTGTGTATGATTTTATGTCAGAAAAAAAAGAGGACACATTTTTTCGTCTAGAAAAATATTAAGAAAAACAATGAAATACATTAAACGCGAAAACTTTTTTTAAAAAAATATCAGTTAACTTGCAATAATGAAACAGTCCCAACACACAAACAACATTGAAACAAATTATATTAGGAAAAAAAGAAAAGAAACAGTCGCAGCATAGAGATCCTTAAAAAAGGCTGGACATGAAAGAGTCAATGTCATATGTTTTAAAAGATATAAAGCAATTTGGGCTTCGACACACTGACAGCACGGACAAATCCCACCTTACGACTCCCTCCACCACAGTTTGGTGGGGGAATACGATTTTTATCCCCCTCCAAAAAACAATATTAAAAAAAACAAACAAACAAATCAAAGGATGGGTTTTTTTGTTGATGATTTTCTAGAGCAAAATTATTAATTCAATGTCTTTGAGTTAATATTCCGTTATATATATGTATATATTTATTAATGGCGTTAAATCATATATATGCATGTTTATATACAGGTAGTCACCGGTAACGACGGTCCCATCCCGACTTACGCTATTTTGTGGTTAGGAACGAGCCTGCTTAAAAAAAATGTATTACGCGTTATTCCGTATTTTTAAATATATATTTTTTAAACTTTTGTTTTTCTTGGGATAACGAATTATTTTCTCTATTTGAAATAAAAAAAATATTGAAAACTATGTATTATTATTACTTCAACCTACAACTTTCATTTGCGAATTTTTCTCATGGCGCAGTTTTCCATTCAGTCAGTACAGCTAAGTAAGCTTACAAGTTACTTTTCAATGCTCTTTATAGAGAGCAAATTCAGTCTTTATTGTCCCATGCAAATTTTTACTCATTTTATATTCATTTCAACTTTGAAAATGATCGCTCTCAGCTCCAGTTTGATGTCATCATTTCAAGATAGATGCGAAGTGTGATGTGTACATTTGTAAAGGGCTGTGTGAAATTTAGCTCATTCAAAAGCAGCAACATTTTTAGCTCTGTGCACGTGTTTTAAGTTTCACTTTGGGCTACTTCCTTTTCCTTACCCCGAGCCTGGGTCTGTACAATAATTTTTTTTAAAAGTTCTGAAAATTAGACTAATTCTGAAGGTAAGCAGTCTTTAAAATCGCTTAAATATTCTTCCATTAACTTGGCTACTGCCCATCGGATTGCGAAATCGCTGAGCTCAGTTCTGTTTGTAAGAAAGCCCAATTTCTCATAGATGTCTTTATATACGCCTAACCGACGTTGTATGGCTTAATAAAGTTTGTCAATGATTACCAGAAATACCTCAAATTTGAATTTTTGTCTCGGGGAGAATAATGTTTTGTTGATGTCCCTTTATCAAACTAATGCTTTTTTTTTAAATAGTAACATTGCATATTGTTTATACTCTTTTTTACCACGGACGTTCCTTACCTTTGTCTTTATAGGAATCAAATTAAGAATGCTGTCTTTTAACAAACTCAATGAGAGACTTCCTTTCTAAAATTGTTTCCCGAATTTCAAGTCAAATAGCGACTTCCAGTTGTTCAAGTTCCTTTAGAAATCCTTCTGCTTCCAGTCGACAGTCACGGGGCTGATTTTCGTTAGTTGTTAATTCTTCCAGTGATGCGATATTCTCATCATATGAGTTATTAACAGACCTTACAGCCTCATGTCAGGCTGACCCTCTTTTGTCAGATAAGGCTTTGTAAACATGTATCAATTTCATGTGTATTTGAAGTATTTGTCAACGATGAGTAGATGCAACAAGCCGGGTATAAAGATTTTGCAGAAGAAAAAAAATGTGACTGCAGCAGGACAACCTGCTGCACTTTTCACAACCAAATTAAAAGAATTAGCTGTGCACGGCACATAATGAGCAACACTGCACTTCTCATAAGGAATAACCTGGTTTCCGTTATACTTCCTACTCATATTTTCCGCATGGCTGTATGTGTCCAAGGCATTTTCAGGGATTCATACAAACATTTGCCTGCATCTTAATCCACCATAGGGGATGGGGTCACGCATCTGTGACGATGTGTGACGAGGGGGAGGTTGTGTTTAAAAAAATGTGACGTCACATAAAAAACGCGCAACTTTAAATTAAAGTTCCACTTAAATATTTGATTATTTACCATTTATTTAATTGCGTTTTCAATGGCTTCACGCGTGTTACGATATTAGAGTGCAGAGTTACCCTAAATCCATATCTAAATGACCAATAAAAATTTGCAACACGCTAATTTTTATTGAGAAAATACGGCTTGGAGGGGGGGGTGTCAAAGCTTTGTGACATCATATCTTAAAAGAATGAGTGGGGTCTAAGTTTTTGTGACAAAGTATAACGCTGGGGGAGAGTGGGGTAAAAATCGGCAACCTCGCGTGACGTCATTTATGGACGGCCCCTTCAGTCGTGAAGGGGTGACACAATGAGCTACCGCCCCGGTTGACACCAACCCTAGCGACGCCTCTGCTGTGAACCACAAGTGTGTTTTGACTAATAGATTCTCTCTGTCAACAATTTGACACCAGCTATATCTGACTTTCAGAACGTGCAAAACATTAGCATCCCATATGTCGCGTTCTTGTTCAAAATTATTATATTGACAATGATGATATTTTGAAGATTAATATTAACATAACATTAAAAATGTCCAATATTATATTGAAACGCTTATTAAATATGTCTTAAAATAAATTTTAATACAAACTTCAATCTATCAGTATGTTTTTGTTTGATCACATTGTAATAGGCTATAACTATAATTTAGCATTTACCTAAGCAATTCATTCCAATTTTTTAGTTGCAAAGCAACAGCTTCAAACATACAGTTTCCATCTGATTTAATAGGAATTAACTGAAGCCCCATATTAGCAAGCATTGTCTTCAGTTCAATTGAAATCGTCACATCTTGGTTTTCTATGGAGATTAATATAACAATTGTAATATTGTTTTTTTTTCAGTATAGATAGCGATTAATAGATTTTACTTTTAAATCCAAAGAGAATAAAATATAGCTTATAGGTAATGAATTTTCTAAACCTTAATTTCATTCATCTGAATAAGAAAGTGTTATTTAAAAATAACAGTTTTAATTTATTATTTTTGTGTAATTTGTACTTATATTAAACACATCAAAAACTCAAACGTGCACGCGTGCACTTACTCACTTACAATACAAACATACACACAAAGCTTTAAAAAAATTCGAAAAGTAAATTATTTTTTAAGCAAAAGTGTGTAGGCAATTTTTACCCATCTCACTAATCTTAATGTCCCACTAGTTTGTTAGTAAGGTAGTTTCTCTTTGAAATATTATAACAGTGTGTTAGGAATAAAACGGAGAGATGTCGTTTGCTTTATATTGAGAGTATAAATCTGTTGCGTCGTTCTTTCTCATGTTATTTATTTGAAAATACGCATTTATAAATCTCAACTTACCAATGCTTTCTGAATCATTTACATTTCTCCTTACAGCTGCATGGTAATGATCGTTCTGGCGCACTAAGTAAATCGTTGTGTCTGCAGGAGAAAATTCAATTGTCTCTATATTCTGGTTTTCATACAAAATCACAACACGTCTGCCCAGAACTTTGGCCAGGGCATCGGGAGCAAAATCCCCCAGACTAACATTCCATAAGCCAGGCTCCAATAGGTCGTTCAGGTCCTGATTCCACTGTTCGGTTGACAACCCACATTTTTGTTGGTAGTCTTTAGCGTTTCTTTGAAAGTATGCACATACTTTTTGCCGTAACTTGATTGCTTTAGATTCCTTTGGGTCTAGAAACAAAACAAGCATTTTTTGTTAAAAATAAAAATATTTCAAAATAAATAGTTAATGTATATTTTAAACATCATTCATATTAATTATGATTTAGATTTTGGACCGTTTTAATTTAAATCTATTGTGTTTTTTTATTCTTTCTTTTTCATCCTTTTGTTATAGATTGGAGGGAGGGGGTTCTATTTTTATTTTATAAACTCGTTATCAAACTTCGTACATAATATTTTGATGACACATATTGAGAATCTAAAGGAAACAAATATGTCCAATATATTAAGCAGGTTTAATTTAGAAATTCTAAGCGAAACTGACTTTACGGTTGACAACATTCGCCATGTTAAACCTTCTCTTTTATGGTCCATCATCAAGAAATTTGGTAGGCAGCTTCCCTGCTATAACCGACACCGATGAACGGGCATATTTCAATGATATGACGTCAATGTCATTCGCCATATTAAAAAATACTTCTACAGAACATTTTTAATTTTACTTCCTCTAAGTCAAAGGTTCCCAAACATTTTCAAGTGACGACCAAATTTTACAAAAGCAAAGTTACACGAAAATTGTTCTTAAGGTTAACAGATGTACTGTATATTCATTAAAAAAATAAATTAACAATTAATTTATTTTCGTTGACATTACATCGTATTACATTGCCTTATAATTCTTGAGTGTGTAAGAACACGTGCTCTTAATCGTTCAATTATGAAAACATATGTAACTTTTTCCTTCTTTTTTTCTATACTTATATATAAAATGTTCAGCTTTCGGCAAATGGGGCAGAACCGTCTGTCGTCTATAATGAATGGTCCTGGTCCTTTTGGTTTTCGTGCATTCTTTTTTAATAAGACTGTGTTAATTACTCGAAATTCATATTTTAAAATAAGTTACATTGATTTGATTTGTAATTTAGTTTTTTTTAGCGTTTTGGTTAAATATGATGATTTTATATTTTATTATATTTATTATAATTTTTATTTTGTAATTGGATTTTGGTCTTTTTTCATTTCATAGACTTGATAGAAGTATTTTATTTCAATCGTGACACGTCGGCGAAGCATACACGTCTGTAATTTTAAACAGTATGTAATTTGATTCAATTTAAGGTCTTATCGAAATTTATTTTCTGACTGATTTTCAATTGGGTTAACCTCACAGGATAGAATGTCTAAAATATTCTAGAAAATTCTAAATATTATCTTTGCAAGGTCTCCGTAAATGGTTAGTCTTTTTATTGGGACACGCTTTAAAGTTTTAGCTCAAATATTCGCCAGGCTATGATTGTACTATACAGTTATTATTCACTTGATTCCGGTATAAATTAAAATATTCTAGAAACTTCTGTGGTTAAATTTTTTATTACGTCCGCATTAATTTATAACAAATATAAATTGGACACATTTTAAAGTCATATCCAACTATTTTTCTGACTTATTTTCGGTTTGAGACCTTACAGCTAAGTAAGCTTACAAGTTACTTTTCAATGCTCTTTATAGAGAGCAAATTCAGTCTTTGTTGTCCCATGCAAATTTTTACTCATTTTATATTCATTTCAACTTTGAAAATGATCGCTCTCAGCTCCAGTTTGATGTCATCATTTCAAGATAGATGCGAAGTGTGATGTGTACATTTGTAAAGGGCTGTGTGAAATTTAGCTCATTCAAAAGCAGCAACATTTTTAGCTCTGTGCACGTGTTTTAAGTTTCACTTTGGGCTACTTCCTTTTCCTTACCCCGAGCCTGGGTCTGTACAATAATTTTTTTTAAAAGTTCTGAAAATTAGACTAATTCTGAAGGTAAGCAGTCTTTAAAATCGCTTAAATATTCTTCCATTAACTTGGCTACTGCCCATCGGATTGCGAAATCGCTGAGCTCAGTTCTGTTTGTAAGAAAGCCCAATTTCTCATAGATGTCTTTATATACGCCTAACCGACGTTGTATGGCTTAATAAAGTTTGTCAATGATTACCAGAAATACCTCAAATTTGAATTTTTGTCTCGGGGAGAATAATGTTTTGTTGATGTCCCTTTATCAAACTAATGCTTTTTTTTTAAATAGTAACATTGCATATTGTTTATACTCTTTTTTACCACGGACGTTCCTTACCTTTGTCTTTATAGGATTCAAATTAAGAATGCTGTCTTTTAACAAACTCAATGAGAGACTTCCTTTCTAAAATTGTTTCCCGAATTTCAAGTCAAATAGCGACTTCCAGTTGTTCAAGTTCCTTTAGAAATCCTTCATAAAATATGATATATATTATAACGCAGTTATTTTACTGCAGCTGATCCTTAAACTATATTATAAGTGTAGTCTGGATCTCTTTCTCTGTTTAAATAGATATATGTCTGTATGTCTGTTTTTTTCCTTTATGCCTTACTACAAATATGATACTTCCGCCATGAGACATACGAGAAAGTTGAGTACGCTCCCTGGATGGTTACTCGCAAAATTAAATTTTGTTTTACTAAACTCACGAGGGTGGGCCACTAAATATCGTTTATTAAAAATAAGCTGCTTAAAAATAATTTAAGCATTATGTATTGCGTAAATGGATGGACATTGACGAAACGTTGTATATAAATACGTGATAAAACATATTTAAACACTATCGGACATTGAGCACCAAAGGGCCATTCTTTCGGAGCCATCGAGAACTCTTGTTTTTGTAAAATTTTAAGAGTTAACACCAATATAATTTTTACAAACTTTTGAAAAATTTTAATAAATTTATCAATCATGATCCAAATTTAAATGAACAGGGTCTTCATTATCAATTTCTTAATCATTTGGAAAATTTTAAAAATTGTATTCACAATTCAATTTTACACAAAAATGAAAAACATTAAAAAATACATACATCAATTTCTTGATTGAAATGAACAAGTGTTTTGAACTTTACATATACACCGATGGGCCCAATGTTTTTAATGTTTAATATAAGTTGTATAAAAATTATTTTATTTATCCAATAGCCATTAATCACCGGGAAAGGTTTGTCTTCTATGTAGCAACGATTTTTTTAATAAAAGAAAAATTTAAAAGATATGTTTTATTTTTGGCTGGGGGGCCTTAAGTTTCTTTTTTCCCCTTATATTAGCTATAAAAATATTTTAAAATATTAGCCAAGCATTAGTGGATTGATAGTGAACATGGTTAAAGAAATGAATGCCCTTATTAAAATAAAAAGGGCATTAGCCCCCAAATGTCGGATGCTTCGGACGATACCCTAATTTTTAAATTGTAACAATTTTTTTTTCAAAAATTTAAATTAATTTTATCTAGATTTAAAAAAAAATTCCCCATTCTTTTTGACTGGACCTTAAATATATTATCACACATTTTCATAACGATTTAAACTGCAATATATACTGTGTTTCAAATTATATCTTGCATTATATGAGTATTGGGGACTTTTATGAACATTTTAACGCAATTTCACTTGATGAAATTGCGTTTATATATTCGAAATGTCTGTAACGCTTGCACATGCAACTCCTCCTGAACCATACCAGATTGGGGGTTCGGGTAATTTGCAAATATTCTAATTCTTTCCCAAGGATGTTCAGCGATCAAAATAATATCGAAAAGGTTTACTGGATTTAGTGAAAAATAAAAAAGAACGAAAACCATATCAGTATTTTGTTAATTTCACGCCAACCATAACATCTGTCGGGTTGAAACAAGCGTGAAACAATAGCTAATAATATTTATAACAATTTTGGAGTGGGAATTTTTAAAAATCTCTATTCGTTCAACTCCCGTAATTTTAGAAGCAATTTAGGAAAACAATTGTTTTGTTTCGTTTCAAAATTATTGATTTGAAATGACTTTTAATGTAATATAAAATGATAGTTAATGGGGTTTTCCCACTTTGTGGATGCTTATGTTAGATTGTTGCGTGGTGCGCATTATATTGACGCATTCTTGGTGTGATGTAGCCTGAGGTGATATGAAGACATATTGTGTTTAGTTTCAGAATGACTTATTTGAATCAACTTTTATTGTAATCTAGAATGGTTTTCCTTGATAAAAAATCGGAAATTCCTAGTTTGAAATTGCGTTTAAATACTCATTCCAGTTTTTATTTCTTGTTTTATTGATATATTCTTCATTTAAAAAAATCATTCCATCGATCACCTTGAAAATTGTGAAAATTGTTGAGTACATTGGCGATAAATGTCATCAATATACATAATGCCGTCGTCTGTATGTATGTATGTATGTATGTATGTATGTATGTATGTATGTGTGGATGTAACATTTTTTAGAAAGCAGTGAATCAAATTACTGCATCAAAAAGAATTCTTTTCGAACGTTCCGCATACAATTGTTCAATATGATAATAACTGAATTTTAAAAAAAATAAAACAAATGAAAGTTCTGTATTGCGTTATCTTTTAATCTGATGTGTATTTATTTTGAAAACTTCCGTCATTTTTTAAGGTTGATAAAATTCTAGTAATTATATAATTTGCAAATACTCACAGGGAGTCTGAGGCCCTCCTTTCGATAATTTTCCTTATGTAAACTATAGAAATATTATTGTATTTTACCAATCGTCATAACACTTTGGGAATTTGTTTAGTACATGTTTTTAAAATGTACCTACTGGTTTCTTTTGATATCCTTTATACTGAAGACGCTGCAATGAATTACTGGTCATGTATTACAATATCGCAATGACGAAGTTGACCTAAATATGGAACAGCAAAAACATTAGCCTGCCAAAAAAAGCTCAGGCTTTACAGAGCTCTCGTTAAAACCATTGTCCTTTACGGAATTGAGGCCTGGACAATAATGGTAGCCACTTAAAGCAAGCTGCAGGCATTTGAAAACAAATGCATGAGGAAAATTCTCCAGATCTCCACTTTAGAACATAAGACCAATGAATATGTCTGGGACAGGATAAACTCTTTTGTGGGTCAGCAAGAAACCATCATAACAACAATTAAGAGACGTAAGATAGCATGGTTCAGTCATGTACTGCGACATGATACCCTGACAAAAATTATCCTTCAAGGCACTGTAGAAGGGGGCCAGCGAAGAGGTCGACAACGGAAAAGCTGGCTGGACAACATAAAGGAATGTACAAGGATAAAATTGCATGAATTATTGTCCGCCGCTCAAAAAAGGCATATGTGGAGATCGTTATCTGTTGATGTGTCCATGCGCTCCCCCCAACGACCGCAACGGTCACGGGACTGGTGATGATGATGATGATTACACTATGAAGAACAACCCAATAAAGCTCACTGTAAAATAACTGCAAGCAAGAATACGCACGATAATCTGACAGTGACAATTTTTGAATGCGCACCGCTATCACACTAATGTCATATTCTCATACTTATTCAGTACGTATATTTTTCACTTCAGTAGCTATAGCATCTGACTAATTAACATTCATTACGGAGTTAGAGATTTGTAAGAATATAATTTCATAAATTTTAATTAGCTTCTTTTATTTTTTTTCAATTTTTTTTTCAATTGGCTTTACTTTAAATTACATAAAAGCCTAATTTAACATAACTTTTTTCACTTTTTAAAAGCCATTAAGATACTAGGAATTTGTTCGATCCTAACAAAGCGTCGCAATTGACAAATTACCCACCTCCACCCCATTCTTTCCTTTCAACGCTACGCCGCAGGATAGAAAATGGGTGTAATAGAAAATAAGTAGCGGAGAGAAAAGAGGTACAGTTAAAAATTTTATTTGGCAAAGATCAAATGTGTATTTACATACCTGGCTTTGGAGTAATAGGTGGAAGTGTCTTCCCTGAAATTGAATAATAACACGTGCTTAATATAAATACAAGATTCAATCAAAATCAAAATCAAAGTTTTATTTTTATAAATACTATTTTAAAATAAATCTTACTTTTAAGTAACCCCAACGTAATATTTTTTGGAATTGTTATCATCATTTTTAGGTATCAAATCTATTTAATTTTGTTAGCTGAATTTATTAGTTTTATAAAAATAAAACAGCTAATTCTTTCAAGTAGTTTTGTTAAATATTTAAATATGATAGCGTTTTAAATTTCCCACACCAATATAACATCGATATCTGTTAAAAGGTAGTAAAAGAGCTGAGTGCTCCAGAAAAACTAGATTAAAATAAAATATTTTCATTTCACAGTGGTACCCCACCAAACGAACGGATCGCGCAAAAAACTATCAGTACAGCGTACGCTGCTGCGAAACCACCCGCGACTCGCTGAGCGAACGTTGCCCCGCACAACAAATGTGCGTTGCGTGCCCCCATGCGTGCCTGCGTTCGGCACGCGAGTGGATTGCTTCGGGAATCCACATAAAATGACCGACAATGCAGCCATTCGGTCCAGTTAATGTTAACGAACAGTAGTGGCAAGTTCCTTGATTTTTTCCAAGTTTCAATTTGTGGATGTTCTTTTTGGTGATTTTCACCCGATTTATTATTAATTTTTTGTGTGTTTTTGCTTGTGCCCCCCCCCTCTTTTTGTCAGAGTTCTGATTTTGTTTTGTTGTAGGTGAATAACTTTTGATAAGTTTTGAAGTGAAAACAAGAAAGAAATTGTTGAACTGCACATTAAAGGAATGTGAGTGGTAGACTTTGCCCCGAAGTTCAAAGTTAACGAGACCTTTTTTCATATTGTTGTTGAAATTTGTGCTGGCAAGGAACCAATTAATTCATTTCCAAAAGAAATCTATGGGAAAAGGCGTTTGACTTAACGAAATCCTCGCTTAACGAAGGCAACGCTGGAACAAATTGCTTTGGTTTAGAGAGGTGCCAATTTATACACAAAATATGCTATATATTAAGCCGTTAGTTTACTGCAGTTGATCCTCAAACTATATTATAAGTGTATTCTGGATCTCTTTCTCTGTTTAAATGGATATATGTCTATATGCCTGTTATTTCCTTTGTGCCTTACTACAAATATCATACTTACCACCTCGAGACATATGACGTAGTTGAGCACGCTCCCTGGATTGTTACTTGCGAAAATGTTTTTTTTTAAATTAAAAATCACGATGTTGGGTCAAAATACCGTGTTTTTTTGTGTTTTTTTAAGAAGCGGTATAAAAATAACTGAAGCGTTAGGTACTGCGTAAATGTATGGATCATTACACTAATTTTTAAATTAATTTTTTGTCTGTGTCGATCGTAACAAAGCGTCGCCCCGCACAATTACCCACCTCCACCCTTTCCTTTCCTCGCTACGCCGCTGGATAGAAAATGAGAGTAATAGGAAATAAGTAGCGGAGAGAAAAGAGGTACAGTTAAAAATGTTATTTAGCAATACTTTAGAAAGATCGAATGTGTATTTACATACCTGGCTTTGGAGTAATAGGTGGAGGTTTCTTCACTAAAATGGAATAATAACACGTGCTTATTATAATAACAGATTCATTGGGGGAAAAATAATGTTTAATTTTAAAGCTCTATTTTTAAAATATATTTATTACGTTAAAATAAAACGGAAAAAAAAATTGATCTAGAGTTTTTTTTCATCATTTCAACTTTACTTGATTCGGTAGCTCAGTTTATTAGTTTCAGAAATGAAACAGCTAATTATTTCACGTAGTTTTATTGAATTTTCAAATATAATATAGAATTGGATTTACGCACACCAAAATAAAATCGAAATATTCTTTACAGTTCTTAAAAGAGCTGAGTTGTTAAAAAACACTAGTTTTGAATGAACAATTTTCAATGTATCCACACACAATTCTATATATAACAGATACATGTAGTATACTGCAAATGATCCTTAAAAGCTATTATAAGTGTACTCTACATTTCTCTATATTAATGTATGTCTGTCGGACTAGTTTTATTTTCGTTATGCCTTACTACACATATCATCCTACCACCGTGAAATATGCGAGGTATTTGATTGAGTAAGCTTTTGGATGGTAACTGGCAAACATATCTTTTAATTAAAACTCATGGAAGCGGGGGGGGGGATATAAATGAATGCACTTATTAAAATACTATTAACATTGAACTTGAAGTTTCAATTGCTTCAAAGCCAGGGTCCTAATTTATTTTAAAAAGTATTTTTTTTTCTTTTTGTTAATTTTTAAGACTTAATTCCCCATTTAATGTTAACATATCTTTAAAAAAATATCAACACAAATATTCATAACGATTCAAACTTCTAATATGCCAGGTTTTTAAAATGTTTTTTATTTTATTTTTTAAAAATTAAATATAAGCTTCATAAAAAAAATTATTATTCCTTCAATCTTTTAGAAAATTGTAAAAGTTGTTGAGTACATTGGCTATATATATAATTATAGAATGTGTAAATACTCGCAGATGAGTCTGAGGCCCTTCTTTTGTTTTTTTGTGTGTTTTTCTTCTGTAAACTATAGAAATATTATTTTATTTTTCCGATCGTCATAACACTTTGGGAATTGGTTTCATACATGTCTGTGAATGTTTCTGGCTTAATTGTTTCCAAAAATTACCACGTACTGGTTTCTTTGAATTTCCGTTATACTGATATCATTACACTGCGTTACTGGTCAAGTAATACAATATCAAGGACAAACAAAAATAGCTCACTGTAAAATAACTTCACGCAAGTATAACCTCGATATTCTCACAGCAACAATTTTGGAAAGCGCATCGCTAAAAATAAATTTTAAAAATACTTCAACAGAAAATGTATTGTTGAACTTTAAGTCACAGATTCCCAATATTTTTCTGGTGGTGATCCAAAAAAAGCAACAACAACAAAGAGAACATTTTTTTAATATTATTTCTTTACACATTTTAATTGAAAATTAATTTACTGTCATTGAAATAGCATCTTATTGTTGAGCCACACAATTCGTGGATGACTTTTGTCGCAAACAGCACGGCACTCTAAATATTTATTTATTTTTTATTTGATCTTAATATGAAGTTTCTTTTGTGACTGCCTATTGAGAATAATGTTTTGTTATGATTTGTTTGTATAGCTTTTTAAAATGATTGATGGATCTTGAAAAACATCTTGGTTGATACATTCCTTATTAACCCGAAACAAATACTGAGGTGATGTGAGGGGGGGGGGATATTTTACAAATATAACATGTTATATGAAAACATGATCACTTTAAGAATTGCTACTCTTTTTTAAAACAGCAATATATATATATATATATATATATACATATATACATATATATAGTTTATTGTACGTTGCGTGCTCATGAGTAAGCTCAGGGTAGATTTTTATTCATATTACAACCTAATTTGCGCCAATAAATCGGTGGATACAAAGAGTTTTTTTTTAAATCTTAAGCATTTTTATAACCACCAGGGACCTCTAAAATCTTTAAGAAATCGTGTGTATTTGTCAGCTTTGATCACGCCATACGTTACTTATGTTTGGTGAGAGTAAAATAATCTATTTGATACAAAAGTTTCTTACATAATTTTCAACTAGTGTAAGCATGAAGCTTATCATCTAGTGATTGATTTGGAGACAGTAATGCAGTCTCGGCAAATGCGCTAATGTATACATATGGTGATGTGTTTTTAAGTGTAGTGGACAAATCAATTTTTAAAAGGAGGAAGCAATGTGTGCATAGTCTACAGTAGAAACCAAATATGTTGCGCTTTCAAGAGAAGTTCGTCGATGAATTTTTGGTGAATATTGATACTATTTAATGTTGGGGGGGAAAAATATGCGCTTCGCTATGTAAAAATCATCGCAGAGTTAAACATGTAAAATGTTATATCAATTTAACATATGATAATTATGAAATAAGACTGTTTCTATGTAATAAAATAATGCAGTAGAATTAATTGCTTAATCCTAACGTAGCGAGCGTATCAGCTAAGATTCCAGAAACTAGAATGATTGATAGGTTTAACATCAATGAAATAGTTTTATTTTGCACTTTCAAAAATGCAGCTGAAAACGACAGAATGTGAATTTTTTTTCGCGAGTAATTTAGCATTGCTAAGTATTTTATGTTAAAACTGTTTTTGTTTCAGTTGCTTCATAGTCATTATTATCATTATTATTTTTATTAAGTCACATGTATTGGTATTAAAAATGTTGTAGACTCATTTCCATGAAATTAATTTTTTATTTATTTCAAATTAATGCCTAAACATATCAATTGACTTTATCACATGACATAAACGCGACAGTGAATCTATGTGCAACTAACCTCCATGTTTACTTTTATCAGATGATTTTTGAAAAAAAGTTTGTAACTTCAGTTCAAGCTCTTGCATGGCACCTTGTGTTTTCTTGAAACATTCAATGATGTCTTTGCTTTCTAAAAACGGTATGAACATATTAAAAGGGGCTGTATTAAGGTAAAACTACTTACTTATTGTAAACGTCAATAAAGCTGAAATTTTGGTTTAAAAGATAAACACATTCGCTAACCAAAAGGCGAAGACAAAAAAAAATGTGTAAATATATTCAACTTTGTTTAAGATAAGGTTCATACATTGAATGATGTCTTGTAATGAAATGGAAACATATATACTAAAATAGTTTACAGTTTAAAAGAATGATAATGAACATGTTTTATTTGAAATAAGCAACTATTACTTGGTGACCATGTAATCGTAAGATTTAGTTGTGTTTTATAACTCTTGGATCGCAAGATTTGTGAGATATCTTCAGAACAAAATTAAGAAAAGTCCATTTGGGTCTTGAAAGAACACACTTTCTCACAAATTCTTTTAATATTTTTACAATGTATTAAAATAATGACTTTTTATTGGAATAACTGATATTAAAAATAAAAAAACAAAACAAAATAAAATGTATTATTGCAGAAAAATATTAATACCTGATTATTTGTATTTTTAACGGCAATCCGATTTAATAAAATGACATTAATTTTTAAAATTTAGAGGAAACTATAAATTGATATGACACAATATTAACACATGTGGAAAAGAAGAATTTCATGTGCGATGCAAACGAAATTTAATTATAATAATAACGACATTGAACTTGTTGGCTACGTTAATATTTAAGAGAACATTAAACAGAAATGGGTAAATAAAAATATAAAAATTATTGCAAAAAGTATAAAATCTGAAGATGAGGAAGTCAACAATTACTTTAGTATATGTAGCCGTCTGCTAGATTTGACCTCAGAAGTCCGCATTAGTGACCTTCACGGGTGTGTGCAGGTTTACTCCAGCCATCGTTGTGACTGGAGTTCACACAGAGTGACTGACCAACTACCCGTGTTTTACTGCACGGGGAGGTCAGTCACGTGATGAGCAGGGACACACCAGTGGGCCAGTAACACACTGCCCCTGGTATGTGTGTGAGAGGAGAGTGAGTTGGAGAGTGTTGAGGTAGCGCCTGGAGAGAGGACTGACTTGTTAACTTGTTCATGGCCCATTCTAGTAGTGTATTGAGAAATAAAATGTTTTGATATCCTAACCAAGTGAATTGAACTTTATAGTTTTTAATTTAACTTAGCCACCACTCGGCTACAGTTTGGCGTCGTCGGCAGGGTTCACTTGAGGTAGCAGTTTGAAAAATACAACAGTGTTTTCCATCAGAAAAGATTTGAACAAGTAGAACAGTTGCAGTTCACTCGTCTGCCCGAGCTACATAGGTTCACGGGTGAGAGCGGAGCAGAACCGTTTGTCAGAAATGCACAGCTGTTATTACAATTACTGCCTGTGCCCCCTGCCTACGCAGTTATCTGGATCCTGGACGCATTGGAGGGGCGGGCCAGCCAGGAAGTGTTCGATCGGGCACCTGACGAGATAACCACCCCTGAGAAACTGCTACGTTTCATAATAAAAAGATGGGGTGAACAGAGAGACGCCACCACCCTTACTCAACGCTCGATGACAGAGGACCTCTCTGACTTTGCCGACCCTGCCCAGCCTCTGACAGTACAGCCTCCAGACCTCACATTCACACAGCTTACGCCACACCTACTGACCTACATCAACCAGCAGCTCACGGCTGTTGAAGATAGGCTCCACCTGTTAATCCAACAGCACCGAGGGGACATGGACGATAACGGTGTCCACTGTCCACCAGCACCCAGACATCCCAAGTCAAACAAACGGAGATCCCGTCACCGAGAAAAGGTATGTCTGTGGTGTGATAGAAAGGGCCATGTTGAGGTTGAGTACCATGCTAAGAGGAAATACTTCGCTCACCCCCACGACACACCTCAAATTCTGACAGCCCAAGGTCTACCTGGTTACCAGGAAACTGTGGCTCAGACAGCGTCACCTTGTGCACCACATAAAGATGGCAGGTACCAATCGACTAAGCTCAACACACATGTCTGGCAGCACCCAACACGGAATCCACCTCGTTTGAGGCGCAACAGGTCACCTCATACACCGAGGCCCCGTGAGGACACTCACTGTGGTACGGCCTGCCACGTCGAAATCAAAGAACGGCAAATCAAGCGCCGTAACCATTTGACTCGGTGGGGATTCAACAGCCGTACACCCACTTGCGCGATGTTTAGAGAGCCTGTCATGACTGATCGGGGTCAAGACAGGGATGACTGGGGTCGTGGATCCAATGGTCAAACGGGTGTGACAACAACACACCATGACCACACGCCAAAGCACACGCAGACCCGTCAGTTCAGCAACAAGCCAGAGGGCACGGATCCCCCAGAAGACCTCGGCTATGTCACGAACCACGCAAGAAAGGAACAGGTCATGGCCGGGATAGGGTCATCTCCGCAAGCGAAGCCGCGAAGTTCCCTTATGCTGCAGTCCTCAACCGTGACGATGAGGTTTTCGTCATCTCTACAGGGCGACGCAGAGACCAGCAACCCGATGTTGGGGCGGACTTACAGCCTACCGGGGTACCACGCAGGTCAGCCAGGATCGCCCAATGTGCAAAAACGGACACGTAGACATTTCAAAGGGCCCCAGAATTTAACATTTCTTAGTTAAGTAGAACACAATATATATTCACATTTAACATTGCAGATTGATTTGGATTCATTACATGAGGCTCTCATATTAGCATAAATCGCAATGTTGTATTTTGTAAAGTCTAAGATTATGAGCAGGTCTAATTATTCATTCTTTGTGAAATGTTTTTGTTTGTGATATGTTTTTCTTTGTTTGCTTCGGCAAAACAATATTTATTGACCAGCGAGGGCGCTGGCATTCAGGGGCCTGGGGAAACTGTAGCCGCCTGCTAGAGTTTAACCTCAGCAGTCCGCTTTAGTGACCTTCAAGGGTCAGTGCAGGTTTACTCCAGCCCTAGTTGTGGCTAGAGTTCACACAGAGCGACTGACCAACTACCCGTGTTTTACTGCATAGGGAGGTCAGTCACGTGATGAGCAGGGACACACATGTAGGCCAGTAACAGACTGCCCCTGGTATGTGTGTGAGAGGAGAGTGAGTTGGAAAGTGTTGAGGTGGCGCTTGGAGAGAGGACTGACTTGTTAACTTGTTCGTGGCACATATTACTAGTATATTGAGAAATAAACTGTTTTGATATCCTAACCCAGTGAATTGATCTTTATTGTTTTTAATTTAACTTAGCCACCACTCGGCTACATATATTCTGCTACATCCTCAATGAAATGATGTGTGGTAGATAGATGCTACGGCACTTACGACTTAGCTTAAGAAAATTGTCCGTATTTTTTAGTTTGTTTCAGCAGAAATTTTGTGATGGTTTTTGTTGAGATTAAGTTTTTGTTCTGTACCACATTTACCATGAAATAACCCAATTGGTATAATTTTGAATTTTTGTAATCCTTACAGGTGGTAATAGTACAACATTTTATCGAATAAGTGCAAGCTTAATTAATTATAATTATTGGCGCCGTGGCGCCTACGGCACCAACTTTTTTAGGGCGCCTGCGGCACACACCTTTTTCAAAAGCCCACCTAACTTGTCCTTGTGTGATAAATACGTAATATTAAACTTCCTTAAATGTACACATAGTATTTTATATTAGGGGTTGTAGGGCGCCTAAGGTGCCCACTTTTTGTTTGGTCAAAAGCCCAAATAACTCATTACTTAAATGTACACAAAGTATTTATCTAATATTTTTTACAGTGCTAATCACCTCACGATTTTTAAAGTAAATTTAGAAAGCAGCACATCAAATTACTGCACCAAAAAATAACTCTTTGAGTCAGTCAGCACTGTTTACAACACAAATGCTGACGTCACAGGTTCGTGCATTGTTTGGTTAATGTTAATCTTGAAACCAAAATTATTTTAATTTTTAAGTCTATATTTTCAATTTTTAAAAAAAGCAGAGCGATGTCCCTTAGCATTAGGCCAAAGTGAGTCAGTCATACATAATTGAGGGTAAATATATATATGATAGTAATAATTTAATTCACTTGATAAATATATTCAGTTCCTGGCGTGATAAAGTATTTCATGATCTGTCGCATTTCCATTTAAAATTTAAAAAACAACAACTTTTATTCGAAAAATGTTGTGTTAAAGTACATGAGAACAAACATAATTTTCTTTGCAAGACGGTTACCAAGAACACATCAATTAAATTTTATGTTTCATTATTACTGTTGAAGATCAATTTAAATATTGCATAAATTAATAAGTCAACATTATAGCATGGAATATTGGTTACGGCAAAACTTTTTCAACTTACCTCGAGTTTTAATGTCCAAATAAGGTGACATAGGGTGAATACTTTTTAGTTTATCCTCTACACCTTTTAAAGTTGTCTTGATGTAATTTGTATCTAAATTAGTTGTCAAAATATACATAATAAAAGAGAAGTAAAATTTGTTCTAGTAAAGCAAAACACAACAGCATTATATGAACAGTCATTTTTAAAAGAAAAAAAAAGGTTTAACGTTTTGCAGAAAAGGAAGCTCACATGTGATAAATGACCCAAGTTTGAAATAAAAAAATAAATTAGACAAACCAAAACTTCACGCATATAGGATTTTTATTTCATATTCTAAATTAAGATTTATAAACAAGAAAATTAATGTTCCGTCTCCTCCAACTCTCCCCAACCCACAAATGCCAAAATAATTTCAAGCGATATCTATAATTTTTAGTTTCAAGGTTCAAAACTAGTTTCCTTTATTTAAAAGAATAGTATTATTTAATCGTAGAATAAAGAAAGTGTGCGTATTTGTCGAAGTGGAACAAAATAATTGCAAGTATTTATTTTATATTAAGGCTCTGACATAAATGTTTTTTTTCAAAGAATGAAGTATCACAACGGAATTCTACTTACACTCTGATGATGTAGTATGTACCTTTGGCTTTTCATTGCTATTTGAATCGTTCACTGTTAATTCTTAGATGTTTGAAAATGTAATAAGAAAATTGCTTCATCGAATAGTATTAAAACATACAATTTTATATCCTATTTAATATAGCTTTGATATAAATTTTAAAATTACTTAAATAAAAAATTGAATTTGTTTCCTTTTTTTTTGTTGCAAACATTTTTAAGTTTTCTGCTGATGTGGTGATAACGAATGTTGTGATCAACATTCACTTGCCGTGGTTCTAAAACATGAAATGTTCGGTACTTACGATTTTCATTTTCGTTTTTCTCAGGATTAACTAAAACAAAAGAAGAATATGTTTTTTGATGTAAAGAACACAAAAAGTATGTGTTAAAAACACAAGAGTATATTTAAACTGTAATTATATACGACAGGGTATGTCCAAAAATGATTTGGCACATGCTATTGATTTCCTCTGCAATTCGTCTTAAACTAAATAAAGTATGCTGCACTTTTGTTGTGTGTGCATTTCCATATAACTCTTGGTACCAATTAAACGTTAATCATGGAGACACTTACACATTCTTCTTTCAAGAAGTAAGTCCTTGTATTAAATGATTTCGATAATCAATTAAATTTAGTTTGCACAAAATGCAAGTCAATTTAACTATTTAAAGTAATTGTGTTTTAGGCTTTGTTTTGCTGAAATATTTGTTACTGCCGATTTTGTTATTAAAATTCTCTTTATTACAACATTTGCTTAAAGATAACTTTTAATTTCTTTAGTTTAAGCCATTGTTTGTATCCAGAATCACGGTGTTGTTTCCCGGCTTGTCGCTCTACCATAGATATTGTGTTCTCCATACGGCAGGTCGAGGAAAAATGCAGAGAGCAATAGATGTCACTATACATTGCCTTTGTGGATCTTACGAAAGCCTTTGATTTAGTCAGCCGCAGTGGGCTATTCGAAATCCGGGAAAAATTAGGCTGTCCCCCACACCTACTCGACATCATCATCATTTCATTATCATAGACAGTTCCATGAAAATGTTCAGGTCACAGTGCATTTAAATGGATCTACCTCAGAAGCCTTACCAGTCAGCAGCGGAGTTAAACACGGTTGTGTATTCGCACCAACACAGTTTTCAAAATTCTTCTCTTTATTACTTCGATACGCATTCAAAGATAGCAGTGATGTAATTTCGTTATACACCAGAGCTGATGGAGGACTTTTAACACTGCCCGCCTTCGAACCAAAACCAAAACGTCATATATCATAATTCGACAGCTTTTTTTTACGAATTATGCGGTACTGATAGCAAAGACAAAAACTGGTTTGGAAGAACTCGTGTCAACGCCTGAAAATATTTTGGTCTGCAAATCAGCTTTAAAATAAATCATTTCCCAAGACACATGTTCCCCTCCTACTTTCAGTTTAGACAATGAAATCTTGGAGCTTGTGGACGCCTTTTCTTACTAGGGGGCCCAATGTCTCTTATTTACTGTCCATCAAAGACGAAAGAAAAAGTAGAATTGGCAAGGCTATTGCCACAATGGCTAAACTAAATAAACGTGTTTGGCAAAACCCAAGCGAACAGAGAAAACCAAACAGACTGTCTTTTGGGGCTGCCTCATCAATACCCTGCAATACGGGAGCAAGCATGGACCACTTACACATCCCATTAGCGCAAGCTTAATAGCTTCCACTTGAGGTGCCTGCGTCACATACTTGGCATTAAATGGTAAGACAAGGTGCCAAATTGTGAGGTCCAGGAGCGTGCCAGCGACAAAAGCATGTTCTCAATCAGTGAAAGACGCCTAAGATGACTCGGAAATGTAAAAAAAAAGCATGAGCCCTGGTCACGACCACAAAAACATTTTATACCGAGAAATAACATGACGAAAGAGGAAGACATGTCACTTATGTCTCTATTTGTTCGTTGAAGAAGGCTCTTTGCCGAAACGTTCATTGTTTGCTGACGTCTTGCAAGGCTCATGCATACCCTGTTTACATGTTATTCAACTACTTATGTCTCCGTTATAAAGATGTCTACCAAATGGACAAGAAAGCAGTCAGCATAAGTACAAGCGACTGGGAGATTAAAGTAGACGACCGATCAAACTGGCGCACATCTGTCAAGAAAGGCGTAAAATTAGCGGAGGAGTTCAGGATGTAAGAGGCTTAGGACTAAAGAGCTAGGAGAAATGCAAAAAAATTGGGAAGCTCAGAACACGTGTGAAAAAGCTGTGGTAAAGAATATCATTCAATGAAAATAAAGGCCAACTCAGCAACACGCAGAAATGCAACTCAATCCAATGGTGATACACCATCGTCTCGCGAGACGGACAGATGCCGAACCGAAATTATCTTCCTAATGAATGATTCTTTTAAACGTATTTCCATATAACTATTTCTTTGTCAAAATTAATTACACATTTGCAGTATAAGAGATCATTAAATTTATAAAAGTAAATAAAATATATTATATATTTCGGATGTACACCATTTCTAAAACTTTTATTTGGCAATTAATACAGGTAAAATTTGTATGTATTTTAATACTGATATTATATTGGTAAAATTAAAGAACGAAAGGGAAAAAGTAATTTTTTCTTGTTACCATAAATTATCGGAACTGGACAAAAATTAATAGTTTTGATTGATGTTTTTAATCGATGAAAATGTTTTTTATTATCTAAAGATTCATTAAAATTTAGAAGAAAAAAAAAGAACTTTATTAAATCATGTAATTGTTACAGCTGATTGTAGATTGGGTAAAGGAGAACACATTTGTGAAGGAGCATTTATAGAACACATACGCTGTAAATTGTGTATCATACAACAGCTTAATCTATAGAAACTATAAACTATTTTAAACAAAATTTTAAATAAATAATTAGTATGTTTTTCACTATCAATAACTTTACACACATGTGATCGATATGCTGGTTCTGGTTCTAAAAACAACCCACATCCGTGGAAAACTGGCACAGACATTATTGAGTTGTTTTTTTTTCATTTTTAAACTTCAATAATAGTGTTGAAGATATACAGTGTGAATGTCAAATTCATAAAAAATGATGCAAATATTAGTAAAGTATATGTACCCCTTTCAGGACATGCTGGTCTATGAAGCAAGTGAAGCAGCATTTACAGGCTTCTATAGCCACGGCATACGAAGTGATTGTGTGGCTAGCACAATGCCCAGCCACCTTTACCTCCCCAACTGATGTCGGGTATCCATTCTGAGCTGGGTGGCCTCAGGGACGACCTTAGCCATGAGAACAATACCCTGCATTAACCGAGACTCGAACCCGTGACTTTCGGTGAGTCAGCCGAGTGCGTCGCCGCTCGTCCATCGTGCAATGTTAAAAAAAATTCCCTCAACTAAGGACCAGAAGGTCGTTGTTTCATTACCAAAAACATCAGTTTTGTATCCCAGAATCCTCTTATCCTATAGGGCTGCGCTATTAACCTCTGCAAGAATATTTTCACTATGCAACGTCATAAAAAAATGGACTAGTCATTAGAAGGACACACCCTAGTAGGCACCCATGCGGAATGAAGTATTTTACAAAGCAAAGTAACTTACAGGGCAATGATTTTAAAATAATTTAAATATAATATGTTTTCTCATTACCCATAGCTTTTTGGATAAGAAGCAACACGAAAGGTCAATCCTAAAGTGTGTTATTGTTACAGTTCATAATGTTAAACTAACATGTATTTGTACTGTTTGAACAGTTTTCATGTGTCATTACATGTTTCACAACTTCTTTATGCGTACCTGGATCTATAGTAGTTTGTTTTTTTAATAAATTTTTAATATAGAATGAAAGCGATAATGATATCTTTTAAGATTTAGAAGTAATGCATTTCGGTACACACGTTCCTACCTGAAAGGAAACAAAGCCAAAAGTAAAGAACTAATTTGAAATTATTTTTTCGTGCTAAATTATCATATCAAATGTTCATACTTGTACATTATAAGATAGATTTAACGCAGATTAAATATGTGGATTTATATATTCTTCCTGTCGTTTTTCTCCCGAGATATTTTTCCCCTTGAATTTTTAAAAAAAAGTTTACAAAAAATTATAAAAATTAAAAAAAATATTAATTATAATTATTTTTTCAAGATAGTATTAGTAGCAATTAAAATAATTATTGGGAAATATTTGGAAAAAAATAATATACAGGGGAATGGGGAAAAAGAAATAATGTACAACTAACCTGTAATTTTAAAGTTTGTACTGTTTTCGAGTGTATTTAAATGTTTCCCAACCGCCGTTTGTGTACCTGGATCTAAAGTAGTTTTAAAAAAAAATATATATATTAATTGCTTATATAGAATTAATGCGACATTGCGTCTATTAAAATAAAATACAATGATATTTTTTTTAAAGCTAGAATTAAGGCATTTCGGTAGACAAAAACTTTTCTACCTCGAAGGAAACAAATGCCAAAAGTAAAGAACTACTTTGAAATATATTTTCTTGCTTAATTTCTTATATAAAATGTTTATACAGGGAGTCCTTGGGTTATGTCGGTCTCGACTTACGCTGTTTCGTGGTTACGAACGCGGCCTCTTTTAAAAATAATTAATATTACTTAAAATTCCGTTTCTTTTTGTTTTTATTTTTTTGGTTTTTTTTTGTTTAAACTTGTTTTCATGTTGTTAGGAATGGTCTTCTCTTTTTAAAATAATTTTTATGTCATTAACTATTACATTTTTTAATGTTTTCGGGCGCGGGGGTGGAAGAAAACGTTTTGTTGTCGTTGTCGGGCGAGGAAGACGCTAAGTTTAACTCCATACGCCATTTTGGTTGTTTACACCGTCTCGCTCTCTCTCTCATCTCATATATTTACTTTTATTTCACGTGTTAAATGAGTTGTTTTCTCTTTTTTAAACACTTTTAAAACTTTCATTATCTGTTACATTTTTATAGAACTGTACTGTGCGTACAGTACTTTACAGCAGATTATATTTTTTCTAATGTTCCGTCTTACACTGAAATTTGGGTTACGATTCTTAAGAATTGATCAACCTCGTAACCCGAGGAACTCTTGTACGTGCACATTATCAGATAGTTTTAAGGCAGACTAAAAGGGTGCTAAATTACTGGGAGATGTTTAACTGTCCTTTCAGATATTCGTTCCGTTAAAAATATTCGAAAATGACGTTAGAAAAAAGTCTAATAATAAATAATATTACAAGAAATTATGAATTATTATTAAAAAAATATTTTGATATTAGGAAAGAAACGTTACTACTCATAGAAAGGAAATTATTTGTATTTAACATGGTTTCAATTTTTTTTGTATGGTGCATTCCTGTTTGCAATCATTGTTTTGCTATTGATTTTATTCAGAATAAAGGAATTAACGTTTTCCACTATTACTTACCTTTTAATGACTGTGGAAGTTTTTCTATTGACGTTTTTATGGTCTCTAAATCTTTATCTGTTAGTGTAAGATTTTAAAAATGTTTTTAGTTATTAAAAAATAAAAATCTATGATGACTTGGTTGCCTATTAGGGGGAGGGGGGCAATAATAGTTTTACAAAATATTTTATATTATTGAACCAAAATTTAAAAAAAAATCAAACAACATAGGCAATGAAAATTTACATTGTAATTAAGGTTACACACATGAAATAGAATGAAAAAACTCTGTTAAAATAAGTTTCTTCTCACTCTGTTAATGGCTAGACTTTTACTTTTATTTCAATGTAATTTAATCATCTCTTGAAACGTTTAATTTGGAGTAAAAACCTAATTCAATCTTCGACAATTATTAAATAAAACAAAATCTCTATTAACATTTAAAAATCTAATAATTTGCAAGACGAGACAAAAACCACTAATCTTCTGCATTTTTTTCCCTTCAAATTTTGTATGTAAATTAAGTCCTTTTTCACTTCCGTATTGCGCATAGCAAACGCTTCCAGCTTGGGAAATATCTTTAAATTGTTGTGTATATATCTTTGAACAACATTCCGTTCTGTCTTTTAAAATGACTTCATGCATTAAGAAATTTAATCATAGCAACCTCAAGGTGCGTCAAACATTTGTCTCGATGTAATGTCATAGTTTCATAATTTACTTTTTGTTAAGCAACTTTGAATGGGAGGTTAGCGATGAATTCTTTTTTTATGGAAAGCGAAATTAATCCATCAAAACAAAACAAAAATACATAAATACAGTTATAAAGATTTTAAAAAAATAATAAGTGTGCTCGTAATGCAATCGTATGTCTTAAGAAATGAAATCCCATCAACAAAAGAATAAGATAAACCTTCGCTAAAAAATAATTTGTTTTTTTGCAATATCAGTTATCAACTCTTTAATTTTCTATATTCTCCAAGCCAGTTGGGTAGAACAGTACAAATGATGCCATTTGTCATTAATGCTAGATTTCCAAATTAAATGACATAATAATTACACATTTCGTAAGTGGAACCTCACTTTAGCTTAACATCTTGTCCCAAGATCAAATACGTGTAATTATTATAGGCCTGGATGCAGACTTGTCAAGTATCTCACTTACATATATGAAAATTGTACTAAACAATTTATTTATTTTTACTTTAAGCAATCATGATTGTTGAATATCCCGAAACCAAGAATAACTGTTTATGTATTTCACTTCATTTCTGTAAAATATGTGTCTATTATATAAACGTCCTAAGTTAGCTATTGCGGACAAATGAATGCGTTTGGCATAAATTTAAAAAAAACACCAATTGCCTTAAGGGAATCAGCAGTGCTTCTGGTGGAGCTTTAGCCTAATGTAATATACAGAGGCATTACTTAGTGTCTCTTGTTACTTTTGTTTAACCCATCTAATAGTAACTTTGTTTTTTTCTATATAACTTTAAAACGTAATAGGCTTATGCTTAGCCATTTAAAACTATCAATGAATTGCACATGTACTGAAAAGTTATTTTCAGGGATTTTCATTTGTCAACAGCACACTGTGCTCTCTTATTAAACAAATTCTCTCATAAAATCATATTCTTTATTTTAGTTGGTATAGTAGTGTGAATTTAAACACTGTCTGATTTTAAGATATATCTTTCTATTTAGCTGAAAGCTTTTGCATTGCATCTAATTTTTTATTAGATAAAAAATATACTACTTTGTTTATTTAGATTCTCACCTGCTTTTATTTGCATTTTCGTCAAGTTTTTTATTTCACTGAAAATATATAATTCAAAATTAATCAATATTTTAAAAGGAAACAAAGGTTGTTTACATATTTCATGTATTCAGGCCTGCAATTACAGTCTAGTAAGGGTGAACTTTAATTTTACTTACACTAAAGTAACGTCATGGAATTATAATCAAATGATTTATTTTTTAGATCTTTCGGTATATCCACCTTTTGTTAGTGGATATATTTTGAACCCCACATACTAATTCTCGACTTGCGGGGCCACGTGTGATATATATTAACTATCACACGTTTACAAATTCAATGGTATGTGACATACACGCGTATTCTGCACCTTACAGATGGTTATGTCTTTGTGCGTGCTGTATTTAATTATTACATTTTGAATTAATTTCACTGTTTATTTTATTTCCCGAACCCAATTGTCTGGTACTAGCCCGATAGTCCAGCACCAGTGGTAGTGAGGACTATGTATTATTTTCCATTTATTCAATATTAGTATCCCCTTTTGACGCCTCGTTCTGAATTTTTGGTTGAGGGAAAGAGGGAAAATTTAAAGAACATCTTATTAAAATTAAGTATTTCGTTAAAAAAGACACATAGTTGTTTGGGAATGAAAGTAATGATAGTAGATGCTAGAAGGGATCCAAGTTGAATTGTTTATAAATAGGTATGTTGTTATTTTGCTCTTTTTTTTACTGGTATACAAATTGTCAATTAAAATTGTATTCATATTTTACAATGTTCTTGTTCAATTTCTGGAAATCTGTATTACGTTCCTTGTGTGTGTTTGGATTGCCACAAAAGTAAATATACTCCTAGACACGAACTTTACGCACTTGTGGTGAGAAAACATACATACATACGTACATACATACATACCTACTTACATACATGCGTACTTACATACATACATACAGTCATACATAAATACATACATACATACAGACATACGTCCACACATGGAAAAAGGTAACGTTGCACACAAACATACATCAACACACGTAAACACGCCTTTTTATAAACAAAAACTATTCAACCTACCTTAAACTGCTCTGAATTTGTTTTAAACTTGTTCTTTGGACTGAAACAAAAATTTTGACAAATCAATTTTAAATACATTGGTATTTAAACGCTTTAACGCCAGTCAAAATACCAACTTTAAAGAAATAATGACATTATAATTTAGATGTAGCAGCGTCATAGCGTGGATATGTGCCGCCCGGAGCAGGAAACTAATTTACCTTAAGCCTTTCAATTTATCAGGTCAGTACCTTAAAACCCTCTACTGCATAATGTCGCCTACAGGCAACATACCAAAAAAAGTGTACTACTATTTGATTTCATGGATGTTTTTAATATTGAATGATTTCCCCTTGGTCTAAAGTGGTTTCACTTTAATTTGACCTACTTAGCCATTGTTTACTTTGCATACGCATTTAGAGAGCTGAGTTTTCAAGCGGTCGTCCCATTTTTTTCTACTTAGAGAATTTGATACATTTTATCATCAGATACAAGACTCATAAAATGTAAGTATATGATGGATTTAAATATAATTTTTTGACATATGGTTTCTATTATTTAGTCATACAGCCTTCAGAAAGGAAATGTTACTGTAGCTTTATTTATCAAGCTCTAAACCTTTGTTGCTTATAGCATAATGATCAAATCGTGTACAGTGACTTGACATTGTTTTTATAGGTTTATATTTTATATTGTTGCCTTTTTTATAATATAGCAGCAATATTTATTTTTATAATGAACTATTTAACTTATGTTATTATTTAGTTACAATATTTCCTGTAAAATTGCACTCCAATTATGCATTTTTTTCAAAAATTACATATAATAATTATAATAAACATTACAAAATATAGGCTGACATGAATTTTCATGAAATTGAAATTGTGAGAAAAAAATTAAAAGGCTAATTTTTTGTTTACATTTATAGAGAATGGACCCTGCAAGATTTTATGGCAAGCCACAAAATGCAGGGGAAAATAAGAGATACTCATCATAACAGTGTCTGCTGATGATTATTTTCCATATAATGACGTCACCCTTCGTGCTGGTTATTTATACTTCTTCTTCTTTCTAATGTAATATCTAGTTCCCCTTAGAATTAGAACGAATTGAAAAGAAATATATAATATAAATTATTTATTTACAGTATTTAAATTTTTCAAATCAATATTTTCAGAACTTTCTCAAACTGAATCTAGTGATTTGGAGGAAGATCCAGATGCCCCTTCAACCTCGACATATGCCACTGCTGTAACAATCAAACGGCCCATTTGGAAAGAGACTGCTCCCTTTGTATAACCAACATTTACAGGAAGGGATCAACAAGCAGTTACATCAAGAGCCAGTAGAATATGTTTAGGAAAATTCTGGATAAAGAAATGTTTGGGAATATATTGGAACTGAGCAATTTATATGCCGTTCAACAAAATTTCAACAGGCCTCTCAATCTGATTGAGTAGGTCATTACCTTCAAGGTTCGCTCTCCCCTTAGAATATATAACCCAAAGAATAAATGGGGTTATACAATTTATGTTTTGTCATGAATTAAACAATAAAGCTAATAGTGCAGGGATGGGTAAACTACGGCCCGCGAGCCGCATGTGGCGCGCTGCAGAGTTTTATGCGGCCCGCGAAAGCCTGCAGAAATATATAACAAATCAATACATTTTTGTTGAAGATGGATGTTTGTACTTGAATCGAGGCTAAATTTTGGTTAGGTGCGGCCCCTTTATGTTTCATTTCTAACTAATGCGGCCCTCACCCTAAAAAGTTTGCCCCCCCCCCTGTGATAGAGGGAAAGCCAGATCTGAAGACCACTGGACTCTGGATATATAAATTTGCATCTATTACAGCCTATTCATAGAGGAGTTTGGCATTAGATTTATTTTGACCACCGGTTTACCTGTGTTATGTGTTGAGCTGCAGCAGAATAATTTTCCAGTAATTTCTTATTATTTTCAATAAAATGTATATTTTACTCAGAAAAAACTCTAGTTTTTGTCATTAAATAACTAATATCAACAATATAATTTAATTAATATTACCTTTAATAATAATAACCTTATACACATGGATTATTTTCCAGTAATTTGTATGAAACATGGAGAGATATTTTTTTAGTTCTTATGATAGCAATATCTCCGTATGCATGATGTTGCCCGTAGGCAACAATGCCATATAACGGTTATAATAAACAATGTCAATATTTTTAGTACAGAAGTCATCTATTGGAGTCCTAGGAGGCTATAATAAATCATTAAATATTTTTTTACTCAAAATTTTTATACCTCATGCATTAGAGGGATAAGTATCAGAAAAAATTACATCCAATATGGAGCTTGAAGATTTGGCAGTAGAACCGTTCACATATTTTGGGATAGTCCATTATTAGTTTTCTAATTTCTTATTTTGATACAAATTTCCACTGTTTTTTTAAAAAACAATTTTTTTCTCAGAGGCTAATTAACAACGAGGAATTTGCTGCCTTGAAAAAAGTTCCGCCCAGAGCATTTGCCCCCCCCCCTCCCCCCCCCCTTTCGCCACGCGACAGACTGTTGTAAGTTTCTTTAAATTTTACAAAACGAGAAGTAGTTATATGAAAGATTTAGTTTTTAATTTGAAAACATATGAAAGAAGAAACACTGGCATTTTAAATCTTAAGTCGTAGATTATTTAAATAAATTGCCCATTTGCTGTTTGAAAGACATTGCATAATTTCTTTGAGATAGCCCCTCACAGTATGATAGTAAAACTGCATTGCAGTATTTTTTCAAAAATTGTTTAAAGTAAGACTTTCATAGTTAGGAAGGGTTTTGTTTAAGAGAGATTTACTTCAACTTAAACTTTCAATAACCATAATGTATTTTCTTAATAATTCTTTTGAGTACGATTTTAATTTTTTTTTAAAGAACCACGATCCATATCTTGTAATTCGCTGAAGATAATTAGTATAACTTCATGTTATTAGCTCAATTTGCTAAATTTCTGATTAAGAGGTATTAAAATTATATACATGCGAAAAAAATTATGGATTAAATTTGTTTATTGCAACAAAGTTTATGTTTATTTTCTGATTACTTATAAATACATTAGCCTACATGCCAAGCCCCTATAAATTTTATAACAAATCAATAATTACTAGTAATTTTTTTGGAGAGTTGATTTGACAACACTTTTGAAACCATTTAAAAATAATAAAATTACGTTCAGTTTTTTTTAACTTTTAAATTTAGTTTTACTTTGAATGCACATTTTATAAAATGATTTTGTTGAATTTAATTATTAAATTATAAAAGAACCAGACTGTTAACGCTAAAAATGTGTGTTTTTTTTAAAATTAATGTCAGAAATTGTTAGTATCATGCAGTGTTCGGAAATATTTCTTAATGCAAAAGAAATTTATATTAGGCCTAAAGTTCGATTTAATAAAAAAAAATTGTTTTATTTAAATAATTTCATATAACGAACTTTTAAATACAAAAATTACCTTTACTTTAACTGTATTATAAATGATACTTACCACCTTTCTTATAATCATTTAGACTTCTAAAAAAACTGTATTCAGAAAACATCAAAAACGAAAGGAATTATTTAATGAATTTTTGTTTAAAAAAAATTACGAGTTTTAAGAGAGCCTAATTTGTATATAAAGCTATATAATTTTAAATTAAAAACGCTAGGCAGACAAATTTTCTCCCAGATGATTGCTTAGGTATTATCTATTTATTACTTTGTTTTTAATACTAGAAAATAATTATGAAGTTAAAACATATACATCTAATTTTCACGTTCCAAACAAATTTTAAACTCTATGTTAAGCCCATAGTAAAATCATCGTTTCCTGTTTTCCAGAGAAGAGAGCAGATTTCATTGTAGTGATTATTTTATTTGTTATCTAAGGAGTGGCCAGTTTGTTAAGTGTTGTCTTCAACTGCAACCAACATCAGCGTCATGAGTTTCTTCACTTTTTCTGATGAAATCTTTTTTTGACCGCAGAAAACTGTGAAATCCGACCAGGGAAGTTTGAGTAGCCAACTTTATGGCATCTTTCTGACACGTTCCTCATGCCATAGAGGTGAGCAGTGAATTCATAAAGAGGGCTACTCGGTCACTTAGGGAGCTGCCGGACACCACACCTGCTCAGTTCTAGTTGTGAGCAATCAAAAGGACTGAATTATGTGCATCACGCTTGAAAGGCTTGGCGGCATTCATGCATTATCAGTCGCAGGCAAAGCGAAAAATGCCAACCCTTTGACGACACCGATGGACCAGAGGGAAAGTGAAGTAAAACGCGCATGTGCGATGAACAAACACTTCAATCGCGTAAACAAGAAAGGCGCCAGATTTTAATTCAGCAAAACCATCGACCGACTGTGAAGGAGGGGCTCAAAGGGACAATGCATGGGCCATCACCTAGAGGTTTTCTCGGCCCCCTTAGCAATGATAGAATCGCAAACAGCGCGCAACAAGTGAAAGATAGGCAAAGAATCAGGGCCAGACAAAGTTCGCAATGAAATTCTCAAGCATCTGGGCAAGACAGGCAGAATAAAGCTATTGAGTTTTATCAATATAACTGGGATGACAGGCAAATTGCAGAAGCTGTAGAAAAAAAGCCACAATAATCCCGATTCCCAAAGAGGGGAAACCAGGCAAACACCCGTACAGCTATCGGCAAATATCCGTCATGTCGTGTGTGGAGAAGGCGGCTAAACGGTTAGTAAACGCATGACTCTACTGGCTCCCCGAAAAGACCAAAAGCATTCCCAAGACTCAAAGAGGGCGTATGGTGGTCAATACGGAAAAAATGGTACAATCCCTTTTAACTAATGGACGGAATGCTCTTGGACACGAGGTAGTGCTTCAGATATGCGGGAAAAGGTTGAATTGGGGTTGGACTCCAACGTACTTGGAGGTTAGGTTGGACCATTTAGTCCAGCTTCTCAACCACGTGCGTGAATTGTGCGTTAAAGCCACAGCTAAACTGTCCCTTTGTGAAGAAGTTAGCGAGTATGAATAGGGGTGCAGATTTAAGTCTACTGATAGCTCTTTATCTCGGTAGTGTGAGGGGTGCCATTGACTACAGCCTCCCAGTCCAGGCCTTTGCGAGCCGTACGGCTCTAGAGGGACTGGACCGAATACAAAACCAATCTGTCCTGACGATAAGGCGAGAAAAAGGGATTATGAACATGGTAGAGCGATACCTTAGTTTGGAGCATGACAAACCCTGCTTGTTATTACAAGAACGGTAGGTAAAGCGGACAAGACTGAAGTGACCATTTTTTATGGATACGATCTACAAAATAAGGGTCTCAGTCCTTAAACTCAAGCACAGGGAATGGATGCAACTGGTCCCCACGAGATGGCCACATGAGAGTTTTGACTTGCTTTAAATACTTTTGACACTGGCGAATGCGGCGGTGGGGAAAGCCAGCCCCGTAGAGGAACCGCGAGATGAGGCTGTGAAGACAATCGAGGTAGATGGTGACTGCGTGGTTCAAGTCTTTACGGATGCTCGTGTTTAAAGGATGGCAGGAGTAGATACGGTGTCCTAATTCAATACCCCCAACCTGGACCGGACAGTGTCGAACTGTCTAGACCAGTACTGCTGCCAGTAGTCAAGACGCAAAACTGGAGGCAATCCACAGGGGTTTGAATTAATTGCGCCGTCGTCTAGCTAAGCGAAAGGTTTTCCCAATCATAGTTGTCTTCATCGACTCACGGCTTTCTCTCGAGCCAATCCTCTCTGGAGGCAAATATGGTTAGTGTCATTCTGGAAACAGTAGGGGACATCCTAGCACGTGGCGACAGGGTAAATCTTTAGTATATCACTGGGCACTGCGGTGTGCCGCAATCGGACAAGGCAGATCAGTTGGCAAGAGAAGCGTCCGCTCAGCCCCAACCCGACCACCCGATGACCCAGCAGGGGGTTAGATCGTGGCTTAAAGACCACTTCCACAGAAAGTGGCTCGAGGGCTGGGCTTCTTTAGACACGGCCATAAAGGTTTTCTGGTTTATGCAGTGACCGATCAAGAGCGATTCCTCGCTGAAAATTGAACGTAGCAATAAGACACTCATCCCTCGTATTAGGACTGAACACTGTTCCACTCAGAGCTACCTTTATAAATTTGAACTGAGAAGGGACATTGTCGGTCTTTTATGTGGCAACTCTGAGGAGATGGTTAAACACCTACTAGTGGAGTGCCCCGAGCTTGAGGGGGATTTCTATAGAGAAGTTCCCATACCTATTTATGGCGATGCCCACTTGATGAGGCTCGCATGCGATAAAATGAGCCGCGTCCTAAGAGTTGAAATCGACCCAACAGAGAATGTCAATTCATTATAAATTCACCTCAAATAAATTTAAATAAGCACAGAAGGATATATATGTAAACATATATAATGATTTGAAATAATCATTTCTTACCTTCCGTCATCAATTTTCTGTTTTATGTAGGATACAACATCTTTCTCAAACTTTATTAAATATGCTCTTTCATTATTATCTTCAGTTTTTTCTGAGAAATATTTTTATTTACCCCATTAAAAAAGGAAAATCAAATGTGGTCATCTCATAAACAAAGTATACAATATACCTTTTTAAAAATACTATATGTTACAAAATGAAAAATAAATGGATCTGTTTTAGCCATTGAATAAATTTCTTTGAATGACCAAATTATAAGCAACTAATATAAGTTGTGATTGATAACTGCGTACATTATTTTAGGAATAACAACACATTTCACTTACTCTCTTTGTGGTAACGAAATATTCCGCAAACGATGCACGCAAATAATAAAGGTGGTTGTAGAAATATCATCCTATAATACTCCATTGTTAACTTCAACCTCAGGTGATTTGATATCTCCAGAGACTTCTCCTCTATTTGAGTAATATCAGAGCTGAAAAAGTAATAATGAAATATCATTATATCTTATAGCTTTGAATGTCTTCTGCGAGTAGAATTTGTATTGGTCATGAAATTTATTAAAATTTATGAACAAATATCGACAAATTATATTTCTTACGTCTAGAATTCGGGCGTTTAATGGTTAGTCTGAAAAAATCATGAAAATCTACCCATTATTATCATTTAAACTCTAATAAAAATTCAAAACTAGACATAAAACATGGGTGAGCATAGAATACAAGTATTGTCTGTTTAGAAAGAGCGTCTTTATTATTTAAGAAGATCAGATATGATTATTGGTAAATTGATTTAAGGCTTCCTTTAATAAAAAAAAAGTGTTTATAGAGAACTATTGCCCCTAAATAAAACTTTGAAAAATGTGTATATATATTACATAGCGTCTTTAAACATTTATTAGTAAGTTAAAGTGTATGCCAAATTACATTATAATTAAGTAATTTCACTTTTATCTGTATAGGCATTATTAAAAAATGACTTAAAACAATGTATCGTAATTAAAAGAAGAATACTGTTAAGAATATTTTAAAGATAAATGATTAATACCTATTATTTTTTTGAAGTGTACATACTTAAATTTGGCAACCAATAAGCTGAAGATGAGTATGTTGGACACAAGTACAAACATTGCCATCAGAATGGGCCCGTAGTACCTCCCTACTTCAGTGGAACATCTGATCTCAGTGTGGTTGTTGTACAGCAAAGGATCGTTCGTACAGTAGTCCCCTAGAACAAAATCTCTTGATACCAATTGATGTAAAATTTCCAAAGATATTTCATTTCGATCAATGACATAGTTAATATAGAAGCTTCCACATCCTTTCAGCTGTCACACTTTAATGCAAACAGGGAACTATAGGAATATGAGTTAAACATTATTTTGAAAGAAATGATTTCAATGATAGAGAAAATTTAAATATAAAAGAAAATAAAGAAATAATTTATTGGTATTTTCAACATTATATGTAATATTATTTCCCAACCTATTGATTATTTATTGATTTTAGATAGCCAAAGTTTGTTTTAATATGAGTGTACATTTTATGTTTCACACGAACGCATACTTTTTTTAATGTGGAATAATATTTAAAGAACTCATACAAAATATTGATTTTTAGTGTTTCGCAATGCACGTCAAAGAAAGAAATTCATAAAAATAAAAATTAGTAATAACGTTTTCTCAGTTTCAACATTATAGAGTTAAAAAAGGCAGCACCCATAAGGGAAAAAGAGTTTGCCGAGCTGTAGCAGTATGGTGCTCAAAAACATTTATTTTAATTTTACCATTAAATATCAGACATATTGTCTACAAAGATTGCACTTTTCTCACTCAACTTTAAGATTTGAAGACATATGATGGAACACACTATTAACCTAATGGGAAAAAAATGAAATGTTATATTTTTTTACAACGAGCTAAACTTTATAAACGGTCTTTTTAGAGACAATTTTGAGAGAAAAGATTTTGGGATAGAAATACTACAATAAATAACGAAAACTTCAAAAAAGAATACGCATATGGAACACTTCACTAACACAGAAAAGAAGCAATATTTAAGAACCACAATGTTCAAAACTCGACAAAGATTCGATAAATTTTACTTTTAAACATCCAAAGACTGACACAATAAAGCAAATTACACCCCTGACACATTACACTTTCAAGATCAAAAGAGTTTAAAATTAAAATATTTACTAGAAAGTCCAAATTTTTTTTGAATAATACACTTTTTGTCAATGAAACAGTGAATATTATAAACAATCAATATAAAGAAATCATTAATACAATAATTCAACAATACAGCGTACTACCAATACCAACTACCAACAACAAGTATAGGACAATACGGGAACTTTTAAAACCTACAATTAAACACATCACACAAAATTATGCAACTCGGCAACAGAGACAAGCCCAAAAAAAAAGATAAAATTAATAATATCTATATAAACAAATGAGACTACAAACTAAATGATTTAAAAGTTTATTGAAGAATGAGACTCGATTAAAAATTATAAATACAAGGTGCCCAGGTGAGGATTAGAATTCCCACAAACACAGAAGAATATGCAAAATAGTTCTTAACCAAAGAATAAAACACTCCAAAGAGCAGACAATTAAGAAAAGTAAAAGACACTGATTGGATAAAATATACTGAGACCCAGGAGGTAACAGATACACTTGACAAAAACTAAGACATAACGTATTTGCATCAGGAGAAACAGAATTAGACATACATGATGAGTACACGCATGCAAAACGGATTTTTCAAAGAAAATCAAAACAAATAGATGAAAAAGTCATTTACTTTACACGATATCAGAGGCACTATGTCAAACATAAAAATAATTAAAATAAGTGGATCAAAGGGACTACAAACAGATTTTTACAACTTCGTTTTAACTCGTCCCAATTTTGAACGCTAATATAGAAGAAGCTTCAAACATAGTGGAACAACAAAAACCAATCATGACTTTATAAATCACAGTTCTACCAATGAGAGAAAGAAGATAAAATGGAAAATTAAAAAAATTAAATTCTCATAGCTTTTCATAAAACACTATAAAAGAAAGTCTAAGCAAAACATGAGCAAATAAACTAAAACCACATTTAAGTACTCTCATTCATGGCGGTCAACATAACAGCATTACAGGCAGGAACATCCATAATCAAAATCATTAAAGGCAGGGACATAAACTATCACAATAATTAAACGCAAGGACATCAATAATCACAATCATTAAAGACAAGAACATCAGTAACAACAATCATTAAGGTCAGGGACATCAGTAACAATGATCATTAAAGTTAGGGACATCAGTAACAATGATCATTAAAGTTAGGGACATCAGTAACAATGATCATTAAAGTTAGGGACATCAGTAACAATGATCATTAAAGTTAGGGACATCAGTAACAATGATCATTAAAGTTAGGGACATCAGTAACAATGATCATTAAAGTTAGGGACATCAGTAACAATGATCATTAAAGTTAGGGACATCAGTAACAATGATCATTAAAGTTAGGGACATCAGTAACAATGATCATTAAAGTTAGGGACATCAGTAACAATGATCATTAAAGTTAGGGACATCAGTAACAATGATCATTAAAGTTAGGGACATCAGTAACAATGATCATTAAAGTTAGGGACATCAGTAACAATGATCATTAAAGTTAGGGACATCAGTAACAATGATCATTAAAGTTAGGGACATCAGTAACAATGATCATTAAAGTTAGGGACATCAGTAACAATAATCATTTCTGCCTCAGGCGACAAGGAAGTTTCAATAAATTTAAATAAAATGGCGGAAATAGGTAACATAACTGTAGATGAGATAGGTATACATTCACTCTTAAAAACTTAAAAATAAACAAAGCCACTGGCCCAGATGATTTGCCTACAAGGTTATTAAAAGAACTAAGCAATGAACTGTCCCCAATCCTTGTAGTTCTCTTTCAAGCCTCTCTAAACCAGGGTAAAGTGCCCAAGGATTGGAAATTAGCTAACGTAACTCCACTCTTTAAGAAAGGGGATAAATCAGACCCTGGTAATTACAGGCCTGTATCACTTACTAGTATCACCTGTAAATTACTAGAACACATAATATATAGTAGAATAGTTAAACACCTTAACAAATTTAAAGCCCTATGCCCACATCAACACGGCTTTAGAAAAAACAGATCATGTGAAACACAATTAATAGGTTTAATAGATGAACTATCAAAAGGCTTAGACAAAAATGATCAAATAGACACAATATTACTAGACTTCTCAAAAGCATTTGACAAAGTTCACCACCTTAGTTTACTTAAAAAACTTAACTACTTTGGAATCTCAGGTTCCTTACATCACTGGATCCAAGACTTCCTTTTGGGCAGGGAGCAAACTGTAATAATTAATGGATCTAAATCTGCACCAATAAAGGTTAACTCAGGAGTTCCACAAGGAACTGTGCTAGGTCCCTTATTCTTTTTAATTTATATAAATGATTTACCCAACAACATCTCAACAGGTACAAAAGTTAGGTTTATTTGCTGATGATTGTATAATCTATAGAACAATTAAATCAGAACAAGATAGCAACATTTTACAAAAATACTTTGATGAATTGATAAAATGGGAAACTAACTGGAGTATGTCTTTCCACCCAGAAAAGTGTCAACTGTTAAGAGTAACAAAGAAAAAGAAACAAATAAATTCAAAATATTACATTCATGGAAAAGAACTGACCCAAACTAAAGATGCAAAATACTTAGGAGTCTTAATAAATGAGAAACTATCATGGAATCCCCATGTCAATGAAGTTATTAAAAAATCAAACAAAACCTTAGGCTTTATAAAAAGGAATTTTAACAAATGTAATAGAGATATACAACTAAAATGCTACCTCACTTTGGTGAGACCTGTACTAGAATATGCATCTTCTGTATGGGACCCATCCACCAAAGAAAACATTGATAAACTAGAACAAATTCAAAAAAGAGCTGCCAGATTCATTACTGGAGAATTTTCGAAACTGACAAGAATAACACAATTAGTTAAATCATTAAACCTTGAAACACTAGAGGATAGAAGAACCAAGAGCAAAGTAGTAATCATACATAAAGCAATTAATTCTTTTTAGAAATACAACACAAAGATAACTTAATACAACCCTCAGATAGACATAAGGATAAAAACACCTTTCTTATTCCGTATGCAAGAACAAACACATACAAGTTTTCCTTCTTCCCGTCCGGAATTCGGGCGTGGAATGGGTTGCCTGAAGAATCCAGGAAAACCAACACTTTATCAACATTTAAATGTCTAATAAAAATGCAGGACTAAACACAAACCATAGATAAGCGTAGGACGCAATAATCTTCTGTATAGAAGGAGCGTCTGTAAACAGATAAGATAAGATAAGATAAGATTAAGGTCAGGGACATCAGTAACAATGATCATTAAAGGCAGGGACATCAGTAACAATGATCATTAAAGGCAGGGACATCAGTAACAATGATCATTAAAGGCAGGGACATCAGTAACAATGATCATTAAAGGCAGGGACATCAGTAACAATGATCATTAAAGGCAGGGACATCAGTAACAATGATCATTAAAGGCAGGGACATCAGTAACAATGATCATTAAAGGCAGGGACATCAGTAACAATGATCATTAAAGGCAGGGACAACAATCATTTAATGGGAGACATGATTCAATTTGCAAGTTACAAAAAAAAATAATTCAAACATACACATTACTACTAAATTAGGGATGATGGTTTCTAGAGAGTTGGCCACAAATGCCTGAACAAGATATTAAACACAATAAACTAGCGGAGTATTTTGGTAATTTGGTTAAAATTCTATACAGGACACCTGTTACTAATCTGATTATAAATAATACACTTTAAAAAAATATTGCAATTAAAAAACAGTTAGACAAAGGTGTCCTTTATATCCATCTGTATGTTCTAGCCTTTGAACCACTCCTAGAGAAAATCAGGAGGGACAAAAACACGGCTGATGAGACTGAAGAACATCAATGTCTAACTTGCAATACAATTTTACACACCAATGAGATCCTCAATTCATACAAGAAAATTGTTCTGTTTTTATTAAATTTAAAACAAAATGAAACAGAGGTGTATTAAGTGTTAACGACTCGTAGTCCATGAAGCATCAGCAAAAATTTAAAATAAAAAACCCGTAAAAAACAAAGTTTTTGACTATAAATTCCTTATATAGGAGACAGAAATTAAAGTATTGATTATTTTCCATCGCGACAAACATTTACAGCCTGAAACTGAGTGAATTCCACCTGGTTAAAACACGAGATGTGGTCACCGATGGCTGGCGTGAAGTCAAGTGACCCGTAAAATGTAAACAATAGCGACTGCTACATATCGTTTTATATAGATAAACTAAAATTGCATTAATTTAATTACGGTACTTTCGATCGATCTGAAATTTGGATACAATGCATTGTTATGAGACACAAATCTGTGTGCCAAATTTCAGCTCGATGGCAACACGGAAAGTGGGTCATTTTTTAACTTTTCTTTTTTCGCCCGACGTACGGACGTACGAAGAGATGACTACAGACAGAGAGACACCATTTCGAAGTTAATATAAGGGATTTAAAAATACAAAACAAAACAACCTTCGCTGAGTAATCTTACCAGATATTGAAAACAACAACAAAACGACAGAGTAAGACATCCAGTTAACAATTAATAACAGCAAAATTAAAATCAAGAATTTACAGCTACTTACCTCGGCTCTCTATTTCACTTAAGAAAAATTCTCCAAACATACTCCAGTAAGGCTTTCGAAAAATGAAATAGAGCTCCGTGAACTTCAAAGGTGCCTCGGGGTACATAACCGACTCAGTGGCAACGACTGAGCCAAGGAGAAATATTCCAATAATGGCAAGGAACTTGAACAATGTTTTACACTGTCGAAAAATTACATAATGCAAATTACATTTAATTATTCATTTAAAACAAAATTAATTTTTTTATAATGAATCGTTGTGGAAACAAGTGGATTTTTAATCAAAATTGAAACCGAAACAATGAACGTTCAGCCACAATCAAAATGTCGAAAACATATTCAACTATTTAATGGCAGCACTAATTTTTTCCTACATATAACTATTTCTTTAGGGGTGTAAGTTCACAATTAAATGATTTTTTTTTACTGAAAAAATAAGTTGGAGACCAAGAAATATATATAGTTTAAATTGCAGGCTATGCGTGTCACGCGAATTCAGATATAATTTTTTAATACACCCTAGCCCAAAAAGGTTATAAAATGGTACAAAATAACTAGATGTATTAACTTTTTAAAAGTTTATAGTTTTGGCATCGTTTAAAAAAAAAGATTGTGTTTTGACTTATGTATATGATACGGTCAGATTAACTATGACTTTAACGAATTAGGGAATTATTATATTTCACTATCTACATACACGTTTAAAAAAGAAAAACATAAATTAATAGAAATCTTAGCATTTTTTGTTGTTGTTTCTGCTTTTTAATAGATGCTTTCATAACCACACATGCCCTGTCTTGTATGGACATTATGCACTGCAATGAATTATAAATATCTAGGATAACAAGTGGTACAAACTTCTATATTTTAAATTGTATATATGTATTTTTACTGGGTTTTTTTTTACAAGTACTCACTTTAATGGGTTGTTTCGAAATCGATAAAAATATAGCTATCATTGCTTTAATCATTTGGGAAATATCAACATATGTCTGCAAAATTTATTCTTATTCATATATGAAAAGTGAGGTTTGTAACAGGGAAATTCAAGCAATTAAAAAAAATACCTACCATTCTAAAGATCATTGCCACGATAGGTCCGTAGTTCTCATTGCCCATGCAGAAATGCAGAAGTCGCAAGGTAAAGGCGAAATAGTCAAGGCTGAAGAACAACCTTGCGACATCCATCATGTCCTGGTTTGACGGGTCGTAGTAAGCCCCGATACGGAGACACAGAGCCAGACAGTAGAAAAGGATGGCGCAGATGTCGATTAAATAAAACGGATCAATAACATGTTTGCTGAAGGGGAACTGAAAATAATTGTTTGAATTAATCTATTGCTATTAAGAAATATATATATATATTTATATATATATATATAAATAAATAAAGTTATATATATATATATATATATGTATATATATATATATTTATATATATCGTCCGGTGTACATTCTGAACAGGGCTTAATTTAACCTGTAACACTGGTTTTAATTATATATATATAAAGTTAAACCGGTGTTAGAGGCTAAATTAAGCTCTGTTCAGATCATATACGTGGCATATGCAAGAATATACCCATAATGTCAGAAAGCATACACGTACAATAATAAGCTCTTTAAAAATAATTTTACACATTTTTTACAGTGCTTAGTATTTTGTGGGAGGCTAATTAGGATAGCATTAGACATATATTTGAAAATACTTTACATTGAATTTTAATGCCGACAAAGGGGAACATTCACTCTCAAACTAGTGTTTATACAATTATAGAGGAACATTCACTCTCAAACTAGTGTTTATACAATTATAGAAATAGCTCTTAACCTAAACATAATAATGGAAATTAAAACAATATCTAATTAAGCTTATTTTTTATGGTAATTGATGAAAATGTGAAAAAGTTACAGCTTTTTAACAATCTTCTATAACCAAATATCAAACGTGATCAACCATGCTGATGTATAAGATAAGGTCAATAAAATATTGTTGACTTCAGATTGAAGCTTGCGGGATAGTCGATAACGATCTTATAAGTTCGCTTTTGCCAGGATATAAGCATCAGTTACCCAGTCTTGATAACGAAAGATGTCAAAAATGTTAAATACTACAGTACAATTAATTTTAGTTCAGGCTATATACAAAATATGGTTGAGACTGCTATCAGGCTTATAAATAATATACAATATACACGTCATGTATATTATTTGATCTCATGAGCTTTCTTGTTCAGACATCTGTGTCGCATCTGGACAAGCTTTTGCCGTATAATTTGTAGAATATTATTACATATAAGAATCCTTTATGGATGAGGGGCTGATATTTAAGAATATGTTTTTTTGGAGTTGGTGTTTTTCTGCCAACAATTGGTTGATCTTTTCACCATTGACACCACACCAGTCTTGATGCTTTCTAGTCAATTGTCCTTGAAGTCCACCCATACAGTCTCAACATTCATATTAATTTCAGAGCGGTCTTCCAAGGGAAATCACAAGAGAGTGTTTGGTACTTGCGCAGTTTAGCTTTGTGAGACTTGGTCGTTTTTTGACTCTTAGATGTGATTATCAAATTTGGAGAAGTTTAGACGATGGTCCGTGCTGCATGCGTCACCACATATAAATTTAGTCAAGCTTTTATCTTGCCTTTCTTTCTTCTTTGTAATGACGTGGTGTAGGAAATACCAGTGCTTGGAGCGAGGGTGCATCAATAAAGTCCGGTTTATTTTAAAAAGAGTGAATAACGTGTTTTTTATCAATAACCCATCGCTGCACATGTTTGAAGCAATATGAGATTATTGCTATTGCACAGACCTACTTCATGTTTTCCTAGCACACTATCCCAGATGTCACCCGGAGCCTACTCGTACATTAAAGTTGCCAGGAATGTCGAGCTTGTCATAAGGAGGAATGTTGGTGACGATAGAGTGAAAATCTTCATAACATTTGGATATCACTTTGTCAATGTTAGTAAATTTTTCGAAGAGCAACTACCGATATTGATGTTTATTGTTCCGGAAAAGATAGGCAGTTTCATTTTCACGAGCTATTGATGCCTTTTTGAAGGCTAGCAAGTTTGACAATCAATTTTGTCTACACAGCGAAGTTAACACCAGCCTAACGGCGTTCTTTACTTCCTCTGCTTATTCCATAAGACATTAAAACCTGAGCTTCTTTCAAAGAGTCTGCCATCTCTTGAAGATACCTAGAGGTGTAATTTCGACATTGCATATTCAAAGTTCTTAGCCTACTAAGGCGGAGTTTGTTCGCCATATTCCTGTATAATAATATACGCTCATTCCATGTGCCAAGAGTAAGAGGAATAATCCTAAGCTTCTTCATTGTATTTCGACATTCCCCGTCAGCCGCCGTGTTATGGATTTGAATATTGAGCAGGCAAATCACTAAAATGAAGGGAATCAAAGGAATAAAACTTTATATCTTATTTAACATTGCCAATGCTTACCGTTTTATCTATCATATGAAGAGCTAAGGTCAACACCCAGGCAGGTATTATGTACTCCAAAACATGGAAATTTTCTTTTTGTAAGAAAAACAAAAGCAGCAGTCCATACATGACGAGAAACACAAGGTAGAAAATCTGTAAACAAAATATAAGTCTCCTCGTCTTTGTAAATAGTAGCCACTACATACAAAAGAACTAAAGGTTATTCAGTTTTTTAAAACATAATATATTGCTTAAGGTAGCATAAAAAGAACTTTAAAAAATAAGTCTAATGTGTCTTGTTGATGATATGAGAAAATCCTTCGATCACTGAAAGGTATTTATACACATAGTGAATAACTTTCGAACAAACACTCAAAGAAAAAAAAATCAATAAAATATTCTATGTTCAGGATACTCTTTAAAAAAAAATATAAAAAATCCAGCACTTACAAAACTATAGACATAGACAGATCTGGGAGCCCTGAATATCTTAAAAATACTGTTCAGCTTTTCCTCTTCTGTTTTTTTTCTGTGTATATATATATATATATATATATGTATAAAATAAAATATATATTATAAAATAAACAATAAATATTATTATAATATTTATATTATAAATATGTATAATTTATTTAAGCTAATAATTCATTTTTTAAAATAAACTTTATTAACTAGTGTATTACCCGTCATAAATGACGGAAGTTTTCAAAATAAATACATTTTAGCTGAAATCTATTTATTTTGAAAAAATACACATCAGAAACAAAAGTAATGTAATACAGAACTTTAGTTTATTATTTTTTTAATTTTATTCATTTATTTTCATATTGCACAATTTTATGTGGAACGTTCGAAAAGAGTTATTTTTGGTGCAGTAATTTGTTGCGCTGCTTTCTAAAATTAGAAGCGTCACGAACAGACAGACGGAACGTGACATAAGTTGCAAAGTATGTATGTTGATTATCATAACCTTATTTATTTTTTTTAAAAATAGTACTAGATAAAAAAGGTACTTACTTTGGAGCTCGAAGAGGCTATGGTCAAGAAAAGAAGAATTCCGAGAACTAAGTTAGTTTTTATATATATATATAACGATTTCAAAAAAATATACTAAGTTATTCCGTTTGATCTTTCAAAATACAGCCAAAAGAAAATAGAATGGATAATTCGATGGCTGCTTTAACTTATAAGACAATAAATCCCTTGTAACTTCAAAATCCGAACTTATTTAGAATTTAGTACTTTTTATTATTTTATGTGTAATGGCAAAACTAATTTAATATTGCAAACTATAAAAAATTAATAGTACACATTGGAAAAAAAACTTACATAAATATCTTTTTCTTTTACATTTTCTGGACTTTGTTGAGCGCGAAGAATTTATATCAAAAGCATTAAGTAAATTTTAAGCTTTTAGAGTTCTTAAGCGGCTTTGCATTCAAATTTGAAATACCTGTCCAATCCAGAGTTGCTCCTGCAAATCAAGCAAGGGTTGCTCAGACAAAAACTCCCTGTTTTTGGTAGTTATAGCTATTTGTACACAGCTGATGTTACCCCATTCTTCCACGGGTTCCAATAACATTTTAAATGTGTCTGAACTATTCTTAACATAACTGTTGTTGACAGCTTCCTTTGCTAATTTACTATACGTACTGGGAAAATTAAATTGATACTGTAGAAATATAGTTCTCAAGAAAAGTAAAATACAAACAATTCCGAAAACAAATTATTCTAATTGTAAAGTATGAACTAACGTTTATTGAACTTTCAGTCAATAAATATATGGGCATGAACTGAATAAAACACTATTTATACTGGTTAAAAAACGACAATTAGGGCCTGGGGGCTCAATCTGTGTAAATTGTAAAGTTCAATCCCACAGTTGATTTTTATGTGAATCATAGTGGATATATGTCTCTATCGTTGAAAAGATCGAGTGACGTCATAAGATAAAAAAAAGTCTTCAATGTTAAGGAAAAATAGATTAGGGCCCATTGCTACAAAAGAATGGAAAAATTGAGTTTATTGCCATATATTATTTTAATATGTGCTATCAATTTTTTAGATAACAAGTTCGTCAAGATCTATCCATTTTTACAGTATCCAAAATTTAAACAAACTTGTATATAGCTAATATTCGGCAAAAAACTACATGTAGGCCCCAGGCCCCCAGATATTGGGAGTGTACTCAAAAACTTACTAAATTTCATGCTTCTACCTACTTGGCAAGATGGAGAATAAGTGATAAGTGAGTCAGTGAGGCCCTTGCCTTTTATTAGTATAGATATAAATATTATTTTTTTTTATTCGATTATTATGGCTCTTCGGGGCCTTAAACGTCATTTTTTCGTAAAATAAACTATACTAGCTGACCCGCGGCGTAGCATACGCCGCTAATGATTTAGTGACGGGTGAAGATTTCCTGAAATACACGGTTGTCAAAATGGGGTGGGTTTGGGCAAACGACTGTGAGTGAATGAAAAGAAGGAATTCTGGAGAGACCCGCGGCGTAAAAAATGACGGAAGTGTTCGGCTGAAATCTATTTATTTTTTAAAAAATGCACTTTTTCAAAATCCCAACTAACTTGTCCTTTTTTGCTCAATACGAAATATTAAATTTTCTGAAATGTACACAAAGTATTTTATAACATTTTACATTGTTCCCTTTTTACAAAATTAAAATATCAGCGAAAACAATGACGTCATATAATTTTTTTTACAGCGCATATTTAATTTGCACACCTTTTGATGCTTTGGTGCAGTAATTTGATGCGCTGCTTTCCAAAATTAGTATCTGTTGAACATATTATCTCGCAGGGTCCGACCACGAAGAGAATTATATATATAGATAGAAAGTATTTAATTATTTGCTACGTGGTAAAAAGATGTGTGATATATTGGGTTCACTTATTATATGCTGTTATTGTAGGAAAGCAAGCAAGACATTTAATGTTGGTTTTGTAAACATTTTATTATCTGCCGAAAGTCCCATTTCTCATTTAAATATTTTTTCCGGTATTATTCTTTCCTAATGTATTAGAGATACATCAAATCTTGCTTGTCTTTAATAAAATTATGTAGGGCATTGAACTCCTGAAATATATTTTTTCATTGCCGAGGCCAATAACATTTATCATATAATTTTAAGACTTTATTCCCTTTTCGTTATGAAATGATCTTGACAAAAATGACAATTATCTCCATCATGATCCAAATAGGAATCTTCAGGTCAATGATATCTTGCTCAGTTTTTCCTCGGGGCCCTTAATGGCAGTTATTTTATCTATGATTCATGAATAGTATTTTAAACGTTAGTTTCCGGTACCATTAATGCGATCAACATGACACTTTTGTAAGTTGTTGAATACGCACCAGCGAAGGAATTCTTGCATTTTTGAAAAGTTATCATTTGATAAGGAGCCAAAAATGTCGCTTTCGTTTCTTTTATGAGATTAAGTAAGAATGTTTATCATTAGCTTCTGCGTAAGTATATATCTTGATAAAACATTGTACATCAAAAAATGGTGTCCCATATGCAGTGGTATAGTTGAGGGTAGGTGAAGGAGGGCTTTGCCCTCCCCCTTTTTTTGACTGGGAGGGCGCGTCCACCCTGCACGAAGGGCATGCAATTTCAATTAACTTCAATCCATTTCAGTCTTTTCAGCGTTACAATCGCGTATGCTCAGCTGACAATGCGAGAGCCCTCCCAACTCTTAAATCCCTTATATTAACTTCAAAATCTTGTCTGTCGTCATCTCTCTCTGTCATGATCTCTGTCTTGGGCGGGCGGAAAAACAAAAGTAAAAAATGACCCATTTTCCGTGATGCCATCGAGCTGGAATTTGGCAAATGGACCCGTGTCACCTAACAATGCATCGTGTCACAATTTCAGATCGATCGAACGTACCGTAATTAAATTAATGCATTTTTAGTTTATCTATATAAAAATATAAGTAGAGGTCGCTTTTGTTTACATTTTACGGGTCACTTGACTTCACGCCAGCCATCGGTGAACACATTTCGTGTTTTAATCAGGTAATCCACCTGGAGTTGAGTTAACGCGTTGACGCCACCCGTCCATGACAACACCCCCTCCCCCTTCCCCCAGTTTTAAAGCCAGGGGAGATAATTTCGGTTCCAGTCTGTAAATTTGTGTCGAGTTTGAACATAATCAATACTTTTAATTATGTCTCATATATAAGGGATTTATAATAAAAAAAACTTTGTTTTTACGGGGTTGTTTTAATTTAGGACTACACCACTGCCCATGTGAAAATATTATAGGGCATTGAACTGAGAATGTTCATTTCTTTTGGGTGGGGCAACAAATGTTTATTCTTAAATTTTATAATTTTATCCCCTATATAATTTTACAGGATCTTGACAAATATTTATTAATAAATTCACCATGATCCGGTTTGAAAAAAACAAATGTTTTGAAGTTAACATGTTTAACTGATTGGGTACCGGGGCCCATAATATGCTTTTTCTTACATAATCTTTATGAATATTATTTATTTATCTTATCGCTAAGAAATATGAGATGTTTGTTGAGTACACTTTATCAAATGTTTTAGGCATAAAAAGTTTTTAAAATACAATTTTTAAGAATTTTGGGGCCAAACATTTCATTTTTTATTTATATGAGATACATAAAAGGTTGTTTTTTTTATTTCGCTGTTAGGATAATCGATTGAATATCACCAAATTAGACACATTAAAACTTGATGTTCCGTAGTAAAATAGTAAATGGCATTGCATTCTTAGTGTCTATTCCTTTTGCGGCGAAGGGCCAAAATATGTAGATAACTATGAAGCTTATATTCTCCATTAAGTTGTTCACGACCTTGACAAATATTCACAGAACTCAATTATGATCCACATTGAAATCTGAAATATTTTGAAGTTTACTTCTTGCACAGATTTGACCCGAGGTGTGTACAACCAAAAAAAATACACCATACCTAAAACACACCTCAAAAACAATCACCTAATCACACCCCCTATTACCCTAAATCAACCCCCTCTCATAACCAACTCCAAACACCCACCCAACAAAATTTTCCAACAAACCCCCCCCCCCCCCACCACCCCCCCCCACACCTCCCTACAAAACCCCAAAATAACTATACCATTCACACTAAATCCCCCCCCATAACCACCCACCAATCCATCCCCAAAACCTAACCAACTATCCAATCAACCTACAAAACCCAACCACCAATTCCCTTACCCCACAAACCCCCCCCCCCAAACCACTAACAAACACAAAAATTCCCCAACAATCCCCCACAACTACCCCCTACACACTATACCTCAATCACAAAAAATTAAAAACTCAACCCCAATCAATCAATTACCCCCCTATCACCCCCAACCCCCCCCCCCCAACCCCCCCCCCCACCATACCACCCCCTCAAACAAAAAAACCTCTCAACACACCCAATTACAACCACTACCCCCCCACCCCCCCCATCACCTCCACACAAAATCCAACCAACCAACACCCCTCCCCATCACCCTTTTAATTTAATATAATAGTGTTCTTTCATACTTAACTGCATATTCTTATACTCACTCTCATCATCTCGCAATACAATTCACCCAATATTCCATATCTCCCCCACATCTCTCTCACCCTCATAACTCCTTAAACTTCTTTACTGCCCATCCTCACACCCCCCCCGCCACTAACATCGAAGGTTCCACTGAATTTTGAATTATGTAAGCTATTTAAATAGTATTTTAATTATCCGATCACTATAAAACTTTGTTAAGTTTCTAATACAGTTCAGTGAAATTTCCTGGGATATTTGTTGTTGTTTTTTTTAAATTTAACACACATTGGTTGCTTTGAGCTCACTTTCTTCTGAAATCGTTGCCGCACTTGAACGGTCAGCTAGTATATATACTATTTTACCAATACCATAACTATCTTCTTAGCTGTAAGCATTTGAACTACTAGAAAATGAAGATAAAAAGTACAGAAAACAAATAAAAAATATAATCATCTCACTTCATATTTTCTTTCACTTCAAGTCGTTTATCATTTTTCCTCAGAGCCTTGAACAATCCATACGCTATTAAAGCAGCAGTCACGGGGTGCTATTGAATAAACAAAACATTCAGATATAGTTTTTGTTTGTGTCGTTACTGAGCATGCATGCTAACAACAGTTTGATATCTTCAACAATATTAAATTTGTACACCTTCTAGACATTAAGGCTCAATGCAGACAAAGAATGTCTTCACTGGGATCTTGTGTTGAATTACAATCAACCAATAGAATGTGTTGCTTGCCTTCTTGGTCATATTTTTAGCCCGAGAATCTTTTTTGTGGTAACTTACATAAGTTTTCATTCTTGTGAATTCGGGCAAACTTTCTCAAGCTCGAAAATCTGTTGTAACTTGGGAACAATAAAGACGCCCTATCGTAAATGCCATTATATCATATTCTAATTTCGTCGGTGGTTCGTTGGGGTGCCATCGTACACCGTCTAGTTCTTCATGCCAATAGTCCTGGTCCTAGGCTTACCTTTAAAAGTCGATACATAAAGGCTGGTTCATTCCTTGATAAAGTCCTCCCATATATTCTTTTGCCTGCAGATCTTGCAAGGTGTCTATAGCATTTTATTTGTGTTTAATGATTGATATGAGAAGATCCTCATATGAACACACGGCTAATGTTATTGATTTATTGGTCATATGCTCCGTTTAGCCGATGTTAAATAGCTCGCGGGAAAATTTCATTTCTAGAACAATGATCCTTATTTGGAGGTCTGCTGTGAGCGTCCAGACTTTACTTTCATAAGAGAGACAGACGTCACCAGAAATTACATTAATAGAGTCTTTGATCGGAGAGAGAGTTTATAGCTTTGCAAAATGTAATTATGTTTACTCAACGCTATGGTTGTCTGAGCGGATTAGGCGAAAACCTAACCGATCGGCTTCTTTTTTAAATAAATGAATCAGGCCCACACTCTCTAAGAACTTATCACTTATTCAGTACAACAAGACACTTAATTGGTCACAGGAATAGCTGAAATGAATATAATATTACCACCTGATTTAATTTAACTCTTATCCATTTGGAATTTTAATGATCTAATAGTTGCTGTATTTACGTTCCCTCAGATAAACAATCCAACTATATTTTTGCTAATCTAAATAAAAAAATTTAATGAAATAATTTAACGCAATCATAAAAATCATACCTCAACAAGGGACCAGTATAAAATTGATGCTTCTAGTTTGTTTTCCAAGATTGCATCAATAAATAAAATTTCAGCCAATTTATGTGGTATTTCTGTTGTCACTAAATGATGAAAATAGATTTCGTTAAAAATAATTAATAAAAAAGTAACATATAATATTTTGTTTGTTCTGTTACTTTCTAGCACTTAAATATTTTCATATGAATGTTGATGGATACAGTTACTAAGATGATGACCATGTTGAATTTTTGATGATTACCGTTTTTAGATTTTCCTACTGTGTCTTCAATACTTCTGTTAATCTCTGCTCTGATCATAGACATATCAAGTTTTTTGCCAACCTAAAATATTATTTTGGTCTGTTTAGGATTTATTTGGTCTGCTCATGGATTTAAAATACGATGGACATATAACAGATTATTATTTAAAGAGACATGACGAATTGTGCCTTGGTATTTATTATATATCACTTAAACTTCAAGTAACAAATAAAGTCACTCAAATTATACTTAAAGGTTAAGAAAAGGTATGTATAGCGATTTAACTCAAAATGATTTTAGATTTGATGTTGTAAAAGTTATTAGGCTACCTGTGTAGAATGACACAGTCGTTTGCACCACGATACCTACAGAAAATAAAGAGTTTAATGCTTTGTTACAAAAAATATTTCATTTTGATCATTATTATCATAATGCAAACCTTTCTATTAGGGCTGTGGAAATAATATATTGATTTCTCGATTAATCTTTAAATTTTGTTAACGATTAAATTATTTTTTAACGACTAATCGACCCATCACATACAAATTATTGTTAGTCAAAAAGTAAAAAAAATAATAAAGAATAGCGGCTGATAAATAATAACAAATTTCCTGACGATTAAACGAACATTTCGGTTTTAAACTATTGACTGACGGGAATGTTCAAAATGTTGATAAAGTTTATTGTATCCATTGTGAGAAATCGTTTGCCTACCATGGCTCTAACACTTTGCCTACTTATCAAAGCAAATGAAAAGCTTATTAAGCTAATGGCAGTAATGGAGTCTGACTCAGAGACAAAAAATGACGATAGCTTTTCTATTGAATTACTGCGTTACAAAATGGAGAATAAAGTTCCTGAATCCATTAACCCTCTACAATGGTGGAAACTTATTGAACACCGATACCCGATAATGTCATTCCTTGCAAAGACCGTTTTGTTCAGTTACCTCAGTTACATCTGAATGATTGTTCAGCTCGGCTGGTTATATTGTCAATTAGACCCACTCATCACTTGAACCAAATATATTCAACACACTCGTCGTTTTGCGTATTTGGTTAAAAGATGACATATAAAGGAGATATTCCAGCGTTATTTAGATTTTCAACAAGAACGTTTAATAAGTGTTACCTATGACATCATACATTTTAGTTTTTGGCTTTAATTGAAATTAACGATTCATCGTTAATTTTTTTGTAAAGTTAACAATTAAATATAAATTAAACGTTAACAGCCCTACTTTCTATATAATAGGATAAAACACAAAACAAGAACAACTCTTGTGTTAATAAAATTCATTAAGGTATGATTTAATGTAAAATTATTTTTATGAAATTTTATATTGTAAATACAAAACTCGTACCTTATCAGAATAACATAGTTGTTTGCACCATGAGACTTATAAAGATATAGTTCAATATTGCAATAAAAAAAGATGTAATTTTGATATGTAAAATCATATTGTAAACCTTTCTAAATTAAAGGATTTTACAAAACAAAAACAACTACTCTAACGCTACGAAAAAGCATTACAGTGAATGTTTTTTTTTAAATAAAATGTCATATTGTAAAAACAAAACTCGTACCTTCTCAGAATCACATAGTTGTTTGCACCATGAGGACTATAGAAAAACAGTTAAATGCTACATTAAAATAGATAATTATTGTAATTCATGGCAGGTACTCATTAAAAACATTTTGTTCGATTAGTGGGGAATAAATTTAATTGATAAATCGATTAATTTCGATTAATTGTTTTTAACGCATATATAAGTCCCGTTAAGTTGCGATTTATTGTTTTGCGAAATCGGTTAAGTCTTGGTAATTCCATTGTTCCCAAATTGTGTGACGTAACACAGCAAATTCGTTCTGCTATGTAAGAAATAAGGGAAAAAAATCATTTTGTTTACGTATGCAAGACTAAATAAATAATAAAATACGAGGGGAAAATGTATGAAAGTTACAAAATATATAAATTCTCAATAAATTGGAGAGAAAAATTGAAATATTTTTTTTAAATTTTAATCGAATTTTAAGCGATCAAATTAATTGTATCCGATTAAAATATTAAACGATTAATCTATTAATTAATCGTTAATATCCGCAGCCTTATTGTCATTAAAATCATAATGCAAATAATTATATAAAAAAGGAAAAAAATACAAAACAAGAAAAACTCTGACTCGAGAGTTGATCAATTCTCCAGAAACTCAAAAAAGATGATTGATAAGGATCTCAGATAACTTTTATCTCGCTTCGTTATGTAATGTGTTCAGCTACTAACATCTGGATTGATGTTAGATTTGTCTTGTTTAGAACCAAACGCCCACATCAATCGGCCATAAATTTTTTAATTACTAGTTGATATATCCGGTTTCACCTAGGCCTGCCTAATGGATCCAATTTTATACTCCTTCCAATAAGATCCCGTTGCTTAAGGGGATCCCGTTTTTGGTACAATGCCTTTCCTCTAAATGATTCCATTTTTCATTTTGATTTCATACCCAATTATGATTCCGTTGCATAATGGGATCCCTTTCATGATGCAATCCCTTCCTCCGATGTGATCCCATACATCGACGGAATCGCATATCAAAGTAATATACTATTGCATGGTGGGATCCCACTCTTGGTCGAATTCGTTTCTCCACTCTTATCTATTCGCATAATAGAATCCCATGCTCTGTTGAATCCATTACACCTAGACGATCTCATGCGTCGATGGAATATATACCCCATTATGATTCCGTTGCATAATGGGACTCCATTCTGTGCTCAATCCCTTTCATTATTAAATATCTTCATATTTGATAGCATCACCTTTTCCTTTGTGTTACCATAAAAATGGGATTTTGCTCTTGGTTGAATCCCTTTCACCCAATTTAAATATTATATGTTGGTGGAATAGCATACCCAATTATGATTATAATTCAATTGCTAAAAAGATCCGGTCTTCGTCACATCGCATTTTGGTTTTTCCCACATTTTTCTAGTTTGCTCCCGTTCCGGTCGTATTAATAAGATATCTACCAAATAAGCCTAATTTTCATAACCAGCTAAGTAACGTTTACTGTTAAACTGCATCTTCATGTGGGTTCCCACAAATAGCTTGGACCACACGTATCTTTTTGAAAATTAAATTGTTAAATTATTACAAACACCCCGCGTTTCCACATAAACAAAAACATTACAAAAAGATTAAATGAATGAAACTTTTACGAAACTATTTTTCAAATACAAATATTTATTCTCAAATATATATCCATCTTAGCAAGTGATTGCAATTGGAATAAAATACAGGTAGTGTTTAATACGCTGATAGAGCATTTAAAAAAAAATCAAATAAATCAATACAAAATCCAAAATTAAAATACAATTAGATTGTTTCTATAAATGCTTTGTCCCAATTCGTCCATTTCATAAAAAATAATTATGTTTACTAATTGATTCCAATTTAAAATTCGTTGCGGTTTCACTAAAGGGTTCAATTCTTTGTTTATCACCGTTTTCCGATAAGACATATTTTGCAAATTCTATCACGCAGCCCACTTTTTGTATATCCCCGCCCCCCCTTTTTCCCGTATTTGTTTCTGGATATTAGATAATTTATTTGCCACGTATATTAAGAATTTACGATTGATCTATTCGCTTTAAAAAATTTTATAAACAAAGTTGTAATAGCATAGGTCATTTTTTAAATCAATTTTTTCATTGTTTCATATTGGTTTATTAACAGACAGTTGATTTTTTTTAAAAATGTATCATATAAGTTTCTTTATTTGTTTAGAAAGAGACTTTGGTGTGGGGGTATGGAATCTAATTTACAAAATATGAAGCCGTATTGCTAATAGCGACTCATTTTTTTGTCCATTCCTGTATGAAATTATACCAATTGCAAAAAGCCGTAAATTTAAATCGTAAAATGTAGATACACATATAAAACGACACAAATATTATTTCAATATTAAAAATATATAAATACGTTAAAAAAAGTAGAGTTATTTTTTCCAGTATGTTATAAGGAGACGTTATTATAAGCCAGAATATTTCTATAACCTTTTATTGTGTAAATACTGTGCGTATTTTTTTCTTGAATTCTTTTTAATACGACTGATTTAGTTTATTTCAAGTACTTAGTACTATTTTTGAAAGTACATTTCATTTATGATCATTATAATTTAGTTTATTGGCGCTATAGGTTGAGTTGCTTTTGCCTTTTTGACGGTGGGGTAGTGCTATATTTTCTTTATCTCATAGACGTTGTTACAAATAATGTATTACTTACAATTGTGTTATGATGCGGTGTCGTAAATATATATGAGCTTTGTGAGTGATGAGGGTGATAGAGATCGTTTGGAAAAACTGTCAATTATATTTATTTAGAGCAAGTGGGAATGAAATTAAAAATTGAGCTTTTATGGTCGTCAAATTTCATAATTTGATGAAACGTACCTTTTAAAGAGTAAGGGAATTTTATAAGGCTCTGATTTAATTGAATACATTTCCACATGATAAAATGATAAAAAATAAATAATTTTGATTTATTGTTAGTTTGTTGTTTTGTTGTTGTTGTTATTTGTTGTGCGGTGGGGGTAAAAGTTTTCAATATATATTTAGATACAAAATTATATACAATTTTAACCAAGAGTGTTTCACGTGAATTTTCAATGAGATATGTCTTTAACATGAAGAATTTAAATGTTCTTGATTCTTTTATTAGCGTGCGTCTGTTTTCAATACTAATTACAGCCTAAACTCTCAGTCACTTATTATTAAATTTCAAACTTCTGAATAGAAGTCTTTAATTGTGCAGAGTCATAACTTAACATTATTTCCCAAAATATGACAGAAGTTAATTTAAAATAATGTACCGTAATGTAATTTCCTTTCATATTTGCTAAATTAATATAACTCAATTATAGACTACCGGATTAATGGATAAATCAAGACCAAACTTGGTACATATAAACCTGATAACCCATATAAAAATTACATATAGAATTGAACTCAATATACCCACTCCTTTGTGTTCGGAGTACCAAACGCAATTATTTCTTTAAATGTTATATCTCTGTGTCTTATAAGTTTTTAATTTAAAAAAACAAACTTAAATTGTGAATCTCAAATTTAAATAGACATTACACAATTTAATGTCTTATTCGAAAAAAGAAATAAACAATGATTTTCCGCCCTCAATGAAACAGTAACATAGTAGATATTGGATTGCATCGGTAAATAGGACGTTTTATAAAATGTGTAAACTATTTATGAAAATTGTCTTAAAGTATTTTGTAAGGGGATTAAAAGAAAAATTGTTTGATTGTTTGTTAATTTGTTTTTTTTTCAGATTTTAATTCTATAAATTATTTCAGCGTGTGAAACATCATATGTGTTTTATTCCAAAAACCATTCTTTGCTAAGCAGGATCTATCGCAATGAGGTATTTTGCTATGCATGTTTTGAAATTACATTTATACCTCTTTTGAATTGTTAGTTTACTTGCCGAGTGCTCTTTACTGTACGTACAATTTCTCAATATTATAGAATTACATTTTTTATATGTATATAAACTATAAGTTGCATTCTCAATAGTAAACTCAAGAATAAATTTTATACTTTACAACCACAAAACCTAACTTAAATCATCGCATACAAAGAGATACTTAACAAACAATAAGTGATATATTTTAACCTTGGTAATAGATTTTTTAATGCAGGACACTTCCGCTGCTCGGCGCGGGAATATTTCTAGTTATAAAATAAATTAGAAAGTTAACATCCCAGAAGCGTTCACAACAGTCTCCGAAAGTTTGATGGCGATCGGATGAACGGTGTAGTATGCTATGAAGGTCATGCATACACGCACGCACGCATGCACACACACACACACACAAAGAGACATACTTTTATTTATATATATAGATAAATAGATGGATAAGGGTAAAACCATTAGTTAAATAACCAATTTCGGAAAAATTAGAGGATAGAAGAAAAAGAGAAAAGTATACAAAAGGCATTACAAACTAACTATAAAATTAATCCAAACAAATATCTTTTGACTAATTAATACACTGGATTAATAATAAAAATAGTTATAAGTAGCTTTCAAAATATAAAAGTTCCAGGCTATCTAACAATTAGTATTACAACTTTAAGATTAGACTGTAAGATTTATATATTAATTATTCATGTAAATTTATATCTGTTTTTAAAAAAATAAAAATAATAATGAATGGACAGGGCGAATAAGATTTATACCACTATATAGTAAAGTGTTTATTTTAAGAATTCTCTTAACTACAACTTACTGTATTTAAATGTTTAATGATGCAATCTTCATCCATGTAATCCATAAAGTTCATTTTCAGTTTACACATTTTAGTCAAAAATTTCTGGCGATATAGTGTTACCGCGGCAAACACTAACTTTTCTAGCTCAGGCTGTAAGGACGACAGGTTATAAGCTGTATTAATACAATATCTTTTGAATCTTTATATTAGCTATAACGTGTACTAAAAATAGTTAAATTAACCAATGGAAACCTTAAATTTCTATTTTCCTTTCTTTGCACCATTAACTTTTCCATCTTCAATCTTTTTTTCAAGAGACAAAGACAGTAGAGATGATTAATCTATATAGCTATTTTTAACGTATTTTAGTAAAATGACAATAAAAAAATCAATTAAGAAATAAAGTTATTCATTAAAACAATATCAATTTAAGGATTCAAATACTTTTTAAAAAAAAGAATTTACATATTGTAAAAAGTAAAAACTGATTACTGATCTTTAATAAAAGAATATATACACATATCCTTAACGGTAGACACACACCAATAAAATACTAATTCTTGTAATCCCTAGTTTTGGCGTATTGAAATATTTTTAAAAAAATACTAATATACATTATCTATTTGTTGGGCATCTTCTATGCAGTTCAGATAAATACGCAGTAAAGTTTCCTCCTCATTTTTCTCTTGTTTTCTACTTATATTTTTGTTGTTTTGGAATTCTAAGCGATTAGATAGAAACACAAGTGCAAAATGTTATTTTCAGAAGAAAAAACAACATTATATTCCAAATTTCTGTTGCATGTGAAAATTAAGTTTAAAAACACACACACACACAAAAAACAACTTGTAAATTCAATGGAAATAAACTGTTTGAATCCATGAAGTTTCGACCCTGAAAGATTCGAAACCTGACATTTCGATTACATGACGTTTCGACCATATGAATTTTCGATCCCGGTCGTTTCTCAGCCTTTTATTTCTACAACGTAAATATTTTTAATGTATAGAATCTATGTAATTTTTTTTGTATTTTATTTATTATTCAAAATTTAATTTTTGTTATAAGAAAGTGATAAAGTTTTAAATAATTATCTATTAAAAAATTAATTACAGTATGAAAAATATATTTTTAACGTTACTTTATGATGGAAAATTGAAAAACAAATTTAAAAAAAAACAAACAAAAAAAAACACTGATTACTACTTTATATATTCGTTTATAAGCCGACTTTTTTTGGCAAAATGTAGGGAAAAAGGTTGTTGGGTCGGGTTACGAGAGGTCATAGGTGATTTCTGCATGTACATTGAATATCGGTGTTGTTATTGTAGATTATCAAGGTCTTTGTCTACATTTTACAAGATTCGACTGCTATATCAGAAGCTATAAAATATTATTAAACATCAGCACTTAACATATTTATATCATTTTATTTATTTTTGCGAATGTTGTAATACATTTTTTTACAAATTTTTGTTTTCAACAACGAATTTTAATGTTCGCGCTTTCGCCACGTTTACGAGAGAAACAAGAAAAAAAATACCGGTAATTCTTGCCTAAAAAAGAGTACAAAGACGAATAAAGGTAGTACAAAATAGTTGGAAATTCAAAGAAAATTAGTATACAAACAGTGGGTAGTACCTATATATAGTCACCAATTTAACATATTTTAAAATAATAATATTCTTTTTTTGGAGTCGGCTTTCGAGTAGGTTACACATTTTTATACTATTCTCTTCCAAAAGAGGGGGGTTGGCTTATGAACGAACGGGCTATAGAACAAGTATATACGGGAATCTAAATTCAATGCGAATTTATGATTTTGATAAATGCGCCATTTCCTATGAGGTAGAAAGACCTTCAAAGTAATCAAAGTCTATCAAACCCCACCACCACCCCAGTCCGATGTAATCGGCCAATAAAAATATCATGCGAACAGATAGTCCTTTATAAAGTTACCTACATTCTCTCTGACCACACTCCCTTTATTTTCCTTGCCCATAACTCTCGCAAACACACGGTGTCCTGTGGTCGTAACTTAGTCTAACCTTCGTAACATGTCATTATGTAACATTTACCAGCCAACGAACAGTCCCTGGTCTCGGTAGACTTCACTTGATCTCTCCGGTCCCAATCAAAGTGGCGATGTATTCGGACAACAAAAATGAAATGTTGTCAGATAGTCCTTTGTAAAGGTTACTACATTCACTCTTCCTCCATTCCCTTTATTTACCTTATCCATTACGCTCACCAGCACAACAGGTATAAATTCAATTATAACTTAAAGGTCATGTTTTAAATCATTTTTTTGTTCAATATTTACTCTACATTTATTTTTATTTTGTCAGTTGTCGTACCATCCATAGGTCGAAACTTCCTTGGTCCACCCGACCTGGGTCGAAACGTCTTGTGGTCGAATCGGCAAGGTCAAAACGTCCGGTGTCAAATAGTCCGAGGTCGAAATATCCGACCGCCAAACAGTTTATGTGTAATTATTTTTTTAGGGATTTTGCAAAATGAATTTTGTTAAAGTTTAAATAAATTTTTTTAAAGTAAAAATATATATCACATTTTACTCTAGGGACTGGGAATTCAATGTTATAGCAAAAGTTTCAGAAAGTGAAAATGTGCTTCCAGAATTATTTTAAAAGTTCTAATGTGTACTTGTTTGTTAGGAAATTTTCCCGTGAGTATAAAACAAAATTTAATGAATATATACACAGAATACAAAATAAAATAATTACATTTTTTTGTATTTTTGTTTTATTATTTTTTCTTAGTGTATATTCGAGAGACTTAAATTATATTTCAATTTAGAACGTATTGTAAAAAGCTTATATATTAATGGTATGCTCTTTATAAAAGGAGATCCTAGTGTTATTACCTTGAAAGAGGAAATTTGGAATTGAAAATGTCCCCGATTCATACTTTTCTTTTAGATCTAAACTGAAAAATAAAAGTTTCTAAGATTTAAAACTATAAGCATTTAAAGCTAAAATTTGGCATTGTTTTACTGAACCAAAGTCTAAGAATATTTTTTGTATAGAAACGCCCTAAAAATTAGAATACTGCGCATCTTTTAAATCCTTTATATTAACTTCACCGTCTTGTCTTTGTTCCACGGAAAAAACAAAAGTAAAAAATGACACTTTTCCCGGGATCCTATCGATCTGAAAAAATTAATTATTCACCAAACAATACATTCTATCAAAATTTCAGAACGATTGAATTTTTTGTAATTAAATTAATGAATGTTTAGTTTATCTCTATGTATCGATATGTTGCATGTAAATGTTTATGCTAGTCTGTCGTGTGGTGTTTATTATAGTCAACATACTCTATAATATTTTCCCGATCTGTAAATCTTTATACTAGCCTTGCGCGCCATGCGTATTATATTAAACTCAAATATAAAAGATTTATTTTCAAAAACTTTGTTTTTAGGTTGTTTTTTTTATTACGTGATTTTAGAGTATGAGTTCGGCTTTTTTGCCCTGTATAGCAAACAACAACAAAAAAAATGGTAATACCATTTTATATATTCCATTAACCTTTGAGAATGTTGATATTTTCAATAGAGCAAAATTATTTTGAAATGCAATACTGAAGCTTAGTTTTAAAACGACTGTATATTTTCTCTTCTGTCGCCAGCACTCAAATACATGTTGTAATTAAATTTTGATGATCTATTACTAAAGACAGGACATAAATGACATATAAAAATAATACTTTTCTTTTCATGCGTTATACATTGACATAGTTTAATTTTAAATTTTTATTTAAATAAAGCAAAGTTTAATGTAAATGGCCATGAGTACGACACACTTTTTCAGTACAATTTAGTTCCACTAATTTGTGTTAATATATGCAAATAATACTGTTAATATTAATCACTTACTTAGTCTGTATTTCATTGTTTGCCTCTGGAGATTTCTGAAGGAAATAATATTGTCCCAATTTATTGTTATAGTAAAATCACATATTTTTAACTTTAGAACGTTGAAAAATTTTAACTCATGACTAAGAAAGAATAAATACAAATATTTTAATAAAATAATAAGAATCGCAAACGTATTCCGCAGAGAGAATGAACAACACATCAATGAAGTTAATATAAACAGTAGTAAATTCTATGTAATCACAACCCAATACATTTACTAAATAATGAGATTCATAATCTATCTATATATATAATTATCTTCATGGTCGGACCATGCGAGGCAACAAGTTGCAAGTATGTGCAACCGAGCATGACGAATGAACCTCGCTTGGACATGGGTCGACGGATGTATCGAGACCAACAATGTTTCTTGCGTTTCACTTGCATTGATACTTCACGGCAAACTTGAGATTCGTAGTGTACTGGTTATCACGTCCGCCTCATACGGGGAAGGTCCTGGGCTCAATCCCCAGCGAAAACATTGTTGTTTTTTATTTTTAAAAATATCTGTTTGTGCCCGTTCTTTTACCCCTTTATTGCCAACACTAGATTATCCGCGGCGTAGCATACGCCGCTAATGATTTAGTGACGGGTGAAGACTTCCTGAAAGACACAGTTGTCAAAATGTGGTGGGTTTGGGCAAATGACTGTGAGTGAATGAAAAGAAGGAACTCTGGAGAGACCCGCGGCGTAGCATAAGCCGCAGACTTGCTCATCATAGACAGTGCAAATAATGGTTGGGGGATAACCATATAGATGTGTGTGATATTTATAAAAAAATAATTATTAATTAGCTTATCTAATGCCAGTTAATGTAAATTGATTTATGTAAATTTCTAAAATATATACGTCCATTATATGATTCTAATTATCTTCAAATATTTTAAAATTCAAGAAATAAAAAGAAACGAAATAGCTTTTCAAATATTGTCTATTACTCAGTTTCTTTATTATTGCCAGTTTCCAAGTCCTATAAGCAAATTGATAGTTAATTTTAAAAGAAAATTATTTTTAAAAATATATTATTGATTTTTAATATAAATTTGTTAAATAAAATTTGAATCTATTATTTTATACATTTAAAAAATAATAATAATACTAACAATTTAGAATTCACTGCTTTGTTTATTGCCTAACAAGGTTAGTGCAAAGTAAGTTGTGTTTCTTAATTTTAGCATTTTTTGTTAACAGTGTGCCTATTTATTTCAGGATTTTATATACATACATATCCACATATACATATACAAAGCTTTCATTTCAATCACAAAAAGCAGCAGTAGTAAAAAAAGACCCATACTTTTTGAAAATTATTTTATTTAATCAGTTAAATAAATTAATGTGATCATTTTAAAATATATGTATATAAATTTTTATGAAAAGTCTAGTTGTGTCACTAAAGTTAATAGCTATACGGTTGAATTAATTTATGAGATATGTTGATAAGCAGGCACTGATTGATAAATTTAAGATTTTATTTCCTTGAAATACGCCTTAAAGATATAAATTAATACAATAACACCATCCTTATGTCTTGTGCCCAGCAAGTAACACAACACGACTACCACATATTTGCAGCGTTAAAATATATTGAAAGAAAACAATTTTAGAGTTTTAAATATCAATCTGCTTAAAATGAGAGAATATTACCTTAATATTTATACGGGTAGCGTTGTTTGGAGAATATTTAAAAAACGTTTCATCTTCCGTGAGTCCTTCAAATAAAATGACGAAGTGTAAAAAGTCTTCCACTAGAGAAAAAAAAAGGATTATGTTTTAGCTTCATTTTATAGAATTGATCAAAAATTTATAAATTTTTCTAATCTTAACTTTTCTGTTACAGGCGCTCTTTCTATACATAAGATTATTGGGTCCAAGGCGTGTCTATGGTTTGTGTCTAGCTTCTGCATTTTTATTAGAGTGTTATATGTTGATAAAGTGTTGGTTTTCCTGGTTTCTTCAGGCTAGCAATTACACGCCAGAATTCCGTGCGGGATGAACAAGAATTTGTAAGTTTTGTTCTTGCATACGGAATTCGAACTTTGTTTTTATCCTCATGTCTGTTTGAGGGTTGTATTAAGTTATCTTTGTGTTGCATTTCTAAATTAGAATTAATTGCTTCATATATAATTACTTTTTACTCTTGGTTCCTCTTTCCTCTAGTGTTTCAAGGTTTAATGATTTAACTAATGTTATTATCAGTGACAGTCGTGAACATTCTCTAGTAATGAATCTGAAAACTCTTTTTTAGATTTTTTATAGTTTATCAATGTTTTATTTGTGGATTGGTGCTATACAGAAGATGAATATTCTAGTAGAGGTCTCACAAAAGTGACTTAACATTTTAGTTAATATTTTTATTACATCTGTAAAAGTGTCTATTTATAAAGCCTAATGTTACCTTTGATTTGTTTTGTAACCTCAATGAGATGGGGATTCCATGATAGTTTCGTATTTATTATTACTCCTAAGTATTTTGCATCTTTAGTTTGGGTTAGTTCATTTCCATGAATGAAATATTTTGAACTTATATGTTTCTTTTTCTTTGTTACTACTTAACCTTTGACACTTTTATGGTTGGAAAAACTTACTACAGTTAGTTTTCCATTTTATCAATTCATCTAAGTCTTTTTTGTAACATTTTGCTATATTGCTCTGATTTATATTTAATGACTAGCAGACTCGTCGTGCGTTGCAACGATCTCAGTAAAAAGGAATACATATAGATAAAAAAATAAATAATTACATTAAGGGTCACCGGGCCCATCTGTTTAACATTATGACGTTCAAAAATCTGTTCATTTCAATCAAATCATAACAAATATAAAAATATATTTACCTATATTGCTCAATATCGTGTAAAATTAAATGGGTAATACAATATTAAAAGTTTAGTAAGAAACACATTTAGGGCCCCCAGCCCCGAAGAAATGGACATTAGGAAACTATTGTCATATAGTATTTCAATATTGGCTACCAATTTGTTATATACTAAGTTTGGTTATGATCCATCAATTTATCTAATAGCTAACGCTTAAACTAATTTTTATATAGCACGCACGCAGGCACGCACGCACGCACGCACGCACGTACACACGCAGGCAGGTAGACACGCACGCACGCATGCACACACACACGCACACACACACATACACACATACACACACACATACACACATACATACATACATACATACATACATACATACATACATACATACATACATACATACATACATACATACATACCTACATACCTACCTACCTACCTACCTACATACATACATACATACATACATACATACATACATACATACATACATACATACATACATACATACATAAATACATACATACATACATACATACATACATACACATACATACATACATACATACATACATACATACATACATACATACATACATACATACATACATACATACATACATACATACATACATACATACATACATACATACATACATACATACATAACATACATACATACATACATACATACATACATACATACATACATACATACATACATACATACATACATACATACATACATACATACATACATACATACATACATACATACATACATACATACATACATACATACATACATACATACATACATACATACATACATACATACATACATGCATACATACATACATGCATACATGCATACATGCATACATGCATACATGTATACATGCATACATGCATACATGCATACATGCATACATGCATACATGCATGCATACATACATACATACATACATATATACATACATACTTTGATTTATATATATAGATAAATGGAACATTTTTGGTGTATCCTTATTTTCACTGAAAAAATAATTAATCTTAAAATATCGAATTTTAAAACATTCTAAATACTTGCTAAATTAATCCTAAATAATAACAAAATGCCACAAAAACCAGTTTAAATAAAAAAATAATAATAATTTACACAACTGTGTATACAATTAAAATATAAATTGCAAAAAAATGAACGTACTTTTACTTATAGCTATTTCAGAACATGGGCCAGTGCTGTTAACTCCTGGGAAGTTTCCCAAATCGTGGGAATTTTTTTAAAGCCACATTGAGGCAAATTTATAGAAATGGGAATTTATGAGGATTTAGCCTTAAATATGGGAATATTTGAGATTGCTTCACCAACAGAATTTAATGCATTTGGGAATTTTTAGTCTAATTGGGAATTTTTTTTACTCCTGCCTGGGAAAAGTATGCATCTTGAGTTAACAGCACTGACATGGGTGTTGGGAGGATAGTGGTGTGAAACAAATGAGAGATCTGGATAAGGGATGTATTCCTATAAATATCCACATGCAAAGTCACAAAGGTAAGATACTTTTACAGGAAAACAGAAAAAAGGTGTGTAACAATTACATGATTAATATACACACTCAGATCAACAATGAATATATAGCACCTGTTAACAATGTTATATATATCAAACATACACTTACCTGTTACATGAAGTTGTGAAAAATTTTGCTTTTTATTATCCTGAAAAGAAACCTCACATTTTAAACAAAATTATTACATGATAATTAGGGCTGTAATCGATTAATTTAAATTTAATCGTTAACTGTTGAAAAATTATCGATCAATTAATCGATAATTTCGATTAAAGCCAAAAATAGAAATTTATGACATCATTTAATTGAACATTTCAAGGGAAGTAACAAAAACAGATAATTGACTTTTTAATGCCAATTCGATCTATTTTTAGCACGTTTTTAACTTGCTTTCGTTATATCTGTCAACAATTTTTTTTTAGTTTCTGCCGGTCCACATAAATTAATAAAATAAATTTTTAATATTACGTGGGATATGCTTGTACGTAAAAAAAACTTATATAATACCTTAATAATTAATGATTTATTACTAAAATTTTTAAAAAATATTATAAATATTTTCTTAAATTTTAATCGAATTTTTATCGATTAAAATTATTTTAATCGCATTTAATCGATAACATTTTAACGATTAATCTAGAAGTTAATCGATAATTTCCGCAGCCCTAATGATAATGCATTATTTACTATTTACTATAATTATACTGTTACATATATACGAGATTTGTAGTTTAGATTTTATGATTTGTATACTGTTTTCCAGTCTGTGCAGTGCATCGCAAAACTTTTCAAAACAATTACGAACGCATAAGTGTGAAATTCACGGTGGGTTGCCAAAATGCGCGCTCGGCTGGAGTACTGAGGGTCATGGTTCGAATCACCGTGAAGGCAGGGATTTATTCCTGGGGCAAATGTTGTCACTGACTACATCCAGCTCCGAATGGGTACCTAAAACTAGTTAGGGAAACAAGGGTGAATGGGCATTGAGTGGAACCCACATAACCGTGACCTGTAATTGCTGCGTAATTTGCCAATACTTACTTAACAGAACGTAGGGCGCATTAATCTACTGTAAAGAAGGAGCTTTTGTATTGATAAAACAATACAAAGCTTGCATCAAGATTTGAAGTTATGTAGCATACATTGCATGCCCTAAAATTACTGCCACATTTAATAATTCGCAATTTAATAGCTTTGTTCAATTGTTGCTATAGATAAACATTTCTTATGGTGGTAGGGGAGCAGTGGGGAAGGTGGTTAACAGGGATTAGCTGTTTTTTAAAGTTTTATAGAAAAGGCTTCGGCTATTTGGACCACGGGCAGGTTACTTGAGACCTAAATGTAATTGCATTTTGAACCAAAAAACCTCAAGGTTTTTTAACTCAAATTTTGAGTTAGATAGACGTTATTTCTCTTTCACTCACCCTAGATGATATTTAGAGTAAGGGAGCCTGGTTGTTATTGGGCAATATTGTCAAAATTATTGTTTATATTGTAGGTACGAAAGTTTATAAATTTTACAATGAACCAACGAAACTTAGATTGAACATTGATCAAGAATAAGAATTAGGCACTGAAACGTCATAAGTATAGAAAAAAATACAAAAACAAAACTAATTGTTAACAATATGTTTAACTTCTATACGCATGATGCGGTGTTCTGCTGGTCTTAATGCTTTAAGTAAAAAAAATAATAACGAAATTCCAGATCTCCTTTTTTAAAGAGAAATCTGTTTTGTAGATAGATGCTATGTAATCGCTTAAATTTTAATATGAAATTTGTAGCATAGAATTTCAAGTAAAAGTATAACTTTATTAAATAATGGGAGAGTAAACGGTCTACTTTTCTATACCAAGTGCATGGATCCTACCATGGGTCAAGGTCCTGGTTATTATTCTCAAATGAGGGACAATGAACACGTCATGTTTGAGCATGAGGCTCGCGTGATCAATTAGCGGGTGGGATGAGTCCACGGGCCTCAACATATGGGACAAAGCAGATCTCAAAACTAAATAAAATTAAAACTCTGTACCAGGTATAAATAAATAAATATATATATATATATATATATATCTCCATTTTTGATATTTTCTAGCTTTTCGTTCTTCTGGTGTCCCAACAGAGACGAGACGACTATGTCAAACCGACTCCACCCCAGCACAAGTCTTATTCGGGGGGGGAGAGGATGGGGGCGGAACTAGATAATTGACGGATCGCAGAGAGGGGACCAATAGATTGTTTGACGGACAATGCGTGGCCTCGGGACTGGTGAGTTGGTTATAGGACGTGACCAACTACGGACACGGGGAGATTGTGATTTGACTTAGAACGGTTGAAAGTTAAAGAAAGTGAAGCGATTTTTAGTGTAATGTGGAAGTCAGACCAGTGAACCAAAACACTGAAGTAATTATTGTAATATCAGTCTCGGTGTTTGAGATTGAGTACGAGAGCAGACGAGCAAAGTGTGGCTATGTTACACGGAAGGAGTAAAAGCAGATTATACTCCGAGTACCAAGGTCCCTACAACCGGTGCCTGCAAGGTTCTCTACAATATTCCCTTTATCTCACCCTACTATTTTTTTTTCAATTATTTCCACCAAAATCACAACCAATCTTATTCATGGACGTACTCTATCACAAACGATGTGGCCACCGTGAACCACACGCTGTGCATTCTCTCCCATTCCACAACTTAGCAGATCTTAACATCAAACAAACGGTATCCAACCTTGACAGACATTACTAATTTAATCTAAAGGAATATTTATTACATGTTAAATTTGAAGAAAAAAAAATTGCGGAACTTGCCACTCATTACAAACCTCTTCAATATTTGTTCAAATAGTTTAATATCGCTGAATTTTCATAACAATGAATTTTGTAAAAAAAAACCAACAATAAAGGAACGATTTTTGACGTTGTTTGCCCTTGCGATGGATGTTGAGGCCCACGGTATCATCAATCGCCAAGGAATCATAAGTAACGCATGCACCTGCACAAAGCGTTTGAGACCATCGACCACATTGCTATTCAATGACTATGCAGATCAAGCCTCGGTTTATGCGTAATATTGTTCCTTTATAAGAGAATTCTCTCTCTTTCACCCCCTCACGCCGGAAGATAAAGAAGGTTTCATACGGGTTTTAGCCTCTTTGGCAAGAACCTTTGAGTATGTTAAATCTGTCTATCTCAAGTATTAATCGTATAGTTTATTATTTTAATTTGTATTATAGTTCAGTTGTGTTATACTCATTTCTTAGTGTGAGATGTTAGTGTTTTTGATAGGGAGTTAATGTATGTTATATTGTTTGTTTATTTTAGACCACAAAAATTGGAGTAAAAGTATGAGTTATAGTTGGAGTTTTTAAAAAAAAAGAGTACAATAAAGATTAGAGATTGAAAGTACCACGGCAGAAGAACCTATTAGAACCAGCCAGTGTAAAACCAAACTCGTTGATGTGATTGACAGTTTACCTATAGGGGAACGCCAGGCTGTAGCGGGCAGAGGGGAAGCCAGTGGTGAAGATCTAAGAAAGCTGACTGTCGAGAAGAACGATGGAGCCTGATCTTACATAACAAGTCGAGCCATTCGAGACGGACGAAACATCGCGTTATCCCGTAAAGAGAAACCACAAGAGAAGCAATGCTACTATTGACCTTTTTATTTTGATAACAGTATTTGTATTGATTTGTTTAATATTGTCATTGTACAAACAATTTGTTCTGTTACTCCACTGCTACAGCTTTCCCGGATAATCATTTTTGCTACCCTTTCGTGGAAAACAATACTTGGGCTGCCCAATTGATTGGACCCTCGGCACCGAGAGAATGAACATTAGGGGTTCAATTCCTTTTGATATTTAAAATTGGCCATGAGGTTGTATTAGCCAAGTTTGGCCAAGAACCATCAATTTACCCAGTGGCAACTTTAAAAATATATTTATAGCTTAAGGACAAAACGACATTTTTTGCCCGGTCTCCCAAATGAGAGATACTTTGAAATATATTTTGCGATTTATGAAGACGATTAGATAAATAGTTTTGTAAGTCATTAAGTACAGATATATTCATTATTTTTTGTATAATTAAAAAAAAACATCTTTACGTGTGAGCGTAGGAAACAACAGTCAATGTTAAAAATTTAAAGGAACTTTCAAAGTGTCTAATTAATAATTTTTTATAAAAACATTATAGGTCAATTAAATATATGCGTGTTTTTTAAACAGAGAAGGATACTTTTAAAAAGTAAAATTTCATAATTTAAAACCAATTAACAATGAGTATTACATTTTACAGAGTTAAAGATTTTAAAAAACAAACTTTATCGCTTATCTACCTTCAAGAACAACGTCTTTTAAAAAATCCTTTATATTAACTCGTGGTGTCTGGTTGATTGCTTGCTTGTTTGCTTGTTTGTCAAAAAAAATTTGGATTGATTTTTAACCCACTTTCTCGTACGCTAGCCAGCTGAAATTTTGCAGGCAGTTTTGTGCCGATGATAAAAACGAAGTATCAAAATTTCAGATCGATCGCATGTACTGTAATTAAATTATTGAATTTTTAGATTATTTTATTTATCTCTATGTATCATGTTATTTTTTGAGATAGAGTGTCGTGGTGCGTATTATATTGAACAACCTTTATAATACTATCCTGTTGCGCGATTCGGTGCGTATTATATGGAAGATAATGTTTAAAAATATATTCCCGATTGGTGCGCATTATATTAAACATTTTTTACGAGATATACCTAAAACTTAGGATTTTTAGATTGTCGTGCGCTGCGTATTATAATGAATATTCTTTTATTTATGTCTCGTATATAAAGGATTTTTAGTCAAAAACTTGGTTTTTAAGTTGTTTTTTTTAAATTCTCCTTTTAAAGCATTTATATTAACTCGTGGTGTCTGGTTGATTGCTTGCTTGTTTGCTTGCTTGTCGAAAAAACTTTGGATCGATTTTAACCCACTTCTTCGTTAGCTAGCGTGTAAACATTTTGCAGGCAGACTCGTGCCTATGATAAAACGAAGTATCAAAAGTTCAGATTGATCGCATGTACTGTAATTAAAATATTGAATTTTTAGATTATTTTATTTATCTCTATGTATCAAAATCATATTAAATTTTTGAGATAGAGTGTCGTGGTGCGTATTATACTGAACAACCTTTCCTGTCGTGCAATAAGGTACGTATTTTATTGACAACACTTTTTATAAACATATTCCTGATCGGTGCGCATTATATTAAACATGTTTTACGACACAACTTCAATTTTGTATTGTTGGATGGTCTTGCGCTGCAAATTATAATGAACATTCTTTTAGTGATGTCTCGTACATAAAGGATTTATAGTCAAAAAGTTAGTTTTTACGGGTTTTTTAATTTAAAAATTATCTTAAACTTATTATTTCCTTTGTTGGCTCTAATATTGTTTAGGAAAAAACATTAAAATTTCGTTTTTTACCTAGTGCTCTATTCATCAACAGGCTAGTTCTGTCTAATACTCTTTTTTATTGCATACGACTAAGAACAATTAAACGAATAACTAAAAACACTTAATAGTTTTTTGATATGTTTTCGAAATGCTACATAACAAAAGCAAAAAGGGACATGCAATCCAACTTCACCAATTGTAAAATATAGCGTGAGTTATCTTCCATTATGTGGATGAAGTATTTTGAAATCGAAAATAATACATTATATAGTAACGTTTATTCCTACCTCAATAACGTATAATTTTAGTTTCTTTTTGGCAGACAGAATTTGTGGGTCTTCGTATTGAGATCTCATGGATTTTAAAAACTTCTTTGTTCCCTGAATAACCAGTAAACTACCTACAAAATATTAATAGACATGAATTAATTATGAATTGGATATTTAGTAATATATCCTGTTCAAAAATGTTTGATTGAATGCCAATATATTAAATAAAGCTTAAAGTTTTATGTTTTTTTATAATAAATAATAATTATTAGCAATTTTAAGTAAGTCTATATTCAAATGTAAATCAGAAATAACAAAACTCGTTTAGATGTCCTTACCATTTTCTAAGGCTAATTCTAAGATGTCTTTAATAAAACGTCGACCGTACGGATCATTCAGTTGTTCATTTTGGTCAGATCCAACCAACCAGATTACTAGCTGTGAAAAAAATAATTATACAATTACCTACCTACCGTCTCAATTCTAACAACTGTATGATATTTACTTGATCAAGAAAATGCTGTAATGATACTTATATATATATATATATATATATATATATATATATATTAGGGCTGGTAACAATTAAATTTATTTTATTAACCTGTAAATATTAATCGATTAATCGATTAACTAACGATTTATTTAACACATATATAGATACATTGAAAACATCAAGGGAAATAACAAAAACTGGTAATTGACATTTTTTCTTCTAATGAGTTATTTCCCCTGTCGCCATATTTACGTTTTTCACGTCTAAATAAATTTATCATAATAAACGGAAAAAGTTTGTAGGTTAAAAAAATGTTATGAATTATTAATTATTGTTAAAATTATTAATAAATTGAAAAAAAAATTGAAATATTTTTTTTGAAATTTTAAACGAATTTTTATTGATTAAAATAATTTTAATCGGTAACAATTTTTAATGAGTAATCAATAAATTAATCGTTGATGTTCGCAGCCCTAATATATAAATGTATATAGGTGTATTTCGAGCCACGAAGCATGAGATCTTGAGTGAATTTCGCATTTGAATTTTTTATTATGTCTAACTAAGTTTTACATGTAAAATGCCTAACCCTTTCCAAGCAACACAGAAACAACACTAAAAACTAAATAAAAATATCAAGGAATACCAGAGAAATATAATATGACCCGTAATCATTAACATTACACATTATAAATCTAATAAATAATAGTAAATGAATGAAAACAGAATAGAATACATTTTATTAACCACCTGTATAGGGTTCGGAAGTAGAAACGTTTTTAGGTTCTCCACAATTTCATCCCGGTCAGCCTACATTTTTTAAACACAACATAAATGATTTATATAAAAACGATTTAATGCTCTAGATTTTAAGAAAAAAATCAGAAACACTTCATTTATACAATGAGTTGCCTATATATATATATATATGTGTGTGTGTTTATTGAAGATAAAGGAAACGATTATATTTTGCTTCTTAAAGAACTATAAAATAAAGAATAAAATAAAAAAAGATTTACCTTTTCTCTTGATGGTGATCTGGTGTAAGAGGGAAAATTACACAATTTAAGGGTTAACTTAAATATTTACTCTATGTTTAAGCCCAAAAACTAAACCACAATGCACAATTGGAATTGTTGATAAGTATATTCACTAACTGCATGGTCTTTCTAGTTTAAAAACTTCAATATAAAGGAATATTCCTAATTAATGTTTCATGAAATACTCTTTGAAAATAAAGTTTCCAAGAAAATTTCAAAGCACACAATATAAAATGCATGCATTCATACATTTGTAGTTTTAATACCTGTGGTCCCCACCTTCCCCCAATATTTCTCAAGCGGCTTAATGCTTAATATAAATGCAAGTGTTATTTTAAAAAACTGCCTAAATACCAAAAACTCAAAGAGTATTTTATAAAATATATTTTAATTAAATAAAATATTTACTTTAAGAAAATGTAAAATTTTAATATTACCTTGAATTTTCCTTAACTTTTGTATTTTGTCTGGATAAATTTTGGAGTTTAATGTCTTTCGGCTATAGAGAGACACGGGGAAAAAATAAAGTTAAGAAATATGGTGCATTTACTAA
>CALYLW010000774.1:100871-120871 GCA_944989445.1 Ampullaceana balthica | reverse complement strand
AATGTCCTTCATGTTGTTGTTGTTTTGTTGTTGTTTTGTTGTTGTTTTTGTTGCTGTTAAACCCGGGAAAGCCGGGTACTTGCCCCTAGTATCTAATATATAAAGCTCAGTTGTTTGTATGTTTCAATTTCAACTTTCTGTTCATTACCCAATCACGGAAAAACCAAATGACGGACGGGGACCAAATTTGGCAGGACGGTTCCTTTTACCCCGGAGATGGTTTTAAGTTATTTTTTGTAATTGTCCCTTTTTGCCCGAATGCCGTAAATTAAATAATCAGAAAATGCAGAGACAAAGAATGAAAAATTTAACCTCATTTCTATATTGAACAACTTTACGCGGACGTTCAAATTCCGTTCAAAGCGAGTAATTTTTGGTGAAGTTTTTTTCCCCAATACTTTATTTTCAGCGGTGCGCATTCAAAAAAATATTATATTGTCTAATTACGGTGCGCACATTTTCGTGTACGCTTCTTTTCAAAAAATAAAATATAAGCATAAAACAATGACGTAATTTAATATTTCTATACAATCCATACAGACCACGGGAATCAATATACATAATTAACATAAGTGACTTATCCGTGTTTGATAAATACGAAATATTAATCTTGATGAAATGTACACAAAGTATTTCATAATAATTATAAATCCTCAAATCCTATTTCTACATCGTTGCCTTTTCACAAAATTAAAATATAAGCATAAAACTATGACGTCATTTGTTTTAATTATTTTCTGTTCCATAAATCGACATTTAATGAAAACCAATTTATGTAATAATTGTATATATTAGATTTATTGGCGCTATAGGTTACGTAGATTTTGCCTTTGGGCGTTGGGGGGGGGGTTGTTCTATATTATCTTTATCTCATAGACGCTGATGCAAATATTGTATTAAGTACAATTGTGTTACGATGCAGTGTCGTAATAAGCTTTTTTTTTAGTGACGACGGTGGTGGAGATCTTTTGGAAAAAATGTCAACAAAGCAGTGGCCTTTTTTAATGGATACAAACAAACAAACATACAAACATCAACTTAGCTTTATATATTAGATATGCATTTAAATTATTTTATTTCAATTTTTCCACGATGCATTGGATTAATATTTTACATGTGTGAATGAAATTGCAATTTTTAAAAATATAATTCATAACTTGACATTTAATTAAAAACCATAGATGTAGCGAGTTTATTGTATGTGGAAAGGGACGGCCTATGTCAAACAAATTTACAATTTAAAAAGGTTTACATAAGCTATATATTTACACTATACATAATAAACTTTCGCTACCGAACGCATTAACAGAAGTTGACTAAATTTAATAAAGTGATCCTGAAAACGCTTAATTAATATGAATTGCGAATTGAACATGTTATGTTAATTCCTTTGTAGTCGGAATAACATAGGTCATTTCTAAGGTTATTTTTTAATCATTTTTTAGATGTGCTTATTAACAGACGGCTGAATCTTTTATTTAGTGTGGATATATAACTATACAAAATATTTTTCAGAATCAAAATCTGGTGTGTGTATTAAATATAATTTACAAAATATGATGCCTTATCAGAAATATGGAACAAAAAAATGATTTCTTTTTGAAATTATACACATTGTACAAAAAACGTAAATATAAGTCGTAAAATTTAGAGACATAATTTTTAAAAATATTATTTCCCTGTTAAAACAACTATGAATACGTCAAAAGGAGAGTTATTTTGGTCCAGTACATTAACTTTATAACAAGACTTTATTTTATGCGGCCAGCTTTCTATAATCTTTTATTGTCTAAATAGGGTGTGCACATTTCTTGATATCATTTTAATGGTGGTCGGACACTTCGACCCCGGATGGTTCGACCCTGCCTGTTCGACCACAGGACGTTACGACCCCAGGAGATTTCGACCCCGGACGTTTCGACCCCTTCGTATCAACACAAAGAAGACTGAAGTCCTCCATCAGCCAGCGCCTGGAAGGCCCTACGTTGAGCCCAACATCACTTTAAACGGCCAGAGACTCAACACAGTGCAACGGTTCACATACCTGGGCAGCACACAGTCGCAAAATGTCACCATCGATGACGAAGTGAGCGTCAGAATTGCCAGAGCCAGCTCCACTTTTGGCAGGCTGTACCCAAATGTCTGGAACAGAAGAGGCATTACCATCCAGACCAAGCTGAAAGTGTACAGGGCGGTGGTGCTCCCCACACTGCTATATGCGTGTGAAACATGGACTGTGTATCAGCGTCATGCTAGGAAGCTTAACCACTTTCATACAACAAGCCTCAGGAAGATCCTCGGCATAAAGTGGCAAGATAAAATACCAGACACAGTGGTACTGACCAAGGCAGGTCTCCCCAGCATATTCACATTCCTGTTGCAGTCCCCAGCTTCGTTGGGCAGGGCACGTGGTCCGAATGCCAGACGAGAGACTGCCAAAGAGACTCCTCTATGGCGAGCTCCAGCATGGCCAGCGGTCCCACGGTGGGCAAAAGAAACGCTTCAAAGACACACTGAAAGCCTCACTGAAAGCGTTTGCCATCAACCCAGACACGTGGGAACTTGCTGCAATGGACTAATCCACCTGGCGTTCTTCCATACACGAAGGTGCCAAAGCATGCGAGGCAAACCGGATCACCTCCGCAGAAAAGAAGAGGCAAGCCCGAAAGGCCCGTGCTGTCAACCCTCCTGGAGATGTCCCACTCGTCCCTTGTCCCTTCTGTTCCCGAACCTTCCGTGCAAGGATCGGCCTCATCAGCCATCTGCGCACGCACAAACAAAGCCAGTCCCAGCAACCCTCGGATGACTAGAGTGGTCTTCGTCGAATCGACGGACGAACAACATCTACACAGCATAATTTTTTAAATAGATTTTTAAATATACTTTTTAAAATGAATTATTTTTAAAATTAAATTTTGGTATAACAATAATTTAGCTTAAAATAGTATCCATTAAAAATTAAATACAGTTTGAAATTGTTATTGACAACCAGTCAATATTCAACGCGAATTAATGATTGTGATCAATGAACCATTCCTCTGAGGTAGTAAGTCCTTCAAAACCTATCCTACTCCACCCCCCCCCACCCGTCCGATGTAATCGGACAAAACAAAGGCAATGTGGTCAGATAGTCCTTTCTAAAGGTGTCAACATTGTCTCTGCCCCCCACTTACTCTATTTACCCCCGCCAGCACATGGCTTTGCTGTGGTGGTCATTGATTGTAGCCTTCGTAACACGAGATTATGAAACCCTCAGACGAAATGTAAACAACAATGACGTAACATTCAGTCAGGTCATACAGGTCCAGCAGCTTGAATGTTGTCTGCTAGGCGGCGGTATTAACTATTGAAATTTATGAACTTTAAATACTGACAACTTTGTACGTCTTATTAAAATCAGTATTACTGAAGAAACAGAAGTAAATGCAAAGGGCGAGGGGTTTGTAATGGTTTCAGCGCCTGCATTCAGCATGTCATCACCTTTAATAAAAATAATTTTTTAAAAACAAAATTAATTATAAAAAAAAGCAATTTCGTTTGTTTTTGTTATCACAGTGAAAATCTTTGAACGACTTAAATATATACATTTTTAAAACCCAATAATAAATTAAGTACTTTTTAAGTGTGTTTAGTTTGGGATAGGAGTTGAGATACGTTTTAAAATTTTTTAATTGATAATATGCCGAAAATTAATATTTAAAAATGTATAAAAAAAACAAAAAAATAACAACAAAGAAAACAAAAAATAATTTTACGGTGTAGAAAGGAAAGGGTCGAAACGTCCGGGGTCGAAACGCCCTGGGGTCGAAAGGTCCTGTGGTCAAACTGTCTGGGGTCGAATCATCCGGGGTCGAATCATCCGTGGTCGAACCGTCCGTGGTCGAACTGGCAGGGTCGAACCGTCCGGGGTCGAAACGTCCGGGTGTCGAAGTGTCCGTAATTCCATTTTAATACGACGTTTTGATTTTTTTAAAAAAAGTATTTTAGAAAGTACATTTATAATTTTGTTTATTGGTGCTATGAGTTATGTAGCCTTTGCCTTTTTAAGGGATAGTGCCATATGTTCTTTATCTCATAGACGCGGTTACAAATATTGTATTACTTACAATTGTGTTACTATTTAGTGTCGTAATTATATATGAAATTTTTGAGTGACGAGGGTGATAGAGCTCTTTTGGAAAACCTATCAGTTATGTTTATTTAGTACAAGTGGGAATGAAATAGTAAATTTAGTTAATATGGTCGTCAAGATTCATTATTTAATAAATCATATCTTTTAAATAGTAAGGTAATTTTAAAAGACACAGCATTAAGTGGTAAAATGGTAAAAATTAAATAATTGTGTCTGTTGTTTTTTTTCTCTTTTTTTTTCTTAAATATATTCAATTATATTTATTATTTTTTTCCTTAAAATGGCATATCTCTGTTTCCCATAAGATTTTAACTAAAAGATGAAATCTGAAATTTAACTTGGCAAATAAAAATTGTAATAACCAGCAACTAATACTTGGGAAAAAGGGTCAGCACACTCCCGCTACAAGGAGCGGGTATATTTCTAGTAATATATAAAGCTCAGTTGTTTGTATCTGCGTCGTATGTTTCACTTTTCAACTTTCTGTTCGTTACACAATCACGGAAAAACCAAATGACGGACGGGGACCAAATTTGGCAGGACGGTTCCTTTTACCCCGGAGATGGTTTTAAGTTATTTTTTGTAATTGTCCCTTTTGCCCGAATGCCGTAAATTAAATAATCGGAAAATGCAGAGACAAAGAATGAAAAATTTAACCTCATTTCTATATTGAACAACTTTACGCGGACGTTCAAATTCCGTTCAAAGCGAGTTATTTTTGGTGAAGTTTTTTTTTCCCCAATACTTTATTTTCAGCGGTGCGCATTCAAAAAATATTATATTGTCTAATTACGGTGCGCACATTTTCGTGTACGCTTCTTTAAAAAAATAAAATATAAGCATAAAACAATGACGTAATTTAATATTTCTATACAATCCATACAGACCACGGGAATCAATATACATAATTAACATAAGTGACTTATCCGTGTTTGATAAATACGAAATATTAAACTTGATGAAATGTACACAAAGTATTTCATAATAATTATAAATCCTCAAATCCTATTTTTACATCGTTGCCTTTTCACAAAATTAAAATATAAGCATAAAACTATGACGTCATTTGTTTTAATTCTTTTCTGTTCCATAACTCGACATTTAATAAAAACCAATTTATGTAATAATTGTATATATTAGATTTATTGGCGCTATAGGTTAAGTAGATTTTGCCTTTGGGCGTGGGGGGGGGGTGGGCATCATAGACGCTGATGCAAATATTGTATTAATTACAATTGTGTTACGATGCAGTGTCGTAAATATATATGAGCTTTTTTAGTGACGACAGTGGTAGAGATCTTTTGGAAAAAATGTCAACAAAGCAGTGGCCTTTTTTTAATTGATACAAACAAACAAACATACAAACATCAACTGAGCTTTATATATTAGATATGCGTTTAAATTATTGTATTTCAATTTTTCCACGATGGATTGGATTAATATTTTACATGTGTGAATGAAATTGCGACTTTTTAAAATATAATTCATAACTCGACATTTAATTAAAAAAACCATAGATGTAGCGAGTTTATTTTATGTGGAAAGCGATGGCCTATGTCAAATAAACTTACACTTTAAAAAGTTTACATAAGCTATATATTTACACTAAACATAATAAACTTTCGCTACCGAACGTATTAACAGAAGTTGACTAAATTTAATAAAGTGATCCTGAAAACGCTTAATTAATATGAATTGCGAATTGAACATGTTATGTTAATTCCTTTGTAGTCGGAATAACATAGGTCATATTAAAAGATGCTTTTTAATCATTTTTCAGATGTGCTTATTAACAGACGGCTGAATCTTTTATTTAATGTGGATATATATATATACAAATATTTTTCAGAAACAAAATCTGGTGTGTGTGTATTAAATATAATTTACAAAATATGATGCCTTATCAGAAATAGGGAACAAAAAAATGATTCCTTTTTGAAATTATACACATTGCACAAAAACCGTAAATATAAATCGTAAAATTTAGAGACATAAATTTTTTAAAATATTATTTCCCTGTTAAAACAACTATGAATACGTCAAAAGGAAGAGTTATTTTGGTCCAGTACATTTACTTTATAACAAGACTTTATTTTATGCGGCCAGCTTTCTATAATCTTTTATTGTCTAAATATGGTGTGCACATTTTCTTGATATCATTTTAATACGACGGTTTTTTTAAAAAAAGTATTTTAGAAAGTACATTTATAATTTTGTTTATTGGCGCTATGAGTTATGTAGCCTTTGCCTTTTTAAGGGATAGTGCCATATGTTCTTTATCTCATAGACGCGGTTACAAATATTGTATTACTTACAATTGTGTTACTATTTAGTGTCGTAATTATATATGAAATTTTTGAGTGACGAGGGTGATAGAGCTCTTTTGGAAAACCTATCAGTTATGTTTATTTAGTACAAGTGGGAATGAAATAGTAAATTTAGTTATTATGGTCGTCAAGATTCATTATTTAATAAATCATATCTTTTAAATAGTAAGGTAATGTTAAAAGGCACTGCATTAAGTAAAAAGCAACTCGCGCGGTAAAATGGTAAAAATTAAATAATTGTGTTGTTTTTTTTCTCTCTCTTCTTTTTTCTTAAATATATTTAATTATATATTTTTCCCCCAAAAATGGAATATCTCTGTTTCCCATAAGATTTTAACTAATACATGAATCTGAAATATAACTTGGCAAATAAAAAAAAAGACTCGTAAACTTAAAGTTTTTGACTATAAATCCCGTATATATAAGACAGAACTGAAAGTATTGATTATGTTCCAACGCGACAAACATTTACATACTGAAAATGAGTGATATCCACCTTGTTAAAACACGAGATGTTGTCACCGATGGCTGGCGTGTAGTCAAGTGACCAGTAAAATGTAGACAATAGCGACTGCTGCATATAGTTTATATAGACTGACTAAAAATGCATTCATTTAATAACTGTCAGTTCGACTGATCTGAAATTTTAATACGATGCATTGTTAGGTGCAACGTGTTTGTGTGCCAAATTTCAGCTCGATGGCTGTACGGAAAGTGGGTCATTTTTTACTTTTGTTTTTCCGCCCGCCCGACGAACAACGACAGACAGAGAGTCAGAGAGAGACGGCGGTAAAGTTAATATAAGGCATTTAAAAAACAACCCCGTAAGAACAAAGTTTTTCACTATAAATCTCTTATATGTGAGGCAGAACTTAAAGTATTGATTATTTTCAAACGGGACAAACATTTACAGACTGAAACCGAAGTTATATCCCCAAGTGACCCGTTAAATGTAAACAATAGCGACCGCTACAGATAGTTTATATAGATAAACTTAAAATGCATTAATTTCATTACGGTACATTGGATCGATTTTAAATTTTAATACCATGCTTTGTTAGGTGACACAAGAATGTGTGCCAAATTTCAGCTCGATGGCGTCACGCGGAAATGGGTCATTTTTTACTTTTGTTTTTTCCGCCCGACGTACTAAGAGATGACGACAGACAGAGAGAGAGAGAGAGAGACAAGATTTCGAAGTTAATATAAGGGATTTAAAAATTGTAATAACCAGCAACTTCTACTGGAAAAAAGTGTCAGCACACTCCCGCTACGAAAAGCGGGTATATTTCTAGTATATCTATATATCAATATATATATATATATATGTATATATATATATATATATATATATCAATCTATCAATCTTTCTATCAATCGATCTTATTGTCAATTACACTTTTACAATCCCTAAATACATTATATATATATATATATATATATATATATATATATATATATATATATATATATATATATATATATACATGTATATATACATAAAATACATAAAATGCTTAAAAATCCGTTGATCAGTGCACGCTGTAAATGGGAAAACCGGTTTAAATCAATTAGGAGATTAACGTACAATCTTGAACATTCTTGTTTCATGATTAACAGGGAGTAAAAAAATTACAAAGGGGCGTTCCATTTTTTCAATCCCTTAAAACTTATATTGTCCTCAACGTCTTGTCTCTGTGTCGTGGTCACATGGTCACGCAGAAAAACAATATTCAAAAATGACTTAATTCCCGTGAGTGTACCGAGCTGAAAATTTGCACATAGATTTCTGTCACCTGACAATGCATTCTTTCAAATTTTTAGATCGATTGAATGTACTGTAATGAAATTAATGCATTTTTAGATTATCTCTTTGTATCTCTATGCAGCATTTAATTGTTTGTCGCGCGGTGCGTATTATATTGTACATAATCTATACTTAATGTTTTTTTGTTTTTTTTTGCATAACTTAAGCTAAACCTACTGATTGCATGGTATATTTTAACTCTTGCTATTCAATGTGTGTTTTTTAAAACCAATAATTCATATTGCCCCCTCCCCTAGGAATCATTCTTGCTCAGTAAAAAGAAACCCGATTCAAACACTTGGGTCATACATAGACTGGACATAGAATGAATGTTTTGGGGAGCGTGTTTCTTGAACCAAAGAAATTATAATGACAGACGAATGATACAATTATTTAAAATAATATTTTACTTAAACTAAGTTATTTATAAAAAAAATATGTAAAAGCTTTATCGCAGTCCCATTTTGTATGATATGTTGTCTAGGAAGTAAGTATATTTAGTGTAAGGGCAATTAATAATATTATAACTTATTTATATGATCTAGTTTCAAATGGAGCGTGTTCTGTCGAAAAAGACACTAACAACAAACAGAAACTATGACTTGCTGTTATAATTTTTAATAAATCATTTCTGTACAGCGACATGGAAGTGCTCATCTAAATACTGATTGTTTAAGGTAGATAATGTGTTTCACTACATGAAACTATTCTTTGACATTGTATAACATTTCTTAAAATTTTAACTTTAATCAGCCGGATTTCAAATCTTATGTCTATTTAGTTTATGTCATATTTTGAGGTCTTAAGAAAAGTATCATTTTACTAGCTGACCCGCGGCGTAGCATACGCCGCTAATGATTTAGTGACGGGTGAAGACTTCCTGAAAGACAAAGTTGTCAAAATGGGGTGGGTTTGGGCAAACGACTGTGAGTGAATGAAAAGAAGGAACTCTGGAGAGACCCGCGGCGTAGCATACGCCGCAGACTTGCTCATCATAGACAGTGCAAAGAACGGTATGGGGGGTGAGAGTACAGACACAAAAAGCAGCACTAAGTAAATAAAAAATAGCGAGAAAACGTGAAGACATGCACACTGAGGTTGTTGTTACCCGCCTCCCATTTATTACTACCATCACTTAAACAAAAACTGTGATTGGCCAACCCTAGCGAGGTTAGTCATATTTAGGGTTGTTAATTGCGTGTTGTTGTTGTTGGTTGTTTTTTTTGGAAAACCGATTTTCGATTATGTAAATCCGATTTTAAACCGATTATCGTTTTATAGCTGACTTCATAGAAGTTAGGAATGTACCGAATTTCGCCTGCGAATGTCTCGAAACCAAAAATGAGCTGGCAGTTCAAGCGAAGTTCACTCGCATTGTTTTGATTTCTTCGTGCTGTAGTTTGTGTCCGTTCTTTCTCCACTTTCTTTGCGCTCTCCATGAGCAAGTCCATGAGGGGCGTCTAGTTCAACATAAATTTTAATATGCGATAGCAACGATCGCAGCCCCACCTAGAAGCACTATGAAACAGCCCCACCTAATAGCATTACATCCATACAGACAAGGGGAAATAACCAACTTTCATTAAACTGACAACGGAAATGAACCAACTTTCACTAAACTGGAGTAAAACACATAAGCTTTATTTTGAGACTTACATTAAATTATTCAAGCAAATCATACTTTCAACCGTAAATGTTTTTTAAAATTTTAAATCAAGATGTGATGGAAAGAGAGAGAAGATGTTGAATCACAAAATCAATCGCAGCGCCACCTAACAGCATTACATCCATACAGACAACGGGAATTATGTATATTGATAAGTTGAAAAAAGCTATAATGAAAAATAATACAATGCAATATTTATACAACTAAAAATACGTTTATTTTATTGAAATAGTTATATGCCGATTTCTGCCCGACATGATTTAAGAAACGATCACGAAAAGTCAACGAACATCACTTGAACAAAACTAAATGGAAAGATAAATCTCTAACCCTTCCTTTTTTGAGAAATGATTTTTTCTTATTATGATTCACGTGAAAAGAAAACGAGCCCTTGCGCATAAGATTTACAAAACGTTTACGACCATATGTTGTTCTGGCACAGCCAATAGTGAAAAGCATGCTTTATTAAAGCAGAACCATTGAATTGAAGGCATCCTCAAAATTCAATATAATAATTTATATTTTCTCGACTACCAATATAGTTCTTAAATATGATAGGGTAGCTGTTTCGCTATACCTCTACGTAATTTGTTGATATTCATAGAAACATTAAATGGGAACAAATGGCATTCAAGTAGCAAAGCACACCAATATACATGTATGGATGTAATTATAATGCTGTTAGGTGGCACTGCAAAATTTTTAATGCTGTTAGGCGGCGCTGCGATCGATTATGTATAAAAATATTATATGATGTCATTGTTTTAGCTTATATTTCAATTTATGAAATGGGAACGATGTAAAAATGAAATACTTTGTGTACATTTCAGCAAGTTTAATATATCGTATTTATCAAACAAGGATAAGTTACTTATGTTAATTATGTATATTGATTCCCGTTGTCTCTATGGATGTAAGTGCTGTTAGGTGGCGCTGCGATCGATTTTGTTTTATAGTGCTACTAATTTTAGAAAGCATCGCACCAAATTACTGCAACAAAAATAACACTTTTCGAACGTTCCGCATAAAAAGTTATGTATAACGTTACTTTTTTAATCTGATGTGTATTTATTTTGAAAACTTCCGTCATTTTTGACATTAGTTTATATATATATATATATATATATATATGCTAAAACTGTTTAACATACAAAGTGCTTACCCATATGTTTATCTAATAATATGATCGTAATTCTTTACAAGACACTACTCACCACACACCATTCTAAAACTTAACTGTTCGGATGTATAAAGCATCATTAACGTTTCTGCTGTCAATTTCACTTTTTATAGGACCTCTAGAAAGTGTGTTTGTTTGTGTGCTTTTGTGTGAGTGTATATGTGTATTTTTCTTTACAACTTTATTGATTTAAGTGACCTTATTATTATATGGCAAAAATACATAAAAATATTTCTTAGAATTTGAATGAATATGAGTGGTACTTCGCTAACATGGCATTTCGGTCTATTTATTAATGTTCCATGTTTTCAATGACAAACTTTCCAATGTCAACCAAAGACGCGGGCTTCATGAGACTCAAGGTTCAACTTATTGATTTTATGTATAAAGAAAATTTATATTGAACGAGAACAGTCAAAACAGACGCTCATTTATAGGGCTGTGAATTCAATGGTTATGATATCATTAATCCCGAGTTGATTCTAAACACGATTAATATGACAGAAATCTTAACAAAATTTTAATTATTTTCTTACCACACTAGTCCAACTTATAAGTATTGACTGTGTGTTATTTTAAGAAATTAACTTATTGAATCACTTTTACCAAAGATATTAAAATCCATGTTTGTATTCTTCATTTAATAAATATGAAGAGAAAATGATTGCAAGTTTCAGCGACAGTTTATTGCATGTTTAAAGACACCAATCAAATGGCAGTGAAATAAAATATGCTTAAAATTTAAAATTAAAGAAGTAAATCGATGTTTTTTTCAGAATAATAAATATCTACAATGTAACATTGTGTTTAAGGTCCCCAAGACCGTCCACTTGCATCACATGTTTTCTGATTGGAGTGTAGTAGTTAACTTATATTGAATAAAAAATGAGAAGTACATGTTGACTTATGATACTATAGTATAGAGTATTTTTGAAATTTATTTAGTTCATGAAAAGTAAACAAATTAAAAGTGAAAACATCAGGTCTCAACTTGAAAAAAACTATGTTGTTTACTCATTAGAAAAGTAAACGTGGATTTTCTAAATATTTGAGGTTTTTTTTCCAAACCATTGAATATTGCAGTATTCGTCATTGATAGTAATTTTCAATTAAGTTTTACATAGTGCTCAAAATGTAAATTGTTCTTTTCGATAAGCTTTTGGATTGGATTTTTTTATGTCAAAATTTATTTATAAATCTACATTTTGTTTGCAATGTTATTAAATTTATTATCTTATTATTGCGTCATACGCTTATCAATTGATTATCTCGTATCTTATACATTATCTTATATAATCGTATCTTTTCTTATGTGTTAAAGACGTTCCTTCTATACAGACAATCATTACGCCCGGCGCTTAACCATGGTTTATGTCTAGTCTTGAATTTTTATTAGAATTTAGATTGTAAATAGTGTTTGGTTTCCTGGTTTCGTCAGGCAACCCATTTCACTTTCGAATTCCGGACGGGGAGAACGATAATTTGTATGTGTTTGTTCTTGCATACGAAACATGAAAAGTGTTTTTATCTCTATGTCTATCTGAGGGCTGTATTAGATTATCTCTGTGCAGTATTTCAAAATTAGAACTAATTGCTTTATGTAGTATTGCTTCACTGCTCCTTCTTCATTTCTTCTATTCTCTAGTGATTCAAGGCTTAAATTTTAAATAATGGTGTTACTCAGTTTATAATATTCTCCAGTAATGAATCTTGCCACTCTTTTTCGAATTTGTTCGAATTGATCAATGCATTCATCCATTGTGATAATTTTAAATATTATTGGAAGAAATACATATTGTTAATAGTTATTATTTTGAAACTTTTCAGTCTCAGACAAACTATAAATTGACTGGTCAATTCAGGATCCGAACTATCATCGGGCTTCGGACATAACATGTAATTTAACATTTGAGAGTGTACTAAAATTAACAAATTAGTAATGAAAAAAATCAAAAATTTTTACTTGACAAATTTAAAAAATATATATTTACTTCAAATAGTGTATTTCACAAATAAAATTTGAGATTTTTTTATCAATTTTCGGTGATAAATTAAAAGTCTATAAAGAAAAGTAGAACATCAACAGCGTTTTTATACTGTTTTACAGCAAATTTCTCCAAACAAAATAAAAATTGAGGGCCATTTTTATTTCATAAACACAGTTTTTGTGTATAGTTTAAAAACAAATTATAGCACATTTGTCATAACAATTTTATATGGTAAGATTTCTACAAACAATTCTTAAGGCACTGCATATCATGATTTTTTGCAGTTAAGAGGAACGTTGGTGGACATTGAACATTATTTAAAATGCGTACCAGAACAAATGCACGTCGCCTATATTCTACTAATTTGTTTTGATTAACTGAGCATCGTCTTAGTTACACTTGCAAAAGGATATGTCTAAAGCGAAAACTCATCTCTGGCTCACACTATAACGCTCTATAAATAATAACTGTCGCCAGTTTTGAAATGCTTTATTTTCCTTTTCTTTTTCCTTTAAAAAAATTAATATTCTCAATTGAATGCGCGCATTAACAAAATCAACATTAGAGAAATGTATTAAATATCAGGGACAACTAAATAAAATTTGTGTCAAATATTCTAAAATATCGCTTAATTAATGCCATAAAAACATTTCTTGACAATGGTTAAAGAACAGCATTAATCAATAAAAATTAATTAAAAATAATGTTAAATTATATGTAAAGTCTTTATGATTCACGGGTGACACTATTTCTAATGCATGAATCTTAAACGTGATTTTTTGGTTCCACGTGTTTGTGACAGCATACGGTTACAATAATTTAGCTTAGAACTTTTGTGAACTTGCAACATACAATTTGTAGCGTTACACATTTCATTCATATGATCATTTTAAAAAAAAATGATTTAAACTGTTTAAGTGGGAAGTAGCTTAAAACGATAAGTCTCTTCACTACCAAAACCAGAACAAACAAAAAACCAACTAATTTGAGTCATCATTAACCTATTGGAAACTTCACAGAATCATGCAACTTTATCTTGTTGGGCTTACTGCACAAAAAAGTGAATTCTAACTTATTTTAAAAACAAGGATAAGGGCCCAGGCTAAATACTTTAAAAGAGTTAAAATAGCATTTCAACGAAATAAAATGCAAATAAAAGAGATGCGAATAATGGTTTTGAAACAATTATTGATTATATTATTAACAGTAGAAACTCATAGAAGAAGTTTTAATGATGGTTTCAAACGTTTGACATAATATTTCACTATCGTACATACCAGTACTGCCTGGTATCTTATACAAAGTAAAACAGTTTCATGCTTAATCGTGTCTGTGTAAAAACTGAGTCTAATAAAATGTGTATGTAGTATAAGCCATTAAATTTTATGGTTTCTGTTAAATGTAAGTTCACATATTCAAATGTTTCTTTGCAGGTACCTGTTACGTTGCGGTGATTCTTTAGAATTCGTTTTGTTATAAGTCCTTATAAGAATAAAGAGAAAATACAGTTTGGTAATAAAAGAGTGATATTGATTTCTTAATTATTGATATTTATTTTATTATCACCGATAACTTGTCAACGTTTCTAATGTTAAGCAATTCGTTATTTAAAAACACGTGTATGCTCTTTACATAGCTCTGTGTTCTTTTGCGTAATTCTTTGAAAGTTTTTAAATAAACTAATCATTTAGATGTTCTGATAATTTCATAGGAAGCTGAAATATTTATAAAAAATGAGAACTTGTAAAATATTCAAAAAGTAACAAATTATTTTTGTTGTGGCAAGAACATGCATATGAGTATGATTTATTTTGCTTGAGATTCGAATCACATAGTGCCATGTACAACTACTTAGGTTTGAGATTTTTCAAGGGAAAGCATATTTCAATAATTAGAAATTGTTCTATATATAACGAAGCAAAATTAATAAATTTATAATGCTTAATTTACAATTAAAAAATTAATTCATTTAATTTTATATGGAAACTAGCCAAATACCCGGCGCAATGCGGTTTCATGTGGGAAAACGAAAAGAAAAAAAAATATATTGATCATTTTGGCATTCTTTTATCGAATTATATTAATAACTTGCTTATCGGATTATAAAATATTATTATATGAAACAAACTTGGATTGGATAGACTATTGAAAACATTAAATTTAAGACCAAACGAAAATGTGAAAGTGGTAGATATTTTCCTTGAAATGTAAATACGGATATTTTCCTATTTGTTCAAGTTAATGTTTTCTGTTTAGTAGAGTCAGAACAATTAAGACACCTTTAAAAACAAATACATACATTTTAATTATCAAGCAAATTTAGTTTAATTTTATATTCCCTATATTACACATTGAAACAGAGCAATTGAAATTAACAACAAATCTTTTAAGTAACAAATGCAAAAAATGAGGTTAGTAAATCAAGATATGTATTATATATATAAACGCATAGATGTAAATGTACATTTTTTTCAAGCTGAACTTAACTTTCCCATTAAATATCGATATATATATATATATATATATATATATATATATATATATTGAAATTAAAATTTAGAATGATACACCTTCCAAAATTCTCATTTCATATACGCCAATTAGATAATAATGTTATTGTTGCTGAATTTTTTAAAATATACCCTTCTTATCGATCAATGCTTTTCTCTGTGTTAACGCATTGATAAATGTGTATTTAAACGTATAGCGTGGTATCCAGTAGGTATTTACTCAGCTATGAAAGACATGCATGACATGATTTGTAAATTCATTTAAAGCAATTTTAAAGCAGAAGTTGGCCTTTCAATAAACTATTTAAAATGGTTCGTGTATTTTATTGAGGAAAAAAGTAACATTAATTTCATTAATTAATCACTAAATTTTTTCGACTAAATTTCTTTAAACCTTCAAATCTAAAGTCGCGTTGCAGTATTACAACAATTGAAATGATTATAATTGGAGAATTTATATAGCGCGATAACCCAGCAAGCAGCTTGGGTCACACGCTTTACAAAAATGTACATAGAAAAATGAACAAAAATATGTATACATGCTTTAAACAAAGATATTCATATTTAAAATAAACAAAAATATATTAACATGAGTGTGAAAATAAGTGAAGTACATCAGTTGAAGAAATATTTGATTATGTTTTAATTGGAAAAGTAAAAGTTTTACAAGATCTATTTTAAAACTATGCATTCTTTATAACAAGTCTTTATTTTATGCGGCCAGCTTTCTATATTATCTAAATATGGTGTGCACATTTTTTTGATATCATTTTAAAACGACCGTTTTTTTTAAAAAAAAGTATTTTAGAAAGTACATTTATAATTTTGTTTATTTGCGCTATGAGTCACTTAGCTTTTGCCTTTTAAAGGGATAGTGCCACATGTTCGTTATCTCAGAGACGTGGTTACAAATATTATATAACTTAAAATTGTGATACGATGCAGTTTCGTAATTATATATTAAATTTTTGAGTGACGAGGGTGGTAGAGCTCTTTCGGAAAACCTATAAGTTATGTTAATTTTGTAAAAGTGGGACGCGGTGGTCAAGTGGCAGCGCACTGGACTGTCGTACCGATGGTCACGGGTTCGAATCCGTGTGAAGGCAAGGGTTTGTTCCCGGGGCCTAGGGCGTCCCTGAGTTACCCCGCTCCGAATGGGTACCTAACACTACATGCAGTTAGGCGGCTGGGTAATGCGTGGAACCCACAAAGCCGTGGCCTGTGAACGCTTCATCACTTGCCAAACAGATCAACTGTCATGGTCTGTGGACGCAACTATCTTCTGCATAGAAGGAGCGTCTGTATAGATAAGACAAGATTATGGTCGGCAAGAATCATTATTTAATAAATCATATCTTTTAAATTTGTTTTTTTATGTTAAACGGCACTGCATTCAGTGAAAACAACTCACGCGGTAAAATGGCATATCTCTGTTTCTCATAAGATTTTAACTAAATAGATTAATCTGAAATTTAACTTGGCAAATAAAAATCGTAATAACCAGCAACTAATACTTGGATAAAGGGTCAGCACACTCCCGCTACATAGTGCGAGTATTTTTCTAGTATATATATATATATATATATATATATATATATATATATATAATATATATATATATATATATATATACTTATAATCATGGTTTACCACCAATCTCTCAAGAATATTTAGAGTTAGAAATTAAATATGTTTTAATATGGGTATTACATACATTTGTTTCTATATTCTAAAGAAGTTTCTGTAATATTTACCTCATCCTGGTCTCCTGACGTTGATAATGATGTCATCATTTGTCTTATCTTAGCTGTTACAGACGCTCCTTCTATACAGAAGATTATTGCGTCCTACGCTTATCTATGGTTTGTGTTTAGTCCTGCATTTTTATAGAGATTTAAATGTTGATTAAGTGTTGGTTTTCCTTGTTTCTTCAGGCAACCCATTCCAAGCCCGAATTCCGGACGGGAAAAACGAGAATGTGTATGTGTTTATTTTTACATATGAAATAAGGAAGGTGTTTTTATCCTTATCTGAGGGTTGTATAATTTATCTTTGTGTTGTATTTCTAAATTAGAATTAATTGCTTTATGTACATTACTACTTTACTCCTGGTTCTTCTATCCTCTAATGTTTCACGTTTTAGAGATTTTTTTAGCAGTGTTCCAAATTTGGTTTTTACTCCATGTTTTAAATACCAATTTATCTTATTGACAAATATGGCACTACAGAGACATTTTTTTACAACACATTATACTAGATAAATAAATTACTTTAATTACTTGCAACTGCATCCATTAACTCTAGAATATATTTGATACAAATTACATAATGCATTTTTAAACAAGTCATAATAATAAAAATGTTATAAAATGCATTAAATGTTACTAAAAATATTCAATTAAAAAGCTTTAGAAAAAGAGTGTTTATGTGTAGCTTATTTCCACTCAGCCTTACCTCTTAAGTCTTCATAATGACTTAATAAGAACTTCAAATATGTATTACAATGTTTTTTTCAATACATTGCACACAGGTTATAGCTAAAACTATATATTTTCTCTTATTCGTATGTCACTGTTCTTGGGCTACGTCATGGTTCTCATTGATTCATTCCCTGCAAATCCTCAGATTATATCTTAAAAACAAGGAAGTATTCCTTCACAAAGCATTGTAAATGTTATCATTGTGCGGACCTCATGTCAACTTTAGTTCCGTGTCTCGTTACAATAAATAAACAGGTATTTTAATTAACAACGGAATTGTCTATTAAAAAAAAATTCGAAGACTATTTACTACTGATAAGTTTTGTATAAGTAACGCGTCTTCAAAATGTAATCCAAATATTGATTTTAAGATTACAGTGTGTGTGGGGGGGGGGTAGGGGGGGACTGCAGCATTAACGCTTTGGATTTTAATGTAAATGGCCTCGTTGTTTGATAGACACAAATCTGGAGGCCTTCTTGCCTATGCAGCATGTGACGCTCCTGCTGTGACGTGTAGGGTTTGACCTCTCCCCTGGGCAGTTGCTGGGTTAACTCCACAATTTAAACCCATGTGGTGAACAACCGATCCGCTTCACTGGGCAGGAGAGCTATGAATTTGGTATAGAAACACCTGGTGTTCCTGGGTGGGGGAGGGGTGGCGCTGAACTGATGTCACCTGGAAGACCCCACTTTTTCTGTGTACAATACAGGGTAGGGTAGAGGGATCTCTTCAAGTGAACTCGCCTACTTATCGGACACATGCCTACTCGATGACGTGTAGACACGGAGTCCTGTATCCGGCTGTTGCAGGGTCATAGTTTTGTACAGCAATTTTACTTTTTTTTAACGTTTATTTTATTAGAAGATATGACCCATTTTAAGATGTCCTATTAGTTAAGTTTAATTTCTTATAGACATAATTTTATTACACTGTGTTTTTACTGTTTCATTTTCTAGAATTTCTTTTTTTTCTAGTCTTTTTTAAAATCTGAAGCCGTTGAATTTTTTTATAATCACGATAGCGGTATACATACCTCTTTCTTAACATGCCTTATATACTTTAATTTGATCAATTGAATTAATTTTATTGTGGTTGATGCAAAAAATGTAAATTACTGAAAATGAACATTTCGTATGAAGAGATCACAGCCTGATAACCCAAGGGATAACTACGCCCGATAAGTTTATTTCTGTTCCTTACTTTAACGGAATTAGTAGTTTTAAATAATAATACATGAATATACTGTATTAAACTTAAATAAATAAATAAATATATATATATATATATATATATATATATATAATATATATATATATATATATATATAGATAGATATAGATATATATTTATATATATCAATCATATTCCGAGAAACGTTCACTGTAGTTTGAATTTTTGATTCACACAATAATAATAATTATAGTTCTGTTTTAGTGACAAAATAAGTATTTAAGTTTTAATTACAAATATTGCAGTGTGCACCTAGTCAGGTGGTAGGAATGATCAGAAACATGTCTAAATATTTTGTTGGTTTCAGAGAGAAACTAAGAATTGTATTTAAAGTGTGTCGGGAAACTATACAAATATACAGGCCTTCTACAATAATAAACCAAAGGAAAACATAATAAAATTTCAATTATTTTTATTGACACTAAACATTAAAGAAAATATTGCTTTATAACTTACACCAGATGCTATTATTTTAAAAAATAACTGCCATGAGACAAAAATCAGTATTGTGAAATCGTGGCCTTGCCGCGACAAGAATCAAAGTTAAAGCTTTTATAGCACAATACAATTTTATACAAACAGAGAATGCTCAAGAGAACGTTTGATTAACGTTACCCATAAACACCTAAATATTTATATGTTCTAATGTTAAATCTTATAGAGGTTTACAACTGGAAAC
>CALYLW010000774.1:0-99723 GCA_944989445.1 Ampullaceana balthica | reverse complement strand
GCTTGATTATTCACGTAGACAAACCGAAGCATTCGTTATTAATGTCAGAGCCATACTGTTAAGAGACGAAGTCGTCATATCCAAAAACTCGGCTATTCATTTATGGGCGAACCGCGTTGCGGTACAAAACTGTGGTATAATGATTGAATGATATCGAAATATAGGTCAATAAAACGCAAGGCTGCCCAGCCGGGCGTACAGGAGACATTCAACTACCGTCGCTCTTACTTGAAATAAGATCCATGATTCCGAAATCAAAAGTTTAAAACTAATTCGAACTAATGGCTATCAGTTGTTCCTCATCACACTGGTGTCTGAAAAAAGTATTTGTCATTAAAACAACGCCTTGAGAATAGTTTAAATTTCTTTAAAAATTTAAACTCAAGCTTTAGCTAATAGATGATTTATATTGTGATAATTGGAAAAATTGGATGGTTCAAAAGATATTGACTGATAACACCATGATGTGATATTGACTGATGGCACCATGATGTGATATTGACTGATGGCACCATGATGTGATATTGACTGATGACACCATGATGTGATATTGACTGATGACACCATGATGTGATATTGACTGATGTCATCATGATGTGATATTGACTGATGACACCACGATGAGATATTGACTGATGTCATCATGATGTGATATTGACTGATGCCATCGTGATGTGATATTGAATGATGAAACCATGATGTGATATTGACTGATGACACCATGATGTGATATTGACAGATGACACCATGATGTAATATTGACTGATGACACCGTGATGTGATATTGACAGATAACACCATGATGTGATATTGACAGATAACACCATGATGTGTCTTAAGATTATCTTGAGCATATAAACGAAATTGAATTAGAATAGAGCAAAACATGGAGACAAAATTAAACATGTGGATAAGGCCACTCTGAAGTGCATTAAAATACAACCTTATAGATCAGATCACTGATGCTTGTTTTATATTAATGCAAAAATGAGTTTACGGTTCACAGGCAAGTGTACTGGTATATTGAATCTAATTCTTTTATAGAGAAACCACATGATTTATCAATCGATATATTTTTATAAACCACAAATATCGTCATTTGAAAATAAACCAAAGTGTACACAGCATATATGACATGTGTCATTGCTGTATAGACAGAGAGAAATGAATAGTCTTCGTACGTCGGAGCACTCTGTAAACACTATTACCCCTTACCGTCAATGGGCAGGAACAAAAATGGAACATTGACTTGACTGACTTCCCCGTGTTAATAGAGGCTATAAAACGGAAAGAACTTCATTGAATTTCATTTCCTTTTCAATGACCAAGCTATGTGGTTTTGAGCTGTTAAAATTCAAAGAACTTACATTCCAATGTGGCTTGAAAGACCAGTTTTGATATCTTGAAATCCGTCAAAGACTTTCCAAGAATGCACTCATATAATAAGAAAAGTTCATTGAAATGTTGATCTTGTGGGCTAGAGTAAACTTCCTGGTGCTTTTAATAGTGTAAAGATCTTTATAAATAACAAATTCATAGAGAAAGCGATTAATTTTTATAGAAAGTGAATGACAGGTAAATAATGCGACTAGGCATTTTTTTAAAACTTTGGGTCAAGAAAGAGGTTCATGCAACCTAAATAAAAACCAGCACACCCAACAAAGATCTCTCAACTGGAACATGTATCAGTTATGTTAAGAATCCATGGATCAATTAACTTCTGGTCTCCATCTTAGAGTTCGTCGTATTTAATTGTTTGAAACAAAAGACTCAAAGTACATTCTTAATATAATTATATTTTTGAAATCCTTCAAGGATTGGTTTTAACGTTTTTAAATCTAACTTATTGATCATTACTTTTTGACCTCTCCACTGGGCAGTTGATGGGTGAACTCCACCGTTTAAACCCATGTGGGGAACAACCGATCGGCTTCACTGGGCAGGAGAACTGTGAACTGAGAGTAGGAACACCTGGTGTTCATGGGTGGGGGGGGGGCTCTGAACTCTCTCTGTTGGTGATTGATGTCACCTGGAAGATCCTACTTTTTTTGTGAACAATACAGGCTAGTGTAGAGGGATCTCGTCCAGTGAACTCGCTTACTGATTTGATACAGGCCTATAGGATGACGTGTAGACTCCTTGTATAGGACATGGAGGTCATGTATCCGGCTGTTGGAAGGTCATAGTCCTGTTTGGAAATTCTGGGTTGTTGACAGTACAGGGGTGCTGGAGGGGTCCAGTGGTCACACAGTGAACCGTGACTAACAGGGATGGGCTACTGGTTGGTGGTATCCAAAAGCATGGTAGGACTGGAATTGCAGGTCTTTTGACTTACTAAGCTGTGAGTTAATCTTCCCGCGATAACGTTTGATCGCTATGGTAGAGCCAAACTCCAGGCACTGAGCAAAGAGATCGATTGTTTAACCACACGTTTTTTTTTCTAGATTAAAGAAAGAAAAATGCAATTACAGCTCAAAGCCAAATATCACGTTAGAGATGTAATAGTTTTTTTATTCAAATTATTTGTTGTATTGATGAGGTGACGAAGTTGGATAAGGTAGGAAATATATTATGTATTTAATAATTTTCTTAAGACGTTAATTGTGCCCCCGGCCTCGTGGAGGAAAAAAGATTGGCTAGCGGGGTCAAAAAGGTTGGGCAGCATTGCGACTCTATTTGGCAGTATCTAATTTTCTTTATTTCAGCTATCCGAGATTGCCTGCACCTTCCCCGGCGGCAACTCGTGGAATACCTTCAAAATGCTTCCTTCACTAGACTCAGCGATCTAAAACTGGGGGATGCATGGGGGGTAATCAGGTTTTGATCTCACACCAGTGTCCATTTTATAGGTCAATGGTTGCGGAATTTATAATGAGATTTTAGAGGCCAAAACAATTTGTTCACTTACAACTAAAAACCTAAAATCTCCCCCCCCCCAAATTATTACTGTGCCCCTATCGTAGTCTTTCTAAATTTATGTATATATCTAATGGAGTGCATTAAATTCTCGCTTCGTATAAACGTGCAATTAAATGCACAAATTCTCCACTAGACATTTGATTAGAGTTGTTTTAAGTTAAAAACATTTCTCCTCACTTGTTAAAATTGTATTTTTATATCTATATATAACCAATCTTCCGGTATTTCTTTGCTCAAACAAAAAATCCCCTTCCCAGTACATTTTAACACTAAAGTTTAAAAAGACACTAACAGATATCAATCTTTTTATTTTGTACTTCGTTTAGTCTTAAAGATCGTTTATTCAATATGCACATCAATTTCTCACCTACTTCTCAGTAAGATACGGTGTATAATACACGAAATAAAATGAATTAGATAATTTTTTTGTGATTTTCATATGTATGTGCTTTAATGAATATAAGCTCTATTTTAATATATTTACATTTTTGCAAATAGTTTCAAATAGTGTTTTTTATTATAAAAAAATATTTGCGCCTATAGAAATCATCCCTATTAGTATGAATGTATGTATGTTTGTTTTTTATGAATCACTACACAATTCATCCGGTCTGCATGAAAACTCGGGAATACATGAGCCTCATAAAAAGTACATCAATTGCTGGACCTTGATAGAACTTTGTTCAAAAAAAGGTTGATAGCCCATTTTGAAAGACTATAGGGCAGTGAAATCTTAATGCCCATTCCATTGGGGCAGCGCCCAAAATCTATTTTCTTAAACGTTTGAATTGAAATATACAGGTGTTTAGAAATATAAAATTTCGTACCGATTGTGCCCGTGGGCCCTTAAAATTTTTTTATGACTTATATATAATCTAAATCAATATTTTTTATTCATACAACTGGCATGAATGTTTGGGAAGTTGTCGGGTACACTCCAACGAATGTTTCAGGATATTTTTGTTTTTATTTACCACTCATGAGATTCTTTTAATGCCCTTTCTTGTGAGTTCTTTGCAAAGTCAGCTAGTAATACATAAAATATGCTTCTACTACTTTGCATCAACAGAAGTCAAGCAACGCATTTAATAAGAAATGCATATCGTTAGAATGATTAAAGATAATTCGGGTAACCACGGCGACCATTCTTCGACCGTTAACTCAATGCACAAGAAGTATTCACATTTTGTTACCTCGGCCCCTGTGTAAAATAATTTTTGTTTAAAAATAATAAAAAGAAATAATTTTAAATTTAAAATAAATTCCAACTATTGCGTCGACAAAAAGGGAAAACAACTTTCAATCTTCCAGACAAGGACAAGACATTAGTTAAATTAATGCAGTTTATTTTTGTAAGTATCTGTCTTCACTTTATCTTCACTTTAAAATGTCAATCCTTGCAAGTTTTGAGCTGAACTAAATTCATGTCAAACATTCTTAAGACGCTTAATTCATTCTTCCCGTCCGGAATTCGCGCGTGGAATGGGTTGCCTGAAGAAAACAGGAAAACCAACACTTTATCAACATTTAAATCTCTAATAATAAAACAAACCACCCGTACAAATAAAGCTTTTGACTATAAATCCCTTATATATGAGACATAACTAACAGTATTGATTATGTTCAAAAGCGACAAACATTTACAGACTGAATCTGTCTTAACTCCCATTTGCTTTATAACCCAGGGGGGGGAGGGGAAAGGTCTGGTCACCGATCGCTGGACTGAGCTCAGCGTGACTCGTAAAATGTAAACAAAAGCACACTGGTACATCGACCATGTGGCGTCAACGCGCGAACTGAGCTGTCACGTGTAAAATAACAATAACAAACCGTGAAGTTGAATTACATATGTTGTATATAGATAAAATAAAAATGCATTAATTTAATTACGGTACGTTCGGTCGATGTGAAATTTTGATACGATGCATTTTTAGGTGACATGGGTCCATGAGCTAAATTTCAGCTCGATGGCATCACGGGCTGTGTGTCATTTTTTACTTTTGTTTTTCCGCCCGCCCGCCCAAAGACAGAGACGGCAGTGAAGTTAATATAGAGGATTTAATAAAACAAACCCATAAAAACAAAGTTTTTGACTATAAATCCCTTATATATGAGACATAACTAACAGTATTGATTATTTTCAAACGCGACAAACATTTACCGACTGAATCTGTCTAACTCAACTTTGCTTCATAACCCTGTGGGAGAGGGGTAAAAAGTCTGGTCACCGAGTCGCTTGACCGAGCTCAGCGTGACATGTAAAATGTAAACAAAAGCACGCCGGTACTTCGATGGGTCGCCTCAACTCGTCAACTCAAACTTTCACGTGGAAAAAAAACAATAACAAACAGTGAATTTGAATTACATACGTTATATAAGGATAAACTAAAAATGCATTAATTTAATTACGGTACGTTCGATCGATCTGAAATTGTAATATGATGCATCGTTAGGTAAGAAGGGCCAGTGTGCCAAATTTCAGGTCGATCGGATCACGGGAAATGGGTCATTTTTCACTTTTGTTTTTCCGCCCGCCCAAGACAGAGAGAGATGATGACAGACAGAGAGAGACGGCGGTGAAGTTAATATAAGAGATTTAAAAATGCAGGACTAAATACAAACCATAGATAAGCGTAGGGACGCAATAATCTTCTGTATAGAAGGAGTGCCTGTAAACAGATAAGATAAGATAAGATAAGATTTATTAAATCAGTATTTCAATGGCATTAATATCAACAGAAAATATTGTTATTTTGATTAATGTTTTGACAGACTAAATCATTATGTTCAAAATCCGTTCCAATGTAGTAGCCCCTAAGGAATGACACATAAAAAAAGCAAAATATGTTAAATAGCTTTTCCGATTTTTTAACATTCATGAAACGCCAAAATAGACATAAATGCTTTTATATTTTTATGTTTGTAAATATTTACTCTATTTTAACCAGAGTTGAGATTTTAATGAACGCCTCGTGTCAATCAATAATAAATAAAGCATGTACTTAGGAAGCCTACGCTTAACTACAAGTAATGTAGTTATTCATGTTGTTTATTTAATCTTTAAGGCCGGACTCAACTACCCTGCTTTGAATTTATACCACTTCCGGGTTAACAACTTTCGAACTGCACAAACCGAAACAGGCGAGACAATTAAGAAATGACGTACATTGCACCGCAAATATTGACTTGACAAGTTCCACATTACACAGGAATGGGGTCAGCTTGACCCATCCTGCAACAACATGATTCGATCATCTTCAATTATCCAATCGTCCCGGCATTTGGCTACAAATATAACTACATAGTCACATCATTTAATTTTTCATAATCGTCGATGACACAGTAAGGCTGACAGTGTGACCGAATACAGGAATATTTATAAAAAACTTATTTTACATCTTAATTAAAAGGAGAAGATGAATAAAAAGAATTTTACATAAGAGAAAAAAAGGTAGACCATATGTAATGTGTATAAAATCTAGTTTGAACGCCGTTAAAACCCCGTTTTCAGTTTGTCTATTATGTATTTTAAATAAATAATTTAGCTGGTTTAGGCGTAATTAAATGGTCTCTGATCATTGAATGAATGATTTTTTTCTATAGTGCTCATCCTAATCATGCTAGAATAGCAGGTTCTTTGGCGTGCTGTTCTTATCTTATCTTATCTGTTACAGAAGCTCCTCTATACAGAAGATTATTTAAATACTCTGTCAATGATCAAATAAAAATAAAGTCTTCAAATGTTTTCTTTCATTGATTTTGACTTTCACATTCTTAAAAAAAATGTGGAAGACTAGAAGAATACTTTGCAGTAAATAAAAGTGTATAGATCACTTGTCATGCATTGGCGAGCAACTCAGAATACCGATATGTCCATTTATTGTTTGCTTTTCTCCTATTCTTCTCTTCTTGAGTGTGACCTCCTTACAGGTATGGACAATAAGCTTGCGCTGGCTAAAAGGATTTACTGATAAGATCTGCTGTGTTCATCTAACGTTAATCCATTTACAACTACACGAAGAGTATTTTAACAGCCGTGACTGTTCTGAATAATATTATTATTTTATTTTAGGTGCATGGTGCTTCTTTGTTTGAAATGTGGCTCGTACGTCTTAAGATTTCAGGGGGGCTAAAGCTAAAGGAAAACAAGCAAATAAATTTAAAAAAAACAAAAAGGAACATCCAAAAACTGACTGCAATTTTTGTTTATAAAAACTAGGTCACCTTGGTTTATTGTTAACTACATGTGTTTGAACACATTAAAAATCCAGATGTTTAAGAGTATACAAATAATCAACATTTACCTCATTCAAAACATTTAACAGATTCGTTAAAAGTTTTTAAAATGTATTCTTAACACAAATATATAAAAAATATAAGTAACTACAACCTATACATAATATATATACATAATAGAAATAAGTGTTTCAAATGTTATTATTTATTTTAAATCAAATCTTCAGTCTTGTTTCAACTAAGCTTTATAATTAAAACTCCATGAGATTACTTCCACATTGGGTACATATGACGTTTGTGAATCTTGACCCCTTCCGTATCTGATGTGTAAGTTAGTAAAATGTTTATACATTACGTTGTGAAAAAAAAAGAACTGTTATTCTAACACACACTTTTAAGATAACTTTGACAATTTTTTTTCTTTTGTTTTTGATAGAGTTTTTTTAATGTTAGAGTGCAAAAAGCATTTTAGACTTTCATGAATAGTGTTAGCGCTAGAAAATAAATCATTAATTCATTTATATATTTCAAGATATGCATGGGTGATTGACCTTTATTTAACCAAATCTGGCTTCTTAATTTGCCCAACGTTTAGATGCTCAACCAAACACCTATTCTATACAAAACAGTAAATCACCAAATATCTCCCTTACCTTGAGTGGCCGCCAAAGTGGATCTTCATTTTAGCTGAATTCCTGATGGAGATTAAATTGTGTATACCTACCTAAACCATTATGATCAACGGGGTACCAAGATTTTAGATCCGCTCTAAACCATCTAAAACTTAAAAAGAAACATACATTGACTTTAAAAAAGTATTTTAAAAACGATATACTAAAAATCTATGTACCCAGAAAAGGTGTTGCTGTTATAGGTGACATTGATCGTGTGGGGTCCTTGAAATACCAAGAGCTCTCGCAACTGCCTTATAGCAGTTTGTGATCAAGTTAATCGAAATCCTTGCACGCTTTAAGAGCGCGTTGAGGCCACCAGCGCTCTACTCTTTTCAGTGATATGACTTACCTTTTTGAAGGTATATATTTAAATTTTACTAAAGCTTTTGGAAAAGTGCTTGCATTTTTTAAAAGAATAACTTTAAAAAAAAACATTATCCTAATAACTATAATTATACGTTAGTTACCATCATTTTCTATATTATTAATAGTTTTTGAAAAAAAATTATGATTATTTTTTTTAAACCAAACTCCACGATTCATCTGCTATGGACTAAAACAACAAACAATTTTTAATTTTCACGTAATGCAGGCTTTTGTGTTAATGCGTCATCACAAATGCTGTACTGTGCCACAATCCCCTAGAATGAGATTACAGAGATATGCATTAAAAAAATATCAGTGTTATAAGATAAACAGGTTCCGTGTTAATATACAGATCAATTTGAACCCCAGCAGTCGACTTCCTAGTTGGAACAAAGACTTAGAACTTGACAGGTCTTTGTTAGATACAGTGGGAATTTACCCATCTCATTCTATATAACTAGTTACTGACTGGATAACTGGAGAAATGTCTTGAGAATACATGGCTGTTTCAAGCATTTTAAAATGAACAATGTTCTTTAATAATGGCATTTGATCATTAGTGAAATTACATCCTGTGTGATATTTATATTTGCAAGTGTATGAAAGTCAATATATTTATTTAATGATGAAACAAAGCTGTTAGTCCTTTAAAAAAGGTTTTTAATACCACTTACATCTATATCGTCAGTGTAACACACCCATGAAAACAAGACAATTAAGAACCACACCGAGAATGACAAAAAAATGTTGAATCTAGTTGTTTCATTCATAAAATCGTGTGGAATTCTATAGATGACAAATATGGAGGTATAGTTTTATTTTCGTATATTTTACATGTATTTCATTAGATAGTTATATGGTAACATGATTTAATTTCAAAATTTATTTCATATTATTATTTAGCTAAAAAGTTGAAAAGGGGGTGGACGGAATCGATACTAATGCATGTTTGCTAAGAATTATTGTAGTAGTCAATGGAGGAATGAATATTTACCAATAAACGTAGTTAGTTAAAGTAAATGCGAGATGGTATTATTGCTTTGCTCTTCTCGCCCAAATGAAAATCCAACTTTCGCTCTCATTCAACATTCTTGATGATATTTGCAAAATCAAAATCGAAAAAAAATGAATAAACAGAATTTTCGATGACCTTTCTTCTACAGCAGACAATCAAAAAATAAACAAATTGCTTTTTTAAAAACTAAAATATAAAAATAAAATATACAGGTTCTTAAACTTGTCAATTGTATCTCTAATAAAGACTGCGCAAAGATAAATTGTTAGTTAGACTAAAAAAAATGTTTAAAATGCTTTGAATTCTTAAGACGCCTTAACAAATAGTGATGATCTTTTAAATTTTATAAATATTTAACTGGAAAAAAGTCGATTTTTCTAAATTATATGGTACCCAAAAGGCATTTTCTCTCAGCTCTCAGTTTATAATCTTGACGTCAGCTCAGCAGGCGACCTCCAGCTTTCCTGAGATTTATTGAGATTAAAAAACGTCATTATTTGTTGCTTTAAATGTAACGCAAACCATGCTCATTATTCCGAATTCATTATAAATACTTGACCTGTTTCATTCCAACCGTCGACGACGTTTCACTGTTGGATAAAATAAATGTAAAAGAAGCGTAATGGTAACGCCAATTGAAGGCAGATAGCAGGAAACAGAAGAATTGCGTCCAGTTATTCAAGGAAAATCTAGTATTTCCTACTTGAGAAAGGGGAGCTTTTCAGACAAAAATAGTACAGACGTATTAAGGTGATCTCACCTCCTAGTCCTAGTACATGTTGACACTTAAACTCTCGAATTAAAACACAACTCCGTTTGCTGCCATGGTGTTGGTTTAAGTATGAAAATAAATAAATAAACTATTTAAATTTTCAAACAAATGTGTGTTTTCTTGTACAGCTACAATCTTTTAATTTCTTAACAAACATTAGAACTACTGATGTAAAACACTTAATTATAAAAAATGATATACTTTCTGATAACATAACTAATTTTTGGTTCGATAAAAAATTTTTTTGAAACGACTAAAATTAAATCATATTTAAACATTTTACGATCATGTCAGTGATACAGTTGATAATATTTTTGAGAAAACTATTACATGTTATTCTAATCTTTAAAAAAAATAATTGAGACTTCTTTGTCACTAAATTGCTATCGGTATCGTATTTTATTGTTATTTCAGTACGTGTTGTCGCCACTCAACTCTGTTTTCACAAATGAACAAACCGCACCAGCTCACTTTGCGTCTCTGAAGGACGAATTAAACCAACTCCATATTAAATCTGAGGTATCTATTTTTATAAACTGTTTTCTTTTTAAATCTCCATAGTGTCTAGTTTGAAACAAAAATTTAAAGGACATATTTTAAAGTAAATTATAACAAACTCTTGAATAGAAATCCGAAATCAGCTGGTCGACATTGATCTACGAGTGACATCGCCGCTGTAGAAATGTTTGAAGGCGACGCAACACACCATCTCCTCGCTAAAAGCCCCAAGCATCTTAAATAAACATTATGTGTCGGGGATGAAAGTAGTGCATCCGTGATATTGCCTTACTGACACACTTAAAAATAGATATATTTGTAAAACAATAAATAGGCACGAGGGCTTTGTTTTAAGAAATGTCCATTTTCGCAGGTATGCGGAATAGATAAAAATGTCTAAACAAATAAAAAAAAATAATTTTGTAAAGAAGGTTATAAACAGTCGATTTTACACACAAATAAATTTTTCCTAAAACGCAAAAGCTAAAGAAACATAATGTAGATTTGACGGGTTTTTGTGCGACTAAATTATTTTTTTTAGATTAACATGTGTTTTTTGTGTGTGCATGTGTTCGTATATGTGCGTGTGCACAGTTCATACTTATTAAACGTAAATACTTTAGCTATGTATGAATATGATGATTTTGTATGCAATATTTTTAAGCTTGTGGTGTGGCTGATAGGGCCAAGGGTTAACCAGACACTACAGAGTCCTTATGGAAGGCGTTTCATTAAAGATCTTCTCGAAATGGTTGCAGACAGTGGTACGCATTACTGTCTTGATTCCAGGATATTGTAATTCTTATTTTATCGCATAAATAACTATAAAAATAAAAATCATATCATTTTTATAATCGTTTTAGCTTTATTTTATTTTTTTCTAAATGAATTATTAAATTTGTGGAGGATTTATGATGATACAAATTAAATGTTTATATGTTTCACAATGTGTTTAGGTACACAATATATAAATATATATATATATATTAAAATCATAAATTACCAAAATGAGAAGAGAAACTTAAGGTTAAATATCTAAGCTGAAATAATTTTAAAATATCGATAAGAGGACTAGAAATGAACTATCCACAAAAAAGCACGTATTTACTTTCAAGTAGGGCTGGTACTGATTAAAATAAATTATTCGATCAATCAATTAATTTCGATTCATTATATTTTTATAACGCATATTCTATAGATTGCGTTAAGTTGTGATTCATTTTTTCGCGAAATCGATTAAGTCGTGGTAATTGCTTGGCTCTTAAATTTTGTGACGTAACACAGCGAATTCGTTCTGCTATGCAAGAAATAAGGAAGAAAAACTTTTTGTTTACGTAAACACGTCTAAATAAATAACAATAACAGGAAGGAAAATTATATAAGTAGCAAAAATTAAGCGATTAATTAATCGTTAATTTCCGCAGTCCTACTTTTAAGCACACTTTTTTAAACATTTCTTTGACATACAATTCTGTTTTATTATATACAGATGCTGTTTTAGTGTTGCAAGGTTCAGATGAATTTTTCAAACTTGTAAAATCCCCATTTAGTAATCACAAATTGATGGAAATCAGAAAAAACGTGAATGTACTTGTTTGTCGGGTAAGAAAAACATCCACTTGTAGATAGTTTTGACATTTTATCTTGTACTAAGAATATTTTCAAAAAGGAATATATAAATAATCATCAATCATCAACCAAAATGATCTAGTGATGTGATGATGTAAATGGATGGTTTGTTAGAATGATATATAAGTAAATGATTTTAACACATATTTTAATATGACAATTTTTCTGTAGAATACATTCACCAGTTACAGTCCAATAATTCGAAATGTAACAAAGAATCTACCCACAGGTACAACATTAATTATTTTATTTTTAACTAGGAAACAAAAGTATCCCTACTTTACTATTTTAATTTTACAAATAAGTACACAGACCGGAGGCCATTAAACATTAACGTGTTTATGTTTCACAGGCATAAGATAATCTCAAACAAAATTGCATCTTAGGAAAACAAAATTCAAAAGAAATGTCTAGTAAAAAATAACATTTCCAGATCATCTAGGCAGATAATGTGCAATAGAGAGACGTGTTAAAATTGCATCTTTCAATAGTGCGTACTCATTAAAACGCTCTTCAATGACATAAGCTGTTACTCTTGCACTAATTGTCAATTACTAGACGTTTAATACTAAAAGCTAACATATTGTTCGCAATATATGAATTATCTATTATAACAACTATTTGGATTCAAATCTCATAAATAAGCCTTAATTAAGAATTAAGAAACAAAGCAAATATATGTGTATTTATTTTACATTCTTTTTATTTATGCATGTAAACATTTAATTTTGAGCTTCCAAATGGAAACTAGGAAGAAAAAATGTTATACCAAATTAGAAATATAATATTTCATAGCTATTGCTTTAAACACTATTTTTCTATTTTTTCTAAGACATGTTTCATTGTGCATTTGTCTTTGATGGGCCGGATGTGGATTATAATAGTGTCATTAATAAACTGCCCGAAAGAATGCAAGTCACTGTCATTAAGGTGAGTGAGAAAACTACTAAATATTTGTGTAAAGAATTGTGTAGCTATAAATAATTATAATAATTTCAAAATATAAGAATTCCATTATACGTTAGGTTTCAAAACAAAATTAGAGCGTTCAAAAATAATTTACATGTGGGTAAAAAGACAAAAAATTTAACGAAGTGCTCACGCTTGCAACTGATATAAAAAGCGTAAGCCTAACGGTAAATTCATCATTTTTAAAAATGTCCTTCTCATTCGTTGGGGAAAAAAAACTTAAAACTTACAAAACTCAACATTTTATAGTTAATACATGTCTATTATCCTCATTGCATCTGCAACTCATTAACACACAAACGCATGCTGTAAAAGTATATTCACCAAAAATGTGACCAGGAATATTGATATCAAATATCTTAATATGTAAAGTAACATATATATATTTATGATATTGAACTAACTCGCTCCAGATCACTTTAGTTTCTAATGTAATCCCATGAAATATTTTTTTCCGCTTCAAAACCATGAATTGGGGATACGCTTCAAACTGAAAAGATTGCTAGTAAAATTATATAAATACATTGGAGGTAAAGAATGCTAAATATATCAATAACGTTTTAGTTAAAGCTTTTTAAAACAAGGCTGTGTAATAAAGTTATCTAAAGCTACATTAGCACATAAAATGCAAAGATTTCCATTCTGTTTTTTCTTTTTACAAAGGAGTTGAACCAGACATTGAGGTAAGTTTATAACTTTTGTTTTTTTAATATTTGTTCATGCTAGAAGAATATATATATATATTGGTAAAGGAAATAATCTCCAATTAAGAAATAAAGCTTGGAGGACAAACTTAGTTGATAGGGGCAGTAGGTGGTAAGGGCTAAAGGATAAAAAGAGTCAATCTTATCTATTACATACGCTCCTTTTATGCATACGATTATTGAGTACTTCGCTTAACTATGGTTTGTGCCCAGTCCTGCATTCTTGTTAAAGTTTGAAATGTTGATAAAGTGTTGTTTTCCTGGTTTCTTCAGGCAACCCATTTCACGTCCGAATCACGGACAGGAAGAATGAGAATTTGATTTTAATGTGTCGTTGCATACTGAATAAGAAAGGTGTTTTTTTATCATTATGTCTATCTGAGGGTTGCATTACGTTATCTTTCTGTTGTCTTTCTAAATTAGAATTAATTGCTTTATGTATATATAGTGGTTTGCACACCACACCCACACCGTACCGCACTATGTTTGAAAGAAAGCGAGATAGGATTGATGCGTTTCGTCCCTTCCTGTTCTAACTGATTCTAACAATGTTATGTTTTCTGAATTATCCTAACAAATAACCTTTGGCAGCTATGGTCCTCAACCTGTGCGGCCATCATTTATTTCGTGGATCATCATCATCATTGTGTTTTATTTAAAATATTGTCAATTCCACAAGCAAATCAACTTCATATAATTACTACTTTACTCTTGGTTCTTCTATCCTCTAGTGTTTCAAGGTTTAATGATTTAACTTATGGTGTTATTCTTGTCAGTTTTAAATATTCTCCAGTAATGAATCTGTCAGCTCTTTTTTGAATGTATTCCCGATTATCAATGTTTCCTTTGGTGGATGGGTCCCATACAGAAGATACATATTTTAGTACTGATCTCAACAAAATGAGGTATCATTTTAGTTTTATTTCTCTGTTACATTAATTTATAAACGTTTCTTTTTATAAAGCCTAATGTTTTGTTTTATTTTTAAACAACTTCACCGACAAGGGAATTCCATGATAACTTCTCATTTATTATTGCTCCTAAGTATTTTGATTATTTAGTATGGGTTAGTTCTTTTCCATGAATGAAATATTTTGAATTTATTTGTTTCGTTTTCTTTGTTACTTGTTGGCACTTATCTGGGTGGAAAGACATACTCCAGTTAGTTTCCAATTTCATCAATTCATCTAAGTCTTTTTGTAAGATTTTGCTATATCTTTTTTCTGATTTATTTGTTCTATAGATTATACGAACATTAGCAAATAACCTAACTTTTGTTTCTGTTGAGATGTTGTTGGGTAAATCATTTATATAAATTAAAAATAGTAAGGCACCTAGCACAGTTCCCTGTGGAACTCCTGAGTTTACCATTATTGGTGCTGATTTATAGTCAAGTTGTCAAAGCTAAAATTAGTTTCGAGGTTATAAATCAGTTATTGGCATTGGTTATGCATACTTAAGCCCTTTCCTTGGATGGCAGAGAAACTTTGAAAATATAATGAATATAAACTGAGCTTTTTTTCAGTTTGGTAACAGAAAGTTCAATCATGATGAAAAGCATTGGGAAGCATGTTATAGCCAAAGATCACATTCTGCTCATAGACGTGCGTATTTTTAAAATGTCTTTTTGTTGTTGTTCTTTTTTTACATTTACTGTTGACATTTAATATTTTCTACGTAAAGGGAAGACAATGATCTAGATCTTGAAAAAGAATACACTAAAAGGAGCTTTTCTGTGGCAAAGAAAATTTTTCAAGGTATTACTTCGTATAATAATATTGTGATCCCGAATAATAAAAACTAGTTGAAACACTATTACATCATTACATGCAAAATATTTTTGTTATCTGTCCTTCCAAATGTGATATATTGTTATTTTTACAACACGTAAAATGTCATTATATATAACTAGGGGTTGTAGGGCGCCTAGGGCACCCACTTTTTTCAAAAGCCCATGTAACTTATCCTTGTTTGATAAATATGAAATATTAAACTTCCTGAAATGTACACAAAGCACTTTATAATTATAGATCATAAAATCCTCTTTTTAGATCGTTCCCTTTGCCAAAATTAAAATATAAGCTCAAACAATGACGTCATATAATATTTTACAGCGAGAAAATTCACACGCTCTGTTAATCTCGAAACCAAAATGATACCTTTCTTTTTTAACTGTTGTGGACTGTTGTACTATGTCCCTCAGCGTTACGTAATGACCTGGGCTTTTTATTATATTAGACTAACTGACCTGCGGCGTAGCATACGCCGCTAATGATTTAGTGACAGTTGAAGACTTCCTGAAAGACACAGTTCTCAAAATGGGGTGGGTTTGGGCAAACGACTGTGAGTGAATATGCGCACTATAAAACAAAATCGATCGCAGCGCCACCTAACAGCATTAATAATTACATCCATATATACATACAGACGATGGGGATTATGTATATTGATACTTCTGTTCCTTTTTCTAAATCGAATAATATTAATGTTTGTTTTCAGACTTAAAACATTTCTTGGAAACAGAGCCTCAAAATGAAACAATCTCAGAAATTCGTTGGTCGATTGCTCAGAATCTGATCCTTTTGGGCATACATCTTAATCAGTTTGATCTAATATGCAACATAAAATTTAATGTAATTCTGGTATCTTACATGCATTACTCTTATTGATTGCTTATGTATATTGATACCATTGATAGATGAATTCATAGTTTTTAAATGTTTTTTAAAAGTTGAAAATTTTTGCCAATGAATAAAAAAAAATCTATTTTCTGATAACTTTGACACATAAAATACCAAAATTATGTTTATAAAGAACTATATATATCTTGAAAGTTGAAAGTAATTTTTATAATAATATTATCATTATTTTTGTTTTATATATTTTTAACAAGGAAATGTTTGGTTCAGAAAGAAATTCGAACGTCAAGGTAAATATTACATTGTCATTATTTTGTTTAAAATATTTAACTTGAAAATGTGCAATTCTTAAGATTGCACTACATCATAAAATTAGATTGCGTGATGCAATGTAAACACCATATTTGCATTAGATTTTTATTTTTTCCTTTCGCATTATATATAAACAACATGAGACAAGTTACAAAATAAAAATAATTATATTTTAAATTAAAATACAAAACAAAACAAGTTCTGCCCTTATTAAAAAAAGAAATAGAGAAAGTGAGACTGAAAGATACTAATTCAGTGTTGCCCTACAACATACATTAAATTAACGGTGTCATACAAAAATTTCCAAACCAGATGTAACAAAGATATAATCTTGGGCGCTTATGTGTGTTTGTAAGCGGTGCATAGCTTTAACATAATGGTCAGTTGATAGATATATATTTTTTTACGGATTTTTAAAAATGTGTGTAAATATGTCTCTCCACATTGGAGCTTATTATTGAAAGCCCGTAGCAGATTTACATACACGATAGTAAATGTAAAAACAGACCGTGATTGAGAATGGTTTGCATCAAGGTGATCAGTGGAAAAAAAACAACACGGGAGGAAAGAGTTTCTTGGTCAGTACTCGGCCATGAGAACTATGTTCTTTACAAAGATCATACGAGTTTGTCGTAGATGTAGTCATTTCTAAACGATAGTCTAAAAATTAAATGATCAATAAACCAAAACAGGGTTTTTGGTGACGCCAATTGTCAAGTGTGATAGCTCAAGGGTGTAAGTGTAAGTAAATAACGCCTTGAATGGTGAATTGATAATGATCGAGTTAACATATTGAATTCGTAGTAAATCTTCTTTTTAGTACTAACAATCACATTTCTGATAAATTGCAGGGGAAAGGGGGATTCTCTTTATCAAAAAATCGTGTTGATAAACTTAACATTACATCTTTTCATTGCTTTGATATCCTGCACCAATTTATTATCACTCTTTGTTTTATTTAATAACCTGAAAATAGTAGTTTTATGGTCCTCGTAAAAGAGATTTCGAAATAACAATGACTTAATGTCCACCCAATTTTTTTTATTAATTGGCTTGCCAGAAATGTTACATCATATTATGACATAACGTACGGGGTTTTGGTAGCTATTTAACTTTTTTTAAGCTACACATATATGATACATGATTTTCATTGTTTACATCTGCTGCATACCGTATGAATGAAATGAAACATTTGAAGATTCAACTTTTTCAATCTTTCTAGCTTATTTAACGGAAAAAGTTGAATGCATTTAAAATCGTTTCAGTTAATTTGCACCACCATAGTAAATGACGTACACGTATTTTAACTTGTGTAGATGACTTTTAATTTAATTTACTTTTTCTTCACAATTATAATAATGAAATAACACACAATTAACATAATTTACATATTGATTATATAAACATGCAATTCATGTGCAAAATGTGATTGGCTCTCGTATTTCCCAATTTCAATAATCTCAACCCTAACAATTTTCGTGAGCATGTTTTTTTTATAATGTTTATGTTAAATTTAAAATAATTCTTGCATATTATTCATTTGTAGTTTCCAGCGGCACGCTGTACAACTAAAACACTTACCTTGTGGGTTCAATTTTTTTTGTGTCCCATAACTTGTGGTTTTAAGGGGATTTAATGTTTCCATTCAAACTTTCTCGGGGCTTGGTAAGACTTGGCGGCGCCCATCTCCTCTCCAAGTCAGCGTATGAATTTGTTTAGCAACAGTCATTAATCAACATTTTTATTGTGGCTAAGCGTGGGCTAAATTTATACCTGTAATACTAATACTTTTACGATTTCCTTTATATACATAGAATCATGATATTCTTTACAAATTATGATGCAGTCTCGCATTTAAAAAGCAAAACAAAACAGAATCCAAGTCAATTAAGCATTTAATTTTATTTTTATCAATTTTTCCTCTACAATTCTATGGGTAAAACGAAAGTAGTAGAAACATATTTTGTATAATTGTGTAATGTTTTTTTTCTTCTATTTTTTTCGTTATTTTTTTCCTATAAGCAACAAGCTATCATTCAGTGTGTTAACTTTCATCATGCAGCAATGGCTCAAACACGCAGCATTCCTTGCCATGAGATTATACAGACAAAATTTCCTCACACACCTGAGTCAGCAAGGAATCAGTTTCATGACATTAGTAGATGAGGACTTTATCTGTGCACTTTTTCATAAGGTACTTGTTTAATACAAGTGGCAAGGATACCAGAACCATTGCATGCACTGGTTTTCATACTTAACAAAAAATATTAAAATTGTTTCGGGGTTTCCATGTAAATTTTGAAACTAAACAAAATGTGTGTTTTTTTTAATGCGAACCTAATTTTAGTTTATAAGTTTTTAGTACACAATTCCATAGACATTTTAATAAATAATTAAAATTAAAATTAAAAAAAAATTATGATGACTTTAAGTAAGAAGTGCGTAGTAAAATGTAAAAGTTTTCATTATATCACAATACAATGTAAGTGCTTTATGTTATATACCAAAAAGTTCCACACTGAGGTAAACGTCTTCCGCAAAAAAGTAGCATCATTGATAACCGTGCTGTTGTATGTGAATAAAAAATAATGAAAAGCTAAGACATCTTCTAAGAATGCAACATGCAAACGGGGGATTCAATTTTTTTTGAAAAAATTGCAGCAATCAACAAACAATCTTGTGTACATTTAAAATTGTGATTATTCAGAATCTAAAAAAAATCATTTCTTTTTATTCATCTATTTTTTTAAATATATGAATTATCCAAAAAATTGTATTGTTATTTTTTGTCGTGTTTTATTTTTGCCACCGAAGTTAACAACAGTAACTGCGCTTGTAAAAACTAAAGAGCTTAAAAGACATCGGGTGATTGTAGGAAATAAGGGTTATATCTAGGGGTCTACCGATATATCGGCTGGCCGATATATCGGCACCGATATCTGGATATCGGCAATATCGGTATCGGTAGCCTGTAAAGGTCCCGATATTGACGTCACCGATATTTCATAATAAGTGACATTTTGACCCAAAAAAAAACGGAAACAAAAAAACTATCATTTAGGTTTACAATATCTCGACAAATTAATATATCGACCCCGATACCAGTATTGAAATAGTCAAAAGAGTCCTAGTATTAATATGTGCAGCCACGATACAGTGTGCCATGTGCTTTGATATTGTTTAGGTATCGGCCGATTTTCGTATACTCAGAAATACTGTGTAAATAGTGCCGATGCCAAGTATACCGTAATTGCTCTAATAAATGGATAACATGTAAACATTATGTTCACGTAATTGCTCTAATAGCAAAGATGCACGCAGAATCGCAGATGTCTAAAACATTTCGTTTCGTATGGAATAACAAAATGTACCGTGTGAAGACGTGTTGTCATTGGCAACCATTCAAGCTTCAGCCTCATTTTCACTATATTACTATTGTACTTTGTTCTCATTGTTTCATTCATAAAAGGTGGCCGTGTGCAAAAGCCATTAAACTATTGGTTAGAATTAATAATTATGAGTCAAGGTTGAAGTTTCAAAAGGAGTACCTAATATGCTTGTACATTTTTATAAAGGACGGTTCGTTTTGTTATGAGTCCTATGTAGGTCATGAACTGGAACTTGTAAACACATCGGAAACTTCGTTTCGGGAAAAAAAATCGGTATTTCGGCAAAACTGGATATCGGTAGACCCCTTAATTATAAAATATAAATAATTACGAGTGATAAATTTAAGAATGGCGTCATCAAATATGACCGCTGTTATTTTTGTCCTAACAAATACTCATATCGGCACTCATATCGGAGAAAAAATATCGGTAATATCGGCAAAAATACTTATCGGTAGACCCCTAATATAAAATATAAATAATTAGGAGTGATGAATTTAAGAATGATCGATGTCATCAAATAAGACCGCTGGTTTTTGTCCTAACAAATATTCATATCGGAAAAAAAAATATCGGTAATATCGGCGAAAATGCCTATCGGTAGTCCCCTAATATTAAAGATAAATAATTACGAGTGATAGATTTAAGAATGACGTCATCAAATATGACCGCTGGTTTTTGTCCTAACAAATACCCTATCGGCACTCATATCGGAAAAAAATATCGGTAATATCGGCAAAAATGCGTATCGGTAGTCCCCTAATATTAAAGATAAATAATTACGAGTGATAAATTTAAGAATGACGTCATCAAATATGACCGCTGGTTTTTGTCATAACAAATACTCATATCGGCACTCATATCGGAGAAAAAATATCGGTAATATCGGCAAAAATACTTATCGGTAGACCCCTAATATAAAATATAAATAATTAGGAGTGATGAATTTAAGAATGATTTATGTCATCAAATAAGACCGCTGGTTTTTGTCCTAACAAATATTCATATCGGAAAAAAAAATATCGGTAATATCGGCGAAAATGCCTATCGGTAGTCCCCTAATATTAAAGATAAATAATTACGAGTGATAGATTTAAGAATGACGTCATCAAATATGACCGCTGGTTTTTGTCCTAACAAATACCCTATCGGCACTCATATCGGAAAAAAATATCGGTAATATCGGCAAAAATGCGTATCGGTAGTCCGCTAATATTAAAGATAAATAATTACGAGTGATAAATTTAAGAATGACGTCATCAAATATGACCGCTGGTTTTTGTCATAACAAATACTCATATCGGCACTCATATCGGTAAAAAAAATATCGGTAATATCGGTATCGGCAATATCGGCAAAAAGGCATATCGGTAGACCCCTAGTTATATCTGAATGAAAAATACTTATTTTATTATACGACTTTTAAAAAAATAATTTCAACATCAGGGTATTAACAATTTTTCAAAAGTAAAGTTAAAAAGATAAAATACAATTTTTTGCATTATTATTGCGCTGGAAAAAAAATTAAAAGGAAAAAAAAATTGTGTTCTTGTGTTATTATTTTTTTATACCCAGGAGCCGTGGCAGGATCCATTCAGTGAGGTAATGATTTTTTTGCACATTAACATTTAAAACCTGGTATTGAAAGGTCTCTCCTGTGTTTTGTGTGTGCTGTTAGGTTTAAGTACTATTTTAAAAAGTCAATTCGGCTGTATCAAGATAAAGAGGCTAGCATAGCGTCAGTGGGTTTATTAAAGAAATGTAAATCTGCTTTAGCAGACATCTGAAAATAACACTAAAAAATTGGTATGCTTAGTTTTCTTTTTAAAAAGAAAAACCAGGTATTTGCTAATCACACATGCTAATAATAATTTCAGGATGGTGTGGTGGTATATGGTTGGAAGGGGTTTGGGGTACGGCTTACGAGGTGTTGTATAAATACATTGGGTGGACGTTGGGATTGATGGATAAATAGAAATATAAGTAGGTGGATAGATATATAAAGGTCTTTAATGACTTTTCTTTATAAACATGTTCGCAGCTAACATTGTATCCCATATGGTCAACCCCGTCTTTTACTTCGAAATTGTATATTTTGACCTATTTATAATATTTTATATATAGTCTTCATTACTTTTAATTTTAATGTGTTTTTTAAAAGAAACTTTATTAGTTTTCCAGCAAAACTTATTTTGCTTTATATTTTAAATAGGGCTGCAAAATTTAAGGATTAATTCAATGATTAATCGTTAAAATTTGTTAACTATTAATTTTTTTTAACGATTAGTCGATCCATCAACTACAAATGTACTGGAAGTCAAAAATTAAAAAGAAATTTCCGCTGATAAATATAAACGATTTTCCTGACGCTTACACGAACATTTTGGTTTTTAAAATATTGACTGGTGGGAATGTGCAACATGTAGATACATTTTATTGTATCAATTGTAAGAAATCTTTTGCCTATCATATTTCTAACACTTCGCTTGCTCATCAAACCAAATGAAAAGCGTATTAATATTAATCTAATGGAGTCTGACTCAGACACAGAAAATAGCGACAGCTCTTCTGATGAATTACTTCGTTACGAAACGGAGATGAAAGTTCCATAATCCGTTTACCCTCTGCAATGCTGGAAACTTAATGAACACCAATATCCGATAATTTCGTTCCTTGCCAAAACCGTTTTGTGCTTACCAGTAACCTCAGTTCCACGTGAAGGATCCTTCAGCTAGGTTGGTTATATTGTAAATAAGACCCACTCATCACTTGTATCTAATAATGTCAACACACTTGTCTGTTTTTAATTAGTTGGTTAAAACATGAAATATAAAGGAGACATTCCAGTGTTATTTCGATTTTTGACATGTCCGTTCAATAAATGTTTCTTATGACATCATAAATTTCATTTTTTTTGCTTTAATTGAAATTAACAATTAATTAATCGTTGTTTTTTCAAGAGTGAACTTTTAAATTTAAATAAATCTTTAACAGCCTTACTTTTAATATGTTACAAAAATAATCAGAAATATAGTATTTGGAAAAATTCTTACAATTGTGATTCAAGGCATATGTTTTTATTATTATAGCAAAGCATGAACTTTGATGACATCCGCAGAAAGCTTTTTAAAGAGATAAGACCTCTAGCAGGAAAATATTTTTATGAGACATCAGGTAAAACAAATACCCATTTTGGAAAAGAAATTATTGAAACTGATTTTTTGAAACCTTCTGACCGCATGAATTTATTATGCCATTTATTGTATTTCCATTGTAATTGTTTTAGGGCTAACATATATTTTAAATGACTGCTGTTTTGTTTTCTCCACATACATTAACAAATATAAAACAAAAATATTAATTTAACACAAAATATAATGTAAGTTATTCACAATACAGAAAAAAAGGATTTTGTGAGAACTATTGTGCATTTTCTTTTAAGTAATTTTACTTTTAAATAAATGTTAAATTTCTAGAAAGCGTTCAAATTGTTCGTTTACGTCAAATAATCGCGAAAAATATTTTATATGCATAAGGAATACAATAAATATTAGTACATGAAAACCTTATTCCAATTTATAGAAGCATCATTTGACATGGCAGACCTGTTATTTATTGATTCTGTATTTGAAATGAAATTGGAGGCTTCTCTCTTATATTGGACATTTGTTCGAGTAAGTTTGAAAATTCTTGTCATATATATTTTAAAAATATAACGTTTAAATGTTTTATGGCAAACTGAATTACAAAGGGAATGATACGATCTCGGTAAAATTATTGAAAATAGTTTTAAACACGTAATTTAAAATTATTTGCATGAAATGGAAAAAAGCCGAACCCAACACGACACCTCCACATACAATATTTTACATGCAAAATGTGTTAATAGAACAAATAAAATAATTAACAAAAAGCCATTGTATAAAATAAATGCATCCTGCGTTGTTAAATGACGTCAAAAGCCCTCACCCCACTGATCTTAAAAGTCTTCCCGCAAAATTATCCTAGGAATTTGCCCCCCCCCCAAGGAACTAATAGATAGGGGACACCCCCGGTTGGTCCTCTCTGAGAGGACCTCCTGGGCACCGAGGAACAAGGTCCAAGGTGCATCCCACGAAATTTAACTCACAGAGGAATGAGGGGATTCCAAACTTCGACTCGTTACAGCCTCGGTGCCATCCAGGCTCGGCTTACGAGTCTATTGGCCATTGACCTTCGCTAGAAAGTGGGATAATAAACGTGACCAACCTGTCAGAAGGTTTTTATAGCTGACGGCCACAGACTTCTTCGCTGTTCATATTTGCTAATTAGTGCTTACACTCCAGGCCCTAAACATTACCTTTCACTGTTAGCTAGTGAGGGGAGTGAAACGGTGCCTCAGGATTACCCCGCCCTCAAAGGCTGCTTGATTTTTCATCATCGACATTGCTATTTCACCTAAGCTTTGTCTAAGATCCAGTGGCGTAGCTAGGGTCATGTGCGCCCGGGGACATGACACAAAATCGGCGCCCCTTGTCTCATTGAGCCCCTAAGAAAAATTTGAAATTTTACGGTTTATATAGTTCATTTTCGAAGCTTCTGGTATTTTAATGAAATAGAATACACACTATTAATTCTCTATACGATTGTAAACAATTTGTTTGAAAACAAAAATACTCTACTAATTATACGATTAGACATAGTCTATAAAAAAATTGATTCTCCTTGATTTAATTTGATTGTCGCAAACTCGTCAATCACGTTGTCAAAATTAATATTCTTAAGTTTTTCTCTTTCGATGGTAAGGAGTGCAAGATCACTGGGACTATCTTTTCCAATTAAATAAGACAAAATAAGCTTCAGTTTGCTGAAGGACCACTCACAGTTTTCTGTTGAAACAGCAATTGTTAGAAGTATTTGAAGTGAAATGCGCCTGACTCGGAAATACGTCATCTCCATATGAAACGATAAAACCAAGAACATCCAAAGGAGTTTCCGATATAACTTCACTCCAGCTACTGAGAAGCATTTTTCAGTCTCTGATTTATGTGCACAAGTCATGACCATTGACGTCAGTGTTGTAGAAATTAGCAAAATGTAAGCAATTTTAACGAAGTGTATCGACTTTTGTCTCAGCAAGAAGAGTTTTGACGTCTTTTAAAAATCCAAATTTGTTGTTTAGATTTTTTTAGACGTATAAACTGTATTGATATCTCCTGTTGGAGTCTATCAATTACGCTGTTCATATCACGTGCAATTCTTCTTCTGCAGAAAGTCCTGCATCTCTTGTTAATTCTTCAGTCATCCTCCGATGTCGTCTAATCCTTCTGTCAACCTCGATTCCCCAAGTTGTGAATCTGCCTTTCCATTATCTACCGCAACCTGGCTCAAATTATCACGAATGTTGAAAATTTCTTGCTCAAAGCGATTCAAGATCCGATGCTGCTTCCTTGAAATTCACAGTAAGATTCTGCAACCGTTTCTGGACACGATCAATTTCGCCAAGTATGATGTTCCAGAAATTTAAGAAAACTAGGAATTTAAAGTTTAATATACCTGCCAGCAAAGTTTCTGCATCACTTCTGGTGACAGACGTCATATTTGTATGTTTTGATAATTTTTCAAACAGTTCTACCAGTTCATCTAGTAAAATCTAGTCCTTCATAAATTGCTTTAACAGCTTCTGATCATGCACTCAAACCTGTTTCAGACTTCCTCTTCATTGTGATTGGCACAACTCTTTTTAATTCTTCCAAACGAGTTGTTGAACGAGAGAAAACAAAAATTTATACTTTCAACTGTTCCAAAAACGTGACAGCAACTGGATCCTGTTTGGCTTAGTGTACTCTTGGTAAGTTTAAGCTGTGGTTATCACAGTTGATGAACAATGCTCTGTGATTTCTGGCACATATTCGGTGTTGAAGGCCGGATATATGCCCAGTCATTACAGCAGCATTGTCATTACATTGTGACCGATAGTCGGCTAGAGGTATGTTATTAGATTCTAGTTTCTCCACGATAACTCTTTCAATGCTTGCTGCGTCTTTGGAATGTATCTGGATTAAACCTAAAAATGATTCTTTGATGGTTTCTTTTTTATTTTGAAAATCCACATCCACAAATTTGATGACTTGAGAAAGCTATTCCCGGTGTCTTAGATCGGGTGTTGAGTCAAGTAAGATACCGTAGTACTTGTTTTTTCTGATTCCTTACAGTCGATGAAAGTATGTGGATAAATTCATTTTGGATTTCCTGTATAAATAAGATACTGAACCTGGATTTTCTCGGGAATCTTGTAAGTGCTTTTCTTACAGTGGATCATACTGATCAAGTTTGATCACAGAGAGACAGGAAAGAGAGGCGGTGTCTGATGTTTCATATAAAAGGAATCCAACTTGCTTTTACATACCCACACAATCCCTTGAGAGGAGAGACCTTCTGTAAGCCAGTGGTTCTCAACCTTTTGAGATTCAAAGACCACTTGAAAAAATTGTGTCTTAGCTATGAACCACTACTAAAAATTGTGCTACTGCCGAGCTGGAAAGTTAAATATAATCTTATCTGTTGCACACGCTCCTTCTATACAGAAGATTATTGTTAGCTATAAGTAGTATACATGTTATTTAGTAAAGTTATACTAATATGCTACGTTTGTCGTGCTCCAAAAACAGTATTGTAATGGCTTTATTTTGTAAACAACAAATGTCATTTATATTAGTCTCATAGTCTTCTAATTTAATTCTACTTGCTAACTATAAAAAAATTAAAGTCATAAACAGTAGTTTCGTATTAAAATGACTGCTATATTAGTTTATTTAGAACGAACGATGTTTTATCTTTATTGTAACCAATGCAGAAAATCCACTTTCACAAATTTGCAAAGGGTAAAAGTATTTTAAAAGCTATCTGAGACAGTTCGGAGTACTCCAAAATTTCATTAAGCCCACTTTCTGATGCAAAATATTCAAAGAGGTATCGCTAGTCAGTTCAATGAATTGGTTTAATTACGATGTTGGTAATTTTATTTGATGAGACAATGTGTGCGAGATTAGGACTGGAAACCCACGAAAAACCACTGAACGTTAAAAATTACCAAAGTAGAATTAAAATTGGCCCTGCATTGATCGAATATGACCAGAAATCAAATTTGTCAACAGTTGTTTATTTATTTCAACATTTTCTGGTTTCTCGGTGATTTCGTATAATTGATCAAACATCTCAAAGTTACCTTGAAATAATCTTCTTTTCCAAAGATCAAGCTCTCTCGTAAAAGCAGACACTTTGTCACTGAGAGTAATGTGTCTGCTTTCCTTGCCGAGTTGAATTAAGTTTATTGAGTTCTTTAAAAGTTTCAGCCAAGTAAGCCAGAACAGCAACCCATAAGCTATGGTTCAAATGATCTACAAGCTTTGAGTTATTTCTAAAGGAAACTCTCTTACGTAATCACGTAATTCAAACAGTCTGATAACCATCGAGTTTCAGTATACATCAGTAACTGTTAATATTCATATTCATATTCGAACATAAGAAAGCAAAGAAATGAGAATTTAATAGATGAGCCTTGATAAAATTTAAAAACTATTTAGGCCAGATCAAAAATATATTTTAAGTCACCGTTAATTCTTTTACTTGTTGGTCTCTCTCGATGAATCATACAGTGCGTAAATTTCATGCTTTGCTCGCGGACCACCTGGCACATCTTCGCGGCAACTAGTGGTTCACGGACCACAGGTTGAGAACTACTGCTTTAAGCCACTCCTAGGCCATTTTGTTTGTTTTTGTCTCCTCTCTGTCTGTTCTATTAATAGAATCGCCTTTGTCTCTTACTGCTCCCCTACTCTCACTCCCAGTCTCTCCCAGTTTTTTTTTAAATCGCCATCAGCAATCATACATTTTGGATGTGTCATTTATTTATGAGTAGAATGGCGCCCCTTAATGCTCAATGGGGGCGCCAAAATCATGCTTGCAAACTGATTTGTAATTAATATATTTTCGGAGCTCCAAAATTCAAACTTGCAAACGTGTTTGGGATACATTAGTTTACATCAAAACACAATTAAAAAATTAGTTTTAATACTCATTTTGACGCCCCCTAACGTGGCGCCCGGGGACATATGTCCCCCCCTGCCCCCCCTCGCTACGCCACTGCTAAGATCCGAACAGTGACTGTTATCATGTACATTTTCAGTTCCTAACTTTTCTGACTACGGCATTTCGTGCCATCGTTTCACCTAGTGCTGTCCTATCCCCCCTGGGTATCATAACTGTAAATTGTAAAGTGAAATATATATTTTATAGGCTACTTATTGTTAAGGCTAGCTTAAAAATTTTTTTTTGCCTTTCACTTATCAAATCAGGCTAAATCATGAACGGTTATTTAATTAACTACTCTTACTTTCGGTTCAATAGCCTTACGCCGGTGACCTTTTACTGTCAATATAACATTTTATTTGACAAGTGGTCGTTTTAACGAGTTCATTCAATAGTATATTTAATGCGTGGGTCTTTCAGTTACGCCCTAAAATGTACCGAAAGTTATTAAAGAAAAACGTATCATAAAAACACTTTACATGAATGTTAATTTTTAATGTAAGGATCTTTTTACACAAGTTACCCAAATTATCATTTGATAAGCCATAAATTTAAATAAATAATCTTTAAAATGATTTACTTTTCATCATTTGTATCACTTTTTTGTTATTGAGTGGTTTTGCACACAACAGGTGGGATGGTAACTTTTTGTTTACGAAGACTAATGAACATTTTATTGACTTAAAAAAGGAGCAGTCAAATTGAAACCATGAAGATAAATTCAACCATGGATAAAAAACTGAACATTTTTTAGTGTGCTGTTATTTACATGATATGTTTCTACATGCAAATTTTTTTTGCAGAATCTGCTTTTTAATAAGAATTCATTTTTTAAAAGTTATATCACCGTTTAAATATATCACCGTTCAATATAAATAATCTGCATATATTTTTTTTTAAATCAACGAGAAATGTATAACGTATATGTTGATAAAAATTCTATAAAGCACCCAGTCCATGCAGCACTAGTAGCATACGGTGTCTCAAAAGTGTTAAAAAAGAATAACCAGGGAAATGTTACAACTTTAAAAGAAAATATGACGTAAGTTATCCTCTTATTAAAAATAAGAACACCTTGTTCCTTTTCGTTTATTTTTGTAAAGTTTTTTTTTAATTTAAATAATTTTTTTTTAAAAATATATAAATGAGATACTTCTTTTAATAAATAAATTATAACATGTAAAGACAATGTTTAAAATTTGATGACGTCAAACATTCATTGTTTTAATATCATTTTATTCAAATATAAAGCCGTTTTTGAAATATTATAATGTATGACATCTTTCTCTCAGGTTTTTTAATATATTTAAAAAATATTTCTTATTTTGTTTCCAAATTTATTATTTATTTTGCTTTTAATTAAATATTTCTAGTTTGTTACTCTCGTTGCTTCAGAAAGTGTACAGATTTGTGATTCTATTTCTCTTTTAAAATTAAACATTGTTTTAAATTAATGTAAGATTAAATTCGGCCACTTTAACGGAAATGAAATGGAAATATAATTTAACTCGATGTTGATTGATATTATTTTAAGAGTTTTTTTTTACTTTCTTCAAATTGAACAAAGAAATAGACATGTATTTAATTGACAGAAATGCTTACTAATTTTGCATATTTCAATAGTACATATCGCAAACTCTTAATTGAGGCAGTCAACAACAGTTATTATAAGAGCAGACGAGAAACATTCAAAATGCTAAAACAACATATTCCGGAATGGGGCAGTGCCAGTTGTATCCAGATTGCATTAGCAACAAGCAATAAAAAGTTTCTATCCGAAGCGCCATTGGTCAATATCAGGGAATGCATTTGGAACGGAAGAGTATTTCAACATCTAATAACTACCTTTAATTATTTAGAATTTAGAAGATAAAAAAATGATTCATGTTTCGATAATTGCTAGTAGACGTTCAACAGTGTACTGACTATTAATTAGTAATAAATTTAACATTGATTTTTAAATAAATCGATCATTTATGTTAACTAATTAAAAATTATTATGATATCTTGGTTTGTAAAAATTAATATTATAAAAATATTTTCTATTCTTTTCACATATGTGTGTCCCTTTGAACAGAAAGTAGAAGAAATCAAGTACGTAGAATGGCTTTAAAAAAATAATTTGAATACATTTTTAAATACAATAATTCATTAATCACTTGTTTTTACTTCAGGCGCGAACAATCGCAAGCATATATAAATGTCTATTGATAAGACTACCATCAAAGATTTTAATTTATTAACAGAACTTTGAGAAGTTTTTTTTTAAGAATTCAGTGGTTTATTTTGGTTTAAAGTCTAGCAGAAGACAGTTTAATCCACAAGACATTTATTAAAAGGTATAAGGAGAAATTTTTGCCCTAAAACTGTCTCATAATGATTGTTTTTTTCAAATCCAAACAATGTGGGTAATTGAATGTACAACTTTATTCATTATGGATGATTGAATTTAGTTAAATAAATCAAGATACAATTTTATTTATCGCATTTTATCTTTACATTCTTTTATTTTATTCAACTATTTCAGTTTTTCAAAAACTGAAACTTTAAAGGAAACGATTTTAATAAAACTCAAAGCCCCTGTCACCAAATTTACTTACAACCTGGTAGGTCATTATGAATTATATAACATGCATGTGTCTGTGTGTGTGTATGTGTGTGTATGTGTGTGTATGTGTGTGTGTGTTTATGTTGTGTGTGTGTGTTTGTATGTGTGTGTGTTTGTGTGTGTGTGTAAAAATATTTTACAGCATTTGCAAATTTAAAGTAGCCGGTCTAAACAAATGTTGACAAAAATGTAAACATTTGTTTGTTTGTCCAACTTATTATTTTCAGGAAAAAATGCCACACATTTGGATTTCGGATTCAGTTAAAAAAAATAATGGCTCAAGTCAATGATGTGTATCTGAGAGACAAGTCTATTGTATTGATTTATTTGTCTGCGTCCATTTTTCTATCATACACTTTATAGCCCACATTGTCACATCTAAATAAATTTCGGCTCCTTTTATTCGTAAAAGTTTCAAGTCAGCAACTTTTTCGGCTTATCAAACAGGGTAAAAATATTAAGATTAAAAGAAAACCATAAGTTATAGAAGAATTTAAAAAAAAAGAATTTTCATTGGAGAAACAACACACGAAGCGAGATAAGCAATTACATTTAATTAAAAATATTATTGAACATATGAATTATAACATCTATGTTTGGTACTTTTTAAAAACTAGTTATAGAATTTAACGATTGAATGTTAAATTTATTTTTTTAATGTATCTGTGTATTGACTTACCAACGCATATATATTTAATTGTGCTATGTTAGTGTTACAAATTTATTTAATTAAGTGCCTTGAATTCTTTTAAAACTAGTAATGATGATTGGTTGAATCGTACGTCTTCCATATGAATGAGATACTATTTAGCGGAATATAGTATTACTTAAGTACAAAGAAAGTATGAGGACTTATATACTGCGGTATCCTATCCTTGCTCGTTTCTTATCACCCTGCACATCATCACATAATACAGCTAGAAAAAAATAACCTTAAATACACAAGTGAAACGTATAAAACATATAATGACCAGGCTCTCAGGTAAAAGCAAAGTTTATCGGTCCAAAAATGTCAGCTTGTCAGTCCAGAAGGTAACATTTTAAAAGATGTGTTCTGACTGCAGTTTTTAAGGCCCGAACTGAAGCCCACCCTGTACAGTAGGCCGTAATAGTTGCTGACATTAGTAGCTGTTACACTGATCATTTGCCATTAAGATATGCCTAGGCCAAAGTTCAAAATGACCAACCAAAGCGGGATTGGATGAATTTTGAATTTTGGCTGTAATGTACAAAAATTTAATGGATTAATATTTTTTTCTATCATTTAAATATTTTATTCAAATTTACTTTAGGTGTTTTTCTACCCAAAATTGCAATGGAATAAACATGTATCCAAAATATATTTTTCTTTCAATTTATTGAATTTATTTGATAGATTTTCTACATAATATTTCTTGGATTGTATGGAATTCTGCTGCTGTCAAAACTAGAGTCGGACAGTTACCATTGGCTGGAGTGGGTTGTATGGGCGTGGATTGGAACATTAACATTTCATTTGGTTCATTCATGGGTAAATTGATAGCATTCTATATTATTAGTTAGAAAATAATAATTTATTAATTGCTATATTAATTTTACTTCTTTAAAAAAAAATTTTTTAAAAATCACGCCATAATCAATTATGACTTGAGTTTGATTCTGTATTAAAGACATTAGAAGTATATTTAAAATGTTACTGCCTCTGAAAAAAATAGCACGTTTTAAAATACAATGCAATGATTATGCAGTCTTCTTTAAAAAACTAAATTTAATAAAACGGGGATAAAATAAAAACCAATCAAGATATTTGAGACTGTAAGACTAGACTAACCATTATCTATTGAATAAGCAGTGATATTGTTTTTGTGTGAACATTTTTTCCTTCAACAAAGAAAAAATGAAGAATAAAATAAACTCTCCTATTGAAATGACTATGCCATGAAGAAACAAAAATGTCAAAATTGTGTCAAATAACTATATTTTTTATTTCTGCTTGTGTACAGGTCACTGGCAGTTTTCGACTAGACGATGTTTTTTGCCTTCTAGAACTTTTTTCTCTGCTCTTCTTTCTCCTGGCGTTTGGTCTGAGAGTTGCCGCTAAAGAAATCCCCGACTCTCATGTCTTCATGGAAACATCTCGCGTTTTTTACAGCTTGGATTACATTTTATTTGCTATAAGACTTTTGAAATATTGTTATGGAAGTGAATTTCTTGGCCCTCTGATTGCCATGATATTGGGAATGGTGGGTAATTTCGGATTTTTTGAAATTGGTTGTGTAGATGAGTATATGGTATATATTGAATGTGTTTGTAAATATAGAGATATAAATCAAGTCTTTAAAATATAAGTACACATTAAATGAAGATTTTAAAAATAATATACTTCTCTTTTTTTTTCTTATTTTAAGATTTCCTTTACATAAGAAGGTATTTTAACGAATTAAAATAGCAAATGAAAAATGTCCCAAATGTACAATTAGGTAGTCTGGTAAAAAATATCAAATTATATAATGTATACATTTTCATTTCTTTGTTTATTATTGGTATAAATATTATATTCTGTAAATGCTCCTTTCAAATAGACGTCAACTTTGGTACAGTTTCTTGTGATATTGTTGATCATTTTCTTGGCTTATATGATTTCGTCGGAGTCAGTCCTTAACCCTAATTCAGAGCTCAACTGGAATCTGCTGTACTTTGTGTCAAGGAAAGCCTACTGGAGCATGTTTGGTGACTACCATTTGGATGAACTGGAAAACATAGGTAACCTAATCGTAAATGACTCGAATAATTTGATGATACAGACGTGAATTTGGATGTTGAAATTCGGCTAATCATCTTTTGAGAAAGACAGATTGTTTTTTTTTACCACGTTTTTATTAACTCGCTTTCGTTGGGCATTGTTTGTTGGTTTGTCCAAGATTTTTTCAAATCTGCCAACGTAACATTGAACCTTTTCTGATGGTCCTAGAGATCTGCAAATTTTACCACAGATAGATCTTGGATGACAATGCATTGTATTAAAATTTCAGATCGATCAAATGTACCGTTATTAAATTATTGAACTTTTTAGTTTATCTATAGTCTATATATAAGTATCTGTACCGACGGCTTTTGTTGACATCCGTGAGTTCCCCCCGTGACCACATCACAATGTTTTTAAAACGTTGGGCGGGCGCTTGTGAGGTGTTTGGTAAAATAAATAGAGGTAAAAAAATATTGTTAAAAACCAAGTTTTTATTAGTGGACTAAAAAGAATAAAATAAATAAAGGTAAAAAAATGATTTTTAGAAACCACGTTTTTACAAGCGGACTAAAAAGAAGAAAATAATTTAAAACTTATAAGTTCAAGTACTTTCATTTAATATGACTAAAAACGTTGGGCGGGTGTTTGGTATAAAAATTAAAGATTTCTAATTTAGAAGGCAAAAGAGAGATCTATAAGTGAGAGTATGAGTGAGCTGCATATGTTAAACCTCATAAGCGCCCGCCCCACGTTTTTAGTCATATTAAATCGAAGTACTTGAACTTACCAGTTTTAAATTATTTTCTTCTTTTTAGTCCGCTTATAAAAATGTGGTTTTTAAAAATCATTTTTTACCTTTATTTATTTCAATAACAGATCCCGATGTAATATTGGTACTGAAAATAAACGCCACAGTCCGTGGTCTTTGTAACAACTTCCTTTATTTGCCTTTCTCGTTACATTTATAGCTACTCTTTGTCCTCTTAACTAAAATAAACACTTCTGTTACAGTAGCTAGTATTAATAAAATATTCATCAAGTATTTCTTGCGTATTGTATGTTTGATTTTAAAAAAGCCTAAATGATTTTAAGGTATAAAAACAAGTGAATATTTATTTATTTGTGGATAGACGCAACAAATGAGAGTTGCACGAGTAACCCCCAGTCGTACAACGATTACCTTGAGCCCAGGTGTCTGTCAGGTGTTGGCAGATATTTCGTACCGATCGTTTTAGGCGTCTTCGTCATGGTCGTCAACCTAATGCTATTCAATTTAATCATTGCTAAATTCAAGTAAGTTTTAATTTATTATTTAATCATAGCTAAATTCAAGTAAGTTTTAATTTATTATTTAATCATAGCTAAATTCAAGTAAGTTTTAATATAATAATTTCTAAATTCAAATAAGTTTTAATTTATTCATTGCTAAATGTATTTAAGTTTTAATATATTCATTGCTAAATTCAAGTTAGCGTTATTGTATTCATTGCTTATTTCAAGTAAGTTTTAATTTAATCATTGCTAAATTTAAGTTGGTTTTTATTTGATCATTACTAAATTCCAGTAGGCTTTAATTTAATTATTGCTAAATTCAAATAAGTTTTAAATTAATCTTAAAATTTAAGTAAGTTTTAATTAAATCTAATTTAAGTCAGGTTAAAATGTACTGCTTCTAGTTGTTTGTCAGATAAAAACAATTCTAGTTTTATATTCATATTGTGTCCTATCTTCTTTTAAAAATTCTTTAAAAAGTTTAACATTTAAAAATTATTTTCTTATTTCTGATAAAGATAATAATAAAATATCGAACGTACTTTATAAGAATATGTTTTTCTAAAAGAGTATATAACACATTCAAACATAATAGTTGTGAGCAATGAACACTTTAATCTATTTAAAAAGCTATAATAATATTAATAAAACAACTGGAAACACTTATTTCAGTTCTGTAATCGCAGATATCGAGGAAAGATCATTGCATATCTGGAATCATCAAATGTTTCAGCTGGTCATTGAGTATGATAATGTTCTCATTCTCCAACCACCTTTGTTCATGCTACCATTGATACTGTACATGCTAACCTGCAAAAAATGTTTCAACAGTGAGTAAACGATTGACTTATGTAAATATATATTTCCCTAAATGATTTTTCCTGATGATTCGAAATCAATAGTCGAGTAAGACGATGATCATGATCACCAAAAACAAAGAGAAATAAAAAATATTTTTATAAGAGAAAGAACAAAACAAATAAACACATAAGTGAGAATGTCTTTAAAAGCGAAAATTAAAAAAATTACTCGAAACATATGCAGTTAATCAAGCCTTGCATTCCACACATCAGATGTAATGTATTGTCAAAGGTAAGAGCAGAGGACACTCGTGAACAGAGAGAACCAATTCACAAACATTCAGACATAACTCAAGACTGGGAAACACAGAAACAATCCTAACGTAGCAGGCAATGTTCCAAACAGCAATATGTGTTTTCAAAAGTATGCCCATCAAGCGCTCACTGTATCTAATATACTACATCTAAAGACATCAATACGTGAAATGTTGGTACGAGAGCATGTACGTCTTCGTTGATATCCTGAATATAAAAAGTGTCTGACATGGCGATATGGGGAAACATGCAAATAACTCAGTAACGCATCATCAAGCCAATTACCCACTTCCTTAAGAAGTGACCTAATCTGTGTATTAAAAATATGTCAGTCGTCACACAAACCTATAAAACATCAAAATACCTCTGTGGTGAGTGTGTGCATCATTCACCTCGGCATAAAAACACATGTGCAAGAAGCCGATTGATTTCAATAATTATGAGCAATAACATAAATTATATATAGTTTTAATTTCCTTTTTTAATTATTTTTTTTACATCAATCTGTTTGTATTCAATTAGATCGAGTTAGCGTTGCACCTACTGACTGCGGTGAGGTTTTTGAGAAAGATGTTGTGCTTTATCTGAAACAGCAGATTGATGATGGTCGGTAAGACTTACGGTTTTGTGTGTGTTTGAGTTATAAACAAGAAACAAAATGTTCAATACAGTCAATTAAAAGAACAATATTCAACCCATGATTATTAAATGATTTCAATTTTTCAATTCTACTGCTATTAAATGAATGACGGATGGTCAAGTGGAGACACGTTACCGATTGCATTGATGAATCGATCAATGTTAATTAGTTCTTATAGATAATAGCATCAACATTCAAACACTTACTTTCAAGACCAAATGAATCTAGAAAGCCATTTGAGTGATGTTCTCATTTTCCAAGCAAAGGAATTTGTTTTTTCTCATTGAACCTAAAGCGGGCTTTTGTAATCGTAAGACCTATTAGCTAAAGGTGTGCTTGTGTCATCAAATGACCTATTAGCTTGTGGTGTGCTTGTTTCCCCATGTGACCATTTTCTTTAAGGTGTGCTTGTGTTATTATGTGACTTTTTCTTATGGTGTGTTTATGTCATCGTGTGACCTATTAGCTTAGGGTGTGTTTATAATATAGAATGACTTATTAGCTTAACGTGTGTTTGTGTAATCGTATGACCTATTAGCTTTGAACAGTAAAAACTTTTCATAACCATATTATTGCAATGGTATAATTAGTACATTACATACTTATTCATTATACAAATTTTAAAAAATGTATCTTATTTTTAATGCTTAATTTTAAAAAAACGCTTAAATAATATGTTAATGATCGAATGACCTGAAAATAGGCTTTATTGAAAATATAAAACTCAATATTCATTTTTTTTAATGTTACTATGCCCTTAGCTTAACTTTTTAAAATGAAATTTTTATACTGGAAAAATGAAACTCATAAATGTAATTGTTTTTAATTTTAATAAGGGTATATCGCATTTTTTATTAATAAAATTTATTTAATTATGATTAATTTTTTAACTCCGTGAAAGTGTTAATGCTTGAATCTCTCCTTTATCAATTACTTCTATTTTTGTTTCTTTTTTTTAACTCTTGAAATTAAATAACCTTATGAAATATTTGACAGATTTTTTAAACGTTTGGACGCCTATAAGAGAAGTGGTACGATGGATTTCATTCATTTCCATATGTGCATATTATAAATGAATAGCATTAAGATATTGATTAGTATGCAAATAGATAAATTGATTTTAAAAATAACGAGTTCGGAAAATGCTAACCTTATTCTTTCACTGGAATCAAACTTAAAAACACATTTTTTTTTAAAGTGAATCACTTGTGCTTTCTGTTTGTATTTTTTTTCCACGCTAAATAAATATTTAACTTAATATCTCTATGTTAAATATTTAAAATCGTATGTAATTTAAAAAATAAGACACTTTCAATTGAAAACAATTTTATAATTTTGTTGCGTTTTTAATGCGTTTCTTTGAGTTAATTGAACAAACTTTGCTATACAACCAACACTAGGAAAGCAGAACTTCAACACACTGCTAAGTACATTTCAAGACACAACAGATGAGCTAAACAGGGTTATTGCAGACGAAATAAGGTAAAATGTTAACGTCAAAAAAAAATTTCTAACATTTATTAATGAAACTATGATGGTCTAAGCATTCAAAAAACCATTTTATTTATGTTAATTTCTTCATTATTAAACATATTTAACGTCTCGTCAGTCTCATAATATTCTGTTTACATGAAATATATCTACATGTTCCTAAAAGTATATCAACAAAGGACACTAGTACAATTATTACACAAAAATCCAAAGAAACTAACTGTTATTTATATAGACTTCTCTTATTTCACTAGGAAACTGCTTTGATGGTTAGCAAAATAAAACAATCGAGTAAAAACTGTCAATTAACTTAGTTTATATGGGCCTCAAGAAAATAAAAGTGTTATGCATTTTTGTCTTTGTGTTTCGATACCAAAACGCAGCTTATTCATCTTAAATTTTCTTAAATAGTACAGACACTCTTTATATACATTGTATGTTCGTCCGTCGATACGACGAGGACCACTCTTGTCATCCGAGGGTTGTCTGTGCGTGAGCAGATGGCTGATGAGGCCGATCCTTGCACGGAAGGTTCGGGAACAGAAGGGACAAGGGACGAGTGGGACATCTCCAGGAGGGTTGACAGCATGAGCCTTTCGGGCTTGACTCTTTTTTTTCTGCGGCGGTGATCAGGTTTGCCTCGCATGACCTGGCACCTTCGTGGATGGAAGAGCGCCAGGTGGATCGGCCCATTGCAGCTCGTTCCCACTTGTCTTGATTGATGGCAAATGCTTTCATTGAGGCTTTCAGTGTGTCTTTGAAGCGTTTATTTTGCCCACCGTGGGAACGCTGGCCATACTGGAGCTCACCATAGAAGATTCTCTTTGGCAGTCTCTCGTCTGGCATTCGGACAACGTGCCCTGCCCAGCGAAGCTGGGTCTGCATCAGGAGGGTGAAGATGCTGGGGCGACCTGCCTTGGTCAGTACCACTGTGTCTGGAATTTTGTTCTGTCACTTTATGCCAAGAATCTTCCTAAGGCTTGTTGTATGAAAGTGGTTAAGCTTTCTTGCATGGCGCTGAGGAAGTGAACGTCAGAATTGCCAGAGCCAGCACCACTTTCGGCAGGTTGTACCCTAATGTCTGGAACAGAAGAGGCATTACCATCCAGACCAAGCTGAAAGTGTACAGGGCAGTAGTGCTCCCCATACTGCTATATGCTTCTATACAGTAGATGATTGCACTCATGCTCTATGTCTAGCCTTGCATATTTATCATAATTTATAATCCTGTGTTAGCTTTCTGGTCTCTTCTGTTCATCCGTTACGCCCAAGTTTTCAGAAGGCAATTAAACACGTAAAAACAATTTTTTAAACTATAAATCCCTTATATATGAGACATAACTAAAAGTATTGATTATTTTAAATATAATACGCAACACGCAACAAGCATTTACAGACTGAACGTGACTGAACTCCTTTTGCTGTAAAACACGGGGATGTGGTCATCGATGGCTGGCGTGAACTGCGGTGATACGTGGAGGTCAACTATAGCAGACGGATACATATAGATACATATAGATAAACTAAAAATGCATTAATTTAAATACAGTACATTACATCGATCTGAAATGTTGATACATTGTGTTGTTAGGTGACACAAGTCTATGTGCAAAAGTTCAGCTCGATAGCATCATGGGAAGCGGGTCATTTTTTACTTTTGTTTTTTTGTTCAACCGACCAAGACGTCACCACAAACAAGACGATGGAATTAATATAAGGGATTTTTAAAAAAAAAGGGGGGGGGGTGATTTGTATGTGTTTGTTTTTCCATATCATTCAATTTTAAACCTCTTATAAAATATATTAACTTCACCGTCTTGTCTCTCTTTCTGTCTCTGTTTCTGTCACTGTCCCACGGAAAAAAACAAAAGTAACTTCCCGTAATCCTATCGAGCTTAAATTTACAGCACGGGGAGTTCAGTCTGTAAAGGTTTATACTAGTCTTTCACGCGGTGCGTATTATATTGAACATAATAAATAGTTTTAGTTATGTCTCATATTTATAGCCAAAAACGTTGTTTTTACTGTGTTTTTTTAATTATATTCCCTTGTCCATCTGAGTGACTTAGAGGATAAAAAAATGAAAATAAATTTTGAAGCACTCAATAATTTTTAGGAAATTTACCTAAACCGGCAATTTGTTTTGTTTTGTTTTTGTTTTTTGAAAATAATATTTACAACTAATTGCAATTTGACATGAGAAACGAATGTTAAAGTAAACTATATTTTATTTTAATTTCCAATGTCAAGTGTTCTAAGATCCAAATGAATGTATCTCAATGTCAGCAATTAATGTCATCTCAGTGTCAGCAATTAATGTCATCTCAATGTCAGCAATTAATGTCATGTCAGTGTCAGCAATTAATGTCATCTCAGTGTCAGCAATTAATGTCATCTCAATGTCAGCAATTAATGTCATCTCAATGTCAGCAACTAATGTCATCTCAGTGTCAGCAATTAATGTCATCTCAGTGTCAGCAATTAATGTCATCTCAATGTCAGCAATTAATGTCATCTCAATGTCAGCAATTAATGTCATCTCAGTGTCAGCAATTAATGTCATCTCAATGTCAGCAATTAATGTCATGTCAGTGTCAGCAATTAATGTCATCTCAATGTCAGCAATTAATGTCATCTCAATGTCAGCAATTAATGTCATCTCAGTGTCAGCAATTAATGTCATCTCAATGTCAGCAATAAATGTCATCTCAGTGTCAGCAATTAATGTCATCTTTTCGTTTTTACAAAATCTGTATTGTTAAAGGCGTCGAGCAAAAAGGATTTTTATTTTCTGCTGTATTTTTTTATTTTTAATATTTAAAACAACTTGTCAAGACAAACAGACTCGTTTGGAATCAGTCTGTTCTTTAATATGTTTGTTTGTTTCTTTTTTTACAGACACAGGGATGACACAGTCAGATGGCAGACAGAATCAAAAACAGAATTAGGAGATATGCGTTAGTTTATATTGGAAATTTATTTCATACATCACATCAAATGACATTCCTTAGGAAGGTTGATAGTGATTTAAATAGAGATTCAACTCAGGTAGAATTTATATTTATTCTTGAACGAAATTATCAGTGCATCATTTTAAGCTATTTTAATTGGTGATATTTAATTTAGCATAATTAAAGAAAATTTAAGTAATCTTTAATTTAAAATTGTAACTTAAGATATGTCAGAAAAAATTGATCTATTACATTCTCACTTTGTTTACAATATCATCCGTTAGATCCATCAACTACTAAATTACAATAAATGCAACAAAAAAAACTCAGGCTGAGCTCTTGTTCTCTATCGTATTCACTATTGTAACTCTCTTTTTTCAAGTTCCTCAAAACTTTATTTTAAAAGCTACACAAAATTAGTCTCACAATTTACATGCAAGGCTAATTCTAAGGGCACACTATGGTTGCATAAGGGTTGCCTTCATTCAGATAATTGAGTGATATATGCAAGCACATAAGGAATACAAAATGTCTGTTTTCTGTCACAACCTGTTATCCAAAATCCTCTCCTTTCTTTCTTAGTAAACTCCATTCTGTTCATTGAACTTACTGTTAGCTACACTCTTCTACGGGTACGCGTATTATAACTGGTCCTAAGGCATGCACGAAAATATTCAACATTCGGTGTAATGTCTTTTTTTTTCCCTCCGACATAGCGTAATTCTCTCCCTTTACACATTCGTAGCATCCTTACTATTTGGTCATTCGAATTACACTTAAACCACATCTCTCAAAAGTCTACCTTGCGGACTGACAATCTAACCTTTCTCTAACTCATAAACGTATCTTGTGTGTACCACCCATGCCACTACACGTGTTATTTATGAATTTTGTGTACATACATTCACTGCATTTCTTTTTAATCTCTGTGAGCATGGCCAGGACTGAAAGCCATTGTAAATAAATTGTCATGTATTATCATTATTTTTAGTCAATCATGAAATACAGACGACTATTATATTCGTATTAATTTTAATATGGCATAACATTGTTGTCTAGGCTTGAATGAAAGTGAACTTGAGAAGACTCAGAATGCAATTAAAACTCTACAACTGTCAGTTGATAAATTATCAACTCAATCACTTCAACAAGAGCAGAAATTGTCTGATAGTATTATCAAGCTTGAAGGTAATTAAATGGATTTATATTTAATGTAGTTTTAAATACTTATACGATAATTACAATAATAGTATCTAAAGATTCTAATTTTTTTAAAGAATTTTTATATTGTGTGTGCTTCTAAAATATATATTTGTCCTGTGGTGTTTTATCTCGTAATTTGACACATTATCACAGTTCTGTTTAATTATTCAGATTTACTAGTAACCTAAATTTAGTTAAAAATAACAGAATTCGTAACAAAATTACAGAATAATGTTGTTTTTTTGTTTTTTTTTCATCAGAACAAATAAGGGCTTCAGAAATGAAGATTGCTGACAGCAAAAAAAGCTTTGAACAAATATTGCAAGCCGCCAATGATATTGCTATAGATGTGGATGATCTGAAAGAGAAACAGGCCAAGAAAGACGAGGATTTAGAAATAATGAACAGAAACGTCAAAACCATGAAAGTTCGACAAAAGAAAAATGACAGGGACCTACTTAATAAGCTTGAGATCCTTCAAGGTAAACATCTAATGAATTGTGTAATGTTGACATTGAACAAATGTAATCATAGAATCAGAAGTGGAATCAGTTATTAACTCAAATTATTTCAAAATTGGTTTCATTTATGAACAGTGATAAAATAAAGAAAAATAACAAAAATAATAATATTTACTTTTTGCTTGGTGAAAGATGGAAATATGCTTAAATCGAATAACAATTACAGTACACCCTCACTTATTCGCGGTTCCCCATTCACGGTCTCGCATATTCACAGGTTAGGCTCTTAACCCTATCACACCATAGTGTAATGTACCGTATTATTATTACCTGAACTGTGCGTATTTTATTTATCTGCATAAGTTTGCCCTTAAATGTGTTCTATTTTCAGTCATTTCTAATACATACCTTGTATGCATAGAAAATGACTTTACGATACAGTAATACAGTATGAGCAACTATTCTATGCGATGTTATTGCCTTACTGTAATTAAATTTCTTTTTTATTAATATATTGTTACAGTACAAAAGGATAATGTGTTTTACATTATCATTACTAAATTAGTGAAATAGATCAGTGAAATACATAACAGCATGCAATGCGACTACATGTTTACTGTATTAATGAGTAAGAGTGTCTTTAGAAAGTGTTTGGGAAGCTTTTAGTACCGTATATAATCTCATACATATGCGTTTTAAAACTGCATCCAATATTAGCGGTTTTTCGCCATTTGTTGGATTGTAAAGAACGTAATAGCCTATAGAATACTGTACGTTCAATAAAAGGTCAGTCATAGTTGCTAAAATTATTAGCATACATTCCCTTCTGTAACATAAACATCTAGGCCTTAAACATATATTATGGAAATGCTTTATTTTCAAAATTCGTTATTTGTAAAGGTATCCATTTGATGTTGTATTACAGCGGAAAAACCAGGAAAAGAAGAGATAGAGAAAATGATCCAGACGCGCTCAGAGAAGACTGAAAAACTGTTACAGAATTTGATTGGTCTAACACAACGAATCCTCAATAAAGAGAGATTTCAAGGCGGTGAGTTTGTGTAATGGTTTAGATAAATATCAATGAGAAAAGGGCTTACCTTTAATAATTTACTTTACATTAATATTTGTACTGTCTGAATACTACATCTTTAAAACTATTGATTTCTAAAGATTTATCGCCTTTCATTTTACTTTATTGTAACGGAGTAAAACGTTTTGTAATTGTGCTGAGAAATTAAAATTGAGACTTTAAAATTTTAATTACGTTAAACACCTTTCTAAATCTGAAAAACAACGATTTGTGTGTGCGTTCTGCTTTATTTTTTTCCTTTTTGTAATCTTTAAAATGTATATGATACGTCATTAAATGTCAGAGTTGTATACAATTTTGTTTAAAATGAAAAAACAAAATCTTGATAACTCTCTTCAATAACCTGTTTTCGTTTACAGGTGAATCGTAACTGTGTGAACACGAAGTAACCTACACAAATGAATGCCCAGTTGTAACATTTGTGACACTAAGTAACCTACACAAATGATAGCAGAGAATTTTCTTAAATATATGTTAAAGTGGTGTGTTAGATATATTTAAAGTAGGGCTGCGAAAATTAACGATTAATCGAGAAATTATCGTTAAAAAATGTTAACGATTAAATTATTTTAACGATTAATCGACCGATCACTTACAAATTATTGGAAGTCACAAAGTAAAATAGGGCGATAAATTATAAATTTTCTGACGATTACACGAACATTTTGGTTTTAAACTATTGACTGACGGGAATGTTCAAAATTTTGATAAAGTTTACCTACCATGGTTCTAACATTTCGCCTACTTATCAAACCAAATAAAATGCATATTAAGCTAATGGCAGTAATGGAGTCTGACTCAGAAACAGAAAATAATGACAGCTCTTCTGATAAATTACTGCGAAACAAAATGGAGATGAAAGTTCCTGAATCCGTTTACCCTCTACAATTGTGGAAACTGAAGGAACACAGATATCCGATAATGTCATACCTTGCCAAGACCGTTTTGTGCCTACCAGTAACCTCAGTTCAATGTGAATGATTGTTCAGCTTTGCTTGTTATATTGTCCATTAGACCCGCTCATTAATTGAACCAAATAATGTCAACACGCGTGTCTTTTTGCGTAGTTTGTTAAATGATGACTTATAAAGGAGATATTCCAGTGTTATTTACATTTTCCACAAAAACTTTAAATAAGAGTTACTTATGACATAATCTTTAATTTTTGGCTTTAATTCGAAATTAACGATTAATTAATCGTAAATTTGTTAAAAGTTAACGATTAAATTTAAATTAATAGTTAACAGCCCTAAGCAAAGATGATGCTAAAAATCTAATATATTTATCTAATATATAAAGCTCAAATGTTTGTATGTTTGTTGTGTATGTTTCACTTTTCGACTTTCTGTTAGACAATCACGGAAAAACCAAATGACGGACGGGGACCAAATTTGGCAGGACGGTTCCTTTTACCCTGAAGGTGGTTTTAAGTTAGTTTTTGTAATTGTCCCTTTTGCCCGAATGCCGTAAATTAAATAATCAGAAAATGCAGAGACAAAGAATAAAAAATTTAACCTCATTTCTGTGTTGAACAAATTTACGCGGACGTTCAAATGCCGTTCAAAGCGAGTTACTTTTGGTGACGTTTTTTTTCCCCAATACTTTATTTTCAGCCGTGCGCATTTGAAAAAATATTATAATGTCTAATTACGGTGCGCACATTTTAGTGTACGCTTCATAATTTGAGCTGTGTATTACAAAGAATTGTCATTTTCTTTACTTTTACTTTCTATATATTAGATAGACACGTAAACATATTTAATTACAACTGCCACACGATGCATTAGATTTAATTGTTTACACGTTTAAATTTAATTGCTAATTTTCTGTTCCATAACTCGACATTTAATAAAAAAACTATTTATGTAATAAATGTGACAGTATTTTTTTTTCAAGGCTTCATTTTTAGCGTTGCGCGTTCTAAAACCTTTTATCGCCTGATTACTGTGCGCACATTTTCGTGTACGCATCTTAAATTTAGCTGTGTTCTATTAATATAACATTTATATTTTGTTTGTCTTTTACATAAGCTGTTGTCTTTTACATAACCTATACACTTATACTATTTAAACTTAGGCTACCGGACTTATTAACATAAGTAGATTAAACTAAATAAAGTGATCCTGAAAACGCTTAATTATTTTGCATTGCGAATTGAATATGTTATGTTCATTCGTTTGATGATGGATTAACATAGGCCATTTTTAAAATCAATTATTGTCATGCTTTCACATGCGTTTTTAACATAAAATTCATTTGTTTGTTTGTTTGGTTTTTTTTAAAATAAGGAATATAGCCTAATTTTTTTTATTTATCTTTATTATCTTTATCTCATAGACGCTGTTGCAAATATTGTATTAATTACAATTGTGTTACATTGCAGTGTCGTAAATATATAAGAGCTTTTTTTAGTGACGACAGTGGCAGAGATCTTTTGGGAAAATGTCAACAAAGCAGTGGCCCTTTTTTAATGGATACAAACAAACAAACATAAAAATATCAACTGAGCTTTATATATTAGATATGCGTTTAAATTATTTTATTTCAATTATTTTCACGATGCATTGTATTAATATTTTACATGCAATGAATAAAATTGGGATTTTTAAAAATTTAATTCATAACTCGACATTTAATTAAAAACCATAGATGTAGCGAGTTTATTTTATGTTGAAAGTGATGGCCTATGTCAAATAAACGTACACTTTAAAACTGTTTACTTAAGCTTTATATACATTATACATTATAAACTTTCGCTTCCCAACGTATTAACAAAAGTTGACTAAATTTAATGAAGTGATCCTGAAAAACGCTTTTAATTAATATGAATTGCGAATTGAATATGTTCATTCCTTTGTATTCAGAATAGCTTAGGCCATTTCTAAAATTGCCTTTTAATCATTTTTAAGATGCGCTTATTAACAGACGGTTGAATCTTTTTTTTAATGTATTTTATTTTTCAGATATAAAATCTGGTGTGTGTGTGTGTGCATTGAATATAATTTACAAAATATGATGCCTTATCCGAAATAGGGAACAAAAAAAAAGATTCCTTTTTGAAATTATACACATTGCTTATAAACTTAAATATAAATCGTAAAATATAGAGACATAAAAATGTTAAATATTATTTCCCTGTTTAGACGATTATGAATACGTCAAAATGAAGAGTTATTTTGGTCCAGTGCATTTGCTTTATAACAAGACTTTATTTTATACGGCCAGCTTTCTATATGTCTAAATATGGTGTGCACATTTTTTATATCATTTTAATACGACCGTTTTTTTTTAAAATAGTATTTTAGAAAGTACATTTATAATTTTGTTTATTTGCGCTATGAGTCAATTAGCTTTTGCCTTTTAAAGGGATAGTGCCACATGTTCTTTATCTCATAGACGTGGTTACAAATATCATAAAACTTACAATAAGTGATACATGCAGTTTCGTAATTATACAATAAGTGATACGATGCAGTTTCGTAATTATATATTAAATTTTTGAGTGACGAGGGTGGTAGAGCTCTTTCGGAAAACATATAAGTTATGTTAATTTTGTACAATTGGGAATGAAATTGTAAATTTAGTTATTATGGTCGGCAAGAATAATTATTTATTAAGTCATATCTTTTGAATAGTAAGTTTATGTTAAAAGGCACTGCATTAAGTGAAAACAACTCACGCGGTAAAATGGCATATCTCTGTTTCTCATAAGATTTTAACTAAATAGTTGAATCTGAAATTTAACTTGGCAAATAAAAATTGTAATAACCATCACCTAATACTTGGATAAAGGTTCAGCACACTCCCGCTACAAAGTGCGGGTATTTTTCAAGTATATATATATATATAAATATTTAAATATGTTTGTGTGTGTATGAATGTCCTTTATAGCTGTCTAAACCATTCACCCGATCGTCATGAAACTTTTCAAGACTGTTGAGTATGCTCCCGGGATGGTAACTATCACTTTTTTCAAAATTTAACACTCATGGGGCGCTGGGGGCCCATATCGTCATGTTTTGCTTATACGAGCTATATAAAAATTAGTTTAATCTTTAGCTACTGTGTAAATTATTGGATCTTAACAAAAATGTGTATATGACAACTTGATAGCCAATATTAAAATACTATAGGGCACTAAACTGCTAATATTCATTCCTTTGGGGCTGGGGGCCCAAACATTCACTTTTTTAAAGCGTTTAAGACTTTATTCACCATTCAGTCATTAACAATCTTGACAAATTATGACACATGTATCAATTATTATACTAATTGAAATGAACAGATGTTTTGAGCTTTATATCTTGCCCAGAATGGGCCCTTGGACCCTTAATGTCGTTTTTATCTTATATGAGCTATATAAAAAATAGTTTCTACGTTAGCTACTTAGTAAATGAATAGATCTTCACCAAACTTTGCACACAAAAACTTGGTAGCCTATATTAAAATACTATAGACACTGCACTTCTAATGCCAATATCTTCGTGGCCGGGGCCCCAAATATCTTTTTTCGTATATGTTTTAAGATATTTTTCCTATTTACTTTTTAAGGAGCTTGAGAAATATAGCCACAATAAAAATGAACTAAAATGAAAAGGTTTTTGAAACTGACCTCTTGCACCGAATGGGCCAGGGCCCCTTAATGCTATTTTCCCCCTATTGTAGGTATATAAAATGTAGTTTAAGAGTTAGATATTGAGAAAAAAACTGGATTTTGACAAAACTTAGAATATAAAAACTTAAGAGCCTATCATGTTACTATAGGGCACTGAACTCTTAATTTCCATTCCTTCGAAAAAGTCTTTTTACTGAACTTTAATCATTGTATTCCCTATTCAATTTTACACGATTTTGAGGAATATATATTGAGTAAAATAGATAAAAACAACATTAAGGGCCCCAGGGCCCCAGGGCCCATTCTGGGCAAGATATAAAGTTCAAAACATCTGTTAATTTCAATTTTTATAATAATGGATACATGTGTCATTATTTGTCAAGATTGTTAATGACTGAATAGTGAATAAAATCTTAAACGTTTAAGAAATGAGTACAATGGCAATAAAAAAACTATAATATCACTCATTTTGGGGCCGGGGCCCTTAATATCGTTTCTTCTTTTGTACGCTATTTAATTATTAATTTATTTATCCGTTTGCTATGAAACTTGGTTTTTTTTTCACACTTCCACGAAGATTTCTTCAGAATTTTTTTTAAACATACCACTCATTGGTTTCTTTAAATTTATTCCTTTTTACTTTGATCGTTGCAACGCACGACGGGTCTACTAGTATATATATATATATATATATATATATATATATATATATATATATATATATATATACTAGCGTATCACCCGTCAAATATAACGGAAGTTTTCAGTTGAAATTTATTTATTTTATAAAATAGGCGCCGACCTTTTCAAAAGCCCAACTAACTTGTCCTTGTTCTCCTGATTTCTAAAATTAGTAGCGTCACGTACACGTTGCAACGAGCTCAGTAAAAAGGAATACATATATAGATAAAAAGAAATTACTTTAAGGGTCACCTGGCCCATCAGTTTAACACATGAATTTCGAAAATCTGTTCATTTTCATTACAAATATATAAATATAATTATCTATATTGCTCAATATCATGTAAAATTGAATGAGGAATACAATTTACTAAAAGTTTAGTAAAAACACATTTAGGGCCCCCAGCACCGAGGAAATGAACATTAGGAGTTCAGTGCCCTATATTAATTTAATATAGGTTCTTAAGTTTCTATATACCAAGTTCTGTCAAAATCCAGTTATTTTCTCATTATCTAACAATAAAACTAATTTTTATTTAGCTAATATAAGACAAAAATTAATTAAGGGCCCTCCGGGCCCATTCGGTTCCAGATGTACATTTTGAACCCTGTTCATTTAAATTCAGTTTCATCATGGATATATTTCACAAAATCGTTAAAAACTGATTGGGAAATAATATCTTAGAGTATACCACACAAAAAATACATTTGGGGCCCCCGACCCATTCGATGTAAGATGTAAATTTCAAAATGCAGTTCATTTTAATTTAGATTCATCATGGATATATTTCTGAAGAACGTTAAAAATAGAATGGCAAATAATATCGCAAGCATATAAGAAAAAAAGACATTTGGGGCCCCCAGGCCTGAACAATTGGACATTAGAAGTGCAGTGCCCTTTGTTATTTTAATATGCGCTACCAAGTTTTTATATACAAAGTATGGTTAAGATCTATTCATTTACTCAGTAGCTAATGCATTAACTAATTTTTATATAACTCATATTAGCAAAAAACGACATTAAGGGCCCCAGGGCCCATTTAGTGCTAGATGTCAAGTTCAAAACACCTGTTTATTTCAATCAATTTTATAGTGAATATATGTATCTATATTTCTTAAGATCTTTAATAATTGAATGGAAAATAAAATCTTATACGTTTGTGAAAAAAGACATTTTGGGCCCCCAGCCTCGATGAAATAGACATTAGCAAATTAGTGCCTTAAAGTATTTCAATATTGGCTACTAAGTTGTTATATATATACAAAGCTTTGTTAAGATCCATCAATTTACCTAATAGCTAACGCTTAAAATAACTTTTATGTAGCTCATATAAGAAAAAAAATCATATTGTGTTCCCCCGGCGCCCCATGAGTGTTAAATTTTGCAAAAAAAAGTTGCCAGTGACCATCCCAGGAGCGTACTCAAAAGTTTCATGGCGATCGGATGAATGGTTTGATCAGCTATAGAGGACATGAATACATGCATACATACATTCATACTTTGATTTATATATATATATATATATATATATATATATATATATATATATATATATATATATATATATATATATATATATATATATATATAAAAGGAAAAAACACATTAAGGGGCCCCCGGGCCCATTCGATTGAAGATATACATTTTGAAAACCTTTTTATTTAAATTCAGTTTCATCATAGATATATTTCTCAAGCTCATTAAAAATAGAATGGCAAATAATATATAAAAAATATACGAAAAAAAGACATTTAGGGCCCCCAGCCCAATCGATTTAAGATGTAAATTTCAATATGCTGTTCATTTTAATTCAGTTTCATCATTGATATATTTCTCACGATCGTTGAAAATAGAATGGCAAATAATATCTCAAACATATTCGAAAAAAAGACATTTTGGGCCCCCAGCCCTGAACGATTGGACATTATATGTGCAGTGCCCTTTTTTATTTTAATATATGCTACCAAGTTTTGATATACAAAGTATGGTTAAGATTCATTCATTTACTCAGTAACTATCACATAAACTAATTTTTATATAGCTCATATAAGAACAAAAATGACATTAAGGGCCCCAGGGCCAAATTAGTGCAAGATGTCAAGTTTAAAACACCTGTTTATTTCAATCAATTTCATAGCGGATATATTTCTATATATTTATCTAGATCTTTAATACTTGAATGGGGAATAAAATCTTAAACGCTTGTGAAAAAAGACATTTTGGGCCCCCAGCCCTGAAGAAATGGACATTAGTAAATTAGTGCCCTATAGTATTCAATATCGGCTACCAAGTTGTTATATACAACGTTTGGTTAAAATCCATCAATTTACCTAAAAGCTAACGCTTAAACTAATTTTTATATAGCTCATATAAGAAAAAAATCATATTATGGGCCCCCGGCGTCCCATGAGTGTTAAAGTTTGCAAAAAAAAAGTAGCCAGCTACCATCTTAGGAGCGTACTCAAAAGTCTCCAAAAGTTTCATGGCGATTGGATGAATGGCTTAGTGGGCTATAAAGGACATTCATACATACATACATACATACATACATACTTTGATTTTTATATATATAGCTATAAATATATATATATACTAGTAGACCCGTCGTGCGTTGCAACGATCAAAGTAAAAAGGAATAAATTTAAAGAAACCAATGAGTGGTATGTTTAAAAAAAATTCTGAAGAAATCTTCGTGGAAGTGTGAAAAAAAAACCAAGTTTCATAGCAAACGGATAAATAAATTAATAATTAAATAGCGTACAAAAGAAGAAACGATATTAAGGGCCCCGGCCCAAAAATGAGTGATATTATAGTTTTTTTTATTGCCATTGTACTCATTTCTTAAACGTTTAAGATTTTATTCACTATTCAGTCATTAACAATCTTGACAAATAATGACACATGTATCCATTATTATAAAAATTGAAATTAACAGGTGTTTTGAACTTTATATCTTGCCCAGAATGGGCCCTGGGGCCCTTAATGTTGTTTTTATCTATTTTACTCAATATATATTCCTCAAAATCGTGTAAAATTGAATAGGGAATACAATGATTAAAGTTCAGTAAAAAGACTTTTTCGAAGGAATGGAAATTAAGAGTTCAGTGCCCTATAGTAACATGATAGGCTCTTAAGTTTTTATATTCTAAGTTTTGTCAAAATCCAGTTTTTTTCTCAATATCTAACTCTTAAACTACATTTTATATACCTACAATAGGGGGAAAATAGCATTAAGGGGCCCTGGCCCATTCGGTGCAAGAGGTCAGTTTCAAAAACCTTTTCATTTTAGTTCATTTTTATTGTGGCTATATTTCTCAAGCTCCTTAAAAAGTAAATAGGAAAAATATCTTAAACATATACGAAAAAAGATATTTGGGGCCCCAGCCACGAAGATATTGGCATTAGAAGTGCAGTGTCTATAGTATTTTAATATAGGCTACCAAGTTTTTGTGTGCAAAGTTTGGTGAAGATCTATTCATTTACTAAGTAGCTAACGTAGAAACTATTTTTTATATAGCTCATATAAGATAAAAACGACATTAAGGGTCCAAGGGCCCATTCTGGGCAAGATATAAAGCTCAAAACATCTGTTCATTTCAATTAGTATAATAATTGATACATGTGTCATAATTTGTCAAGATTGTTAATGACTGAATGGTGAATAAAGTCTTAAACGCTTTAAAAAAGTGAATGTTTGGGCCCCCAGCCCCAAAGGAATGAATATTAGCAGTTTAGTGCCCTATAGTATTTTAATATTGGCTATCAAGTTGTCATATACACATTTTTGTTAAGATCCAATAATTTACACAGTAGCTAAAGATTAAACTAATTTTTATATAGCTCGCATAAGCAAAACATGACGATATGGGCCCCCAGCGCCCCATGAGTGTTAAATTTTGAAAAAAGTGATAGTTACCTTCCCGGGAGCATACTCAACAGTCTTGAAAAGTTTCATGACGATCGGGTGAATGGTTTAGACAGCTATAAAGGACATTCATACACACACAAACATATTTAAATATTTATATATATATATATATATATATATATATACTTGAAAATACCCGCACTTTGTAGCGGGAGTGTGCTGAACCTTTATCCAAGTATTAGGTGATGGTTATTACAATTTTTATTTGCCAAGTTAAATTTCAGATTCAACTATTTAGTTAAAATCTTATGAGAAACAGAGATATGCCATTTTACCGCGTGAGTTGTTTTCACTTAAATGCAGTGCCTTTTAACATAAACTTACTATTCAAAAGATATGACTTAATAAATAATTATTCTTGCCGACCATAATAACTAAATTTACAATTTCATTCCCAATTGTACAAAATTAACATAACTTATATGTTTTCCGAAAGAGCTCTACCACCCACGTCACTCAAAAATTTAATATATAATTACGAAACTGCATCGTATCACTTATTGTATAATTACGAAACTGCATCGTATCACTTATTGTAAGTTTTATGATATTTGTAACCACGTCTATGAGATAAAGAACATGTGGCACTATCCCTTTAAAAGGCAAAAGCTAATTGACTCATAGCGCAAATAAACAAAATTATAAATGTACTTTCTAAAATACTATTTTAAAAAAAAACGGTCGTATTAAAATGATATAAAAAATGTGCACACCATATTTAGACATATAGAAAGCTGGCCGTATAAAATAAAGTCTTGTTATAAAGCAAATGCACTGGACCAAAATAACTCTTCATTTTGACGTATTCATAATCGTCTAAACAGGGAAATAATATTTAACATTTTTATGTCTCTATATTTTACGATTTATATTTAAGTTTATAAGCAATGTGTATAATTTCAAAAAGGAATCTTTTTTTTGTGTTCCCTATTTCGGATAAGGCATCATATTTTGTAAATTATATTCAATGCACACACACACACACCAGATTTTATATCTGAAAAATAAAATACATTAAAAAAAAAGATTCAACCGTCTGTTAATAAGCGCATCTTAAAAATAATTAAAAGGCAATTTTAGAAATGGCCTAAGCTATTCTGAATACAAAGGAATGAACATAAAACATATTCAATTCGCAATTCATATTAATTAAAGCGTTTTTCAGGATCACTTCATTAAATTTAGTCAACTTTTGTTAATACGTTGGGAAGCGAAAGTTTATAATGTATAATGTATATAAAGCTTAAGTAAACAGTTTTAAAGTGTACGTTTATTTGACATAGGCCATCACTTTCAACATAAAATAAACTCGCTACATCTATGGTTTTTAATTAAATGTCGAGTTATGAATTAAATTTTTAAAAATCCCAATTTTATTCATTGCATGTAAAATATTAATACAATGCATCGTGAAAATAATTGAAATAAAATAATTTAAACGCATATCTAATATATAAAGCTCAGTTGATATTTTTATGTTTGTTTGTTTGTATCCATTAAAAAAGGGCCACTGCTTTGTTGACATTTTTCCAAAAGATCTCTGCCACTGTCGTCACTAAAAAAAGCTCTTATATATTTACGACACTGCAATGTAACACAATTGTAATTAATACAATATTTGCAACAGCGTCTATGAGATAAAGATAATAAAGATAAATAAAAAAAATTAGGCTATATTCCTAATTTTAAAAAAAACAAACAAAACAAATGAATTTTATGTTAAAAACGCATGTGAAAGCATGACAATAATTGATTTTAAAAATGGCCTATGTTAATCCATCATCAAACGAATGAACATAACATATTCAATTCGCAATACAAAATAATTAAGCGTTTTCAGGATCACTTTATTTAGTTTAATCTACTTATGTTAATAAGTCCGGTAGCCTAAGTTTAAATAGTATAAGTGTATAGGTTATGTAAAAGACAACAGCTTATGTAAAAGACAAACAAAATATAAATGTTATATTAATAGAACACAGCTAAATTTAAGATGCGTACACGAAAATGTGCGCACAGTAATCAGGCGATAAAAGGTTTTAGAACGCGCAACGCTAAAAATGAAGCCTTGAAAAAAAAATACTGTCACATTTATTACATAAATAGGTTTTTATTAAATGTCGAGTTATGGAACAGAAAATTAGCAATTAAATTTAAACGTGTAAACAATTAAATCTAATGCATCGTGTGGCAGTTGTAATTAAATATGTTTACGTGTCTATCTAATATATAGAAAGTAAAAGTAAAGAAAATGACAATTCTTTGTAATACACAGCTCAAATTATGAAGCGTACACTAAAATGTGCGCACCGTAATTAGACATTATAATATTTTTTCAAATGCGCACGGCTGAAAATAAAGTATTGGGGAAAAAAAACGTCACCAAAAGTAACTCGCTTTGAACGGCATTTGAACGTCCGCGTAAATTTGTTCAACACAGAAATGAGGTTAAATTTTTTATTCTTTGTCTCTGCATTTTCTGATTATTTAATTTACGGCATTCGGGCAAAAGGGACAATTACAAAAACTAACTTAAAACCACCTTCAGGGTAAAAGGAACCGTCCTGCCAAATTTGGTCCCCGTCCGTCATTTGGTTTTTCCGTGATTGTCTAACAGAAAGTCGAAAAGTGAAACATACAAACATACAAACATACAAACATTTGAGCTTTATATATTAGATATATATATATATATATATATATATATATATATATATATATATATATATATATATATATATATATATATATATATATATATATATATTATTTATTATTTAATATTTTTATTTATTTACATTCCTTAAACTTTTTTTTTAATTGATAAGAAAAAAATATTCTTTTTTAAGTGATGATTTTTCCTCATAAGGATGATTTTTCGTTATATACGTTCCATATTAACTCAATTTTGTTTAACATTCCGTATCTTATTTGTAATGAATTTTTTAAGAATTCGCACATAGAATACCTACCATAATGTATATTTTTCAAAGAGAAAATTATCAAATTACTATTACAGTTTATGTCGTTTTTAAAAAAAAATTATCTATGCAATGAAATTTTTCTGACTTAAACATGATGTTTCCCTTCTCTTGCTACATACCCACATTGTATCTGAGTGCTTGAAGTTCAGAATCGGATATCATTTATCCAGCTGAGTTCCACCCGTGATGAGAACGCTGTGCTGCACATTTTCTCCTCATATTGTTATTATTTTAATTCCTAAAAATGATATGAGTATATGGTCCCCAATTGAGAAAGGTTTTATTTTAATGTATTAATGAAAGCGACCTTGTTTTACGCTTTTAGCTCTGCACATTTTCATACATAAGAGATATGTGTACATTTTTATGCAACGTTTTTTTAGAAAGCGTTTACTCAATCAATATTTAGTTCAAACTGTATGCGTAATTAACTATAAAAGTAGCAATTTGTAATACCGTATTATTATTAGAATGTATATACAGTAGATGAAGAGACACTCAAGAGATTCCCTGGAGACAATACCTATGAGTAAATTTATCTTTTTGGTTTTTCTTGTTATACATATTTATACTCTGAAAACATTGCAATGTTCTAATAAATGTCCACAAAATGTCTACTTGTGTCTTATTAATATTTGAGTGTGGTTTAAATTACGATAGTTACTACTTCCTCTTACTACCATTCTTGTGAAGATCTTTAAATGCCGTTGTTATAGTTTATGTATGCATGTATACATATTTATTTTTTTGGTTTCAAAACTTCGTCTTAATTAATTGATACTTTTAAAAACAATAATGTACTGAATTTGTTTTTTAAATTAAAAGTTGAATTACAAATTTCTTTAATGTGCATTGCCTTTACATGTTTAAAAAAAGTGAAACAGAATTAATTACGATTTAATGAGAATTAAAACTTGGACGTGATATTCTATTTGAGCAACCTGTATAAATTAGTCAATGCTAAAAATTTAATTAAAAATTGGTATACACTACAGTCAATAAAGTGTTGCTCTATGTACAAGTGCTTCTGGTAAGTTGAAATTAGTTTGTGCGTGCGTTTGTAACACCGTCTTACAACATTTTTTTTTAATTTATAAAATTGAAGAACACTGGATTTAAAGAAAAAGCAATACAATTCTCTTGAGTAAATACATGTGACCGCATTTATTTTTTCGGTACTCATATTTTACATCTGATATATGTTATCATAGAGTTAAGTGCATGAATAATTATTATTTTAAAAACATTTTTAATCATAATAAAGCTAAAATTCAAAGATAAATTTGATATGTAGTTAAAAAAAGGAGTTTTTATATACTAAAATTGTCATTAATAATTTACGTTTCCACATTTTTTATTATTTCTTTACATGAAATACTAGAAAAACCCATTTTAGTAAAATTCAGTTTTCATATTTCAAGTACAATGGTAATAAGTGTATAAGTATAATTTAACCCCTACTAGTCTATAGGTTTCCAAATTGCAATTGTTTACTGTAATTCATTTATTAATATGTTTTATATAATATTGTTTGATTAGTTTTTACAATTAGGTTAAACAACGCATTTCTAGTCATGGGATCCGTAGATCCGGGTTGAGGAAGAAAGTATTAAGGAAGTTAAATTTCACAAGCGTCGCGTTAAATAGTTAACATGCCGCCAAAAATTGTGATAGAAGGCGTGAGCTTCCCTATGCAGGGGCGAAGCAAATGGATGCAAACCGCAGATTGCAAATTTACAGGGCAAACACTAATCTATCTACAATCTAGACACATTCCGTAGATTGATTACACTTAAAGTGTCCCAGAGTTGGAATTAAACTTAATGTATGCTAATTTTTATTATTTATATATTATTTTAGTTACATAAATTCTTAGCTATACAAATTTTCTTTCGATACCAGATAAGATAATGTCGAGCGATTTTTGTACACGAATCGAAATTAAATAAAATCTTACCATTTTTACAATCCAGATAGTTAAGAGATTATATTTCTTAAAATACAAAGTGCCTTCTGACCCCAATATATCTAAACCTCTGGTAATATAAATTCAAGATATTACACTAAGCCCCAACTGTGAATTAATTAATAAATCTCCAAGGTGTGTGATTTTATAAGGGCTAATGTCAAAAATGGTAGACATTTAATAAAAAAAATCAAGTTTGCTACAGCAAGTCACTAGGTGAGATATAAAAGAGCTATCATTACAGAATTGTTATTGCAACAAGGCGTGAATGTTAAAGGTTGTATTGAAAAAAAACAATGAATATCACTCACTAATATTTAAAACAATCTAATGCAGTGCAGCTGCATTAAAAGTATTTTTTTCCAATGTGCATACGGCCTTATATGAAAGTGTTAAATTCAAGAAATAGCATATACTTGCCCTTAAAATTGTTTTATTGTTTTAGTTACATAACGTTTTTAAAACTTGCACGGTTTGACATACTTTAAATCATCATACGTAATAACATAGACAACATCCGGGTATGTTTCTCTGTACCGTCTCTTTTAAGTGAAGTGTATGTGCATATTTCCCACGTAATCACTTTACAATTAGGTGAAGTGTGTCATTAGACTACTGGTGTTGTTTGTTTTTTGTTTTTTTTGTTGAGTGTTTTCTAAGTTATTATCTTACAGTCAGCATCAGGCTTTGTTCATTGTAGGACTTTAAATATACAGTTGGTCATACGACATGAATGAATTAAGCTAATTTCTTTAATTTAATCTTGAAAAGCAGGTATTATTTCCCCATTACTGTAAAAAAAATGTTTCCAAATAATATGAAAGTCTACAAAATGAGCTTTACAAAAATGTGGCGAAAAGATACATTTTAAACGTTTTAGTCTAAATATTCCAATAGGTATAAATATGAATAAGTCATTTCAATTAATTCATTTCTTAAATTATTATAAGTTCTCATTTCATAAGTACAGTGAACAAAAGGAAACGTAATTAATGTTAATTACTGTGAATCAGGGTTATTCAAAGTGCCAGCTATGTTTACAACAGCCTACTCTGCTCTGTGTGTGATGTTCGTCATTATAACTCCACTCGCTCAAGCATTCAGAGGTAAGTGTCAAACTATATTTAAAACTGGGTACATGTGAGAATGACAGACCACAAAAAAAACAGCGCAAGTGTCGGCAAAAAACTTTCACTACCAAAAAACAAATACATGTATTGATAACAGTAGATAGTATTATAACTTTTCAGAATTAAGAATACATTTTTATGGAAAACTCGATACTTTCTTCGTGTCAACAAAAGAAATACAACACTATGTTTTGTGTTATTACTTACCAATATCACATCATTTACAATAAAATACATTTCATCAGTACGTTGTCGAAATCAATGTCATGTCAATAAATCATAACAATGCTTATAACATGGAACATAATGAAGTAGTGAAAAAAGTCATTTTGATAAGGACACCTATCATTTTGAACTGCAAAATATAAGTACATGAAATGTAAATATTCGCAATTTTAAAGATGTTTGTTTTTAATGCAAAATTTTCTAACTTTGTGTGCTACACACCTGTGATATACGAGTCTCTACATTATATATTAGTATTATTCATAATATTAATACCTTTTAATCTTAATTCAAAACACATCATTTGAAACTATACGCATGTGCGTGTGCGTAATCTTGTGCATGTGTGCGTGTGTGAAAGTACAAGGTATATATTATTTTATTGTTAAAACACCGTAATGATTACAGTTCCTGAGGAAATTTTTTTCATTAAATTTTTTAAATAAAACTTTTATTGTATGTTCGTTTAAACGTATATTTCCTTACAATGGTTACAAGATTCGGATTTTTTTTAATGATGCTCTACCAAATTTAGAAACTGATAAAACACGTGGTGTGAGAATCTTGAATTATTGTTGTTCAGTCAAAATACAGCATTTCAGAAAAACCACATAATTAAAAGTTTGTTGTGATTTGTGAGGATAACATGCAGGGAATATTGTAATTGACGCTACGGGTCTGTTATGAGTGGTAGATGGCGTTTGTCGATAACGATAAATACAACTAGTAAATTAGCGAAAGGTGCTTACAAACTATCGTATATTGAACGCATTCTCGTTAATGACGCGGTGATAGGTCTGTAACGTACATGTACTAAGTGGTGTGCTTGTCTAGGGAAGTTAATGTAGAATAGGCGTCGGATGTTCAGAGAGAGAGAGAGAGAGAGAGAGAGAGAGAGAGAGAGAGAGAGAGAGAGAGAGAGAGAGAGAGAGAGAGAGAGAGAAAGAAATAAAAGTACATACATTGTCTTAAAGCTGTCAGAAAGTAACATGCTTTAACAATGATTTCAGATTGTGGTGGTCAACTAGATGCCCCAACAGGACTGATCATGTCTCCGCAATACCCCACGAGTTATCCCAATTATGCACTCTGCGAATGGATCATAAACGCCGCCGAAAGTGAGATTATAGATATAAGGTAAGAAATATTTTAAATTTCAGGCATGAATTATCGAAAAATAAAAACTACAAAAAACTTAGATTTTTTTAAATTAAGAGTGTCGTTGAAAAATTATTTTATGTGCCATGTTTCGTCACTTGCACAAAAAAAGCTGTCAGCTTTTAAGAGATATAAATTGGACAAGAATTTCACAGCAATTTTGTTATCATTTTTTAGTTAAGATTATGCCATTAAAGAAAATAAAAGTTCAATCTGCCTGACTAACGGATATTCATTTAAGTAAGATACTAATTAGAAGCATTATTTAGCGTCTTCGTAATGTAGCCTAATCTTATATTTTTTAAGCGTGATATTACTCTTTTAAAGCTTTTGCTAACACCTGGGCAACCTGCTCCCCCTGCTGAGGAGTGCACACAACATTGTCTGAGCGTAGGACTCACTCGCCGCCCGTAACCTGTAATGCGGTGCACCAGTCAAAGTCCACTGTTCAGAGCTAGTGTGCACAGTCACAGGTCACCCTGTCTCAGAGGCTAGGCTGCAATGCCGAAAGTTTGAGACCCTGTTGTGAAATATTAGTTGGTGGGTAAATGCTCCCGTCCTCATTAGAGTCACCGAACTTTGGTGTTTGCCACTTAACTTCCAACACTGGTCAGCTCGACTTGGCCTGGGCATGATGCAAATACCCTTATTGCGATGGTGTTGTCAGACCACTGCTGATATCACATTTTCCTAAAGTGGTCGACGGCCAGGTCTTTGCCCCAAGATAAATGACTGTGACGTCTGGTTGTATTTGGGTTTCCCCAGTTTTGCCATCGAGTTTGAAGATTCATTGCCATTCATGTGGCCGTGATTCAAAGCACTCTAACTTTACCACAGAGTCTTTCAAGCTTTCTCAAGTCATCCAAGATGACGTCAACAAAGGTGGCGTTACGCTTTTCTTATTTTAGGACCTTGTGGGTTGATCTCAAGTCTGAGTACATGACCGAGTCAGACACTACAAGTGTCAAACCTACAAGTGTCAAACACTACAAGTGTCAAACCTACAAGTGTCAAACACTACAAGTGTCAAACACTACAAGTGTCAAACACTACAAGTGTCAAACCTACAAGTGTCAAACACTACAAGTGTCAAACACTACAAGTGTCAAACACTACAAGTGTCAAACACTACAAGTGTCAAACACTACAAGTGTCAAACACTACAAGTGTCAAACACTACAAGTGTCAAACACTACAAGTGTCAAACACTACAAGTGTCAAACACTACAAGTGTCAAACACTACAAGTGTCAAACACTACAAGTGTCAAACACTACAAGTGTCAAACACTACAAGTGTCAAACACTACAAGTGTCAAACACTACAAGTGTCAAACACTACAAGTGTCAAACACTACAAGTGTCAAACACTACAAGTGTCAAACACTACAAGTGTCAAACACTACAAGTGTCAAACACTACAAGTGTCAAACACTACAAGTGTCAAACACTACAAGTGTCAAACACTAAAGTGTCAAACACTACAAGTGTCAAACCATACAGGTGTCAAACACTACAAGTGTCAAATCCTACAATTGTCAAACCCTACAATTGTCAAAAAATACACGTGACAACCCCTGCAGGTTCAAACACTTTGAGGTCCCTGTATATTGTTTTAAGCTAATTTTCGTTATTTGATGCCGCCGTCCCACATTGTTCCGAAATGACCTTAGTCGGTGGTTCTACAAGTGAGTATCTGAAAAGGGCACGATGACTCCAGTTACATCTCTCATGTTCTCTTATCTCCCTTCTCACTGTTTGCAACAAGCCTTACTGTCATGAAATTCCAAAATTAAAACTGGATTAATTCTTCCAGATCCTGTTTCATATTAATTCCCTTCATAATAATTATTTTCAACTATCACTTGCCCAAATTTTCTAACACTTGATGTAAGGGCCGTTAAGTTAAGATTTCCATGTCAAAAATTTCCCATAGTACTACAAATCATATGAACTTTTGATACAATAATATATATATATTTGTGTGTCCAGCGGCGATATCCATGTATGTGCCGTCCGGGGCAGAAACCAGGTATGCCGCCCCCCTCCCCCGAAAAATATGTTAATGTTATAAACTGAAGACATTTTCATTAGTAAGAATTGATAATGACACTATACATTTTATGTTAGAAACAAGTGCAAGACCTTTAATTTCTTGAATAAACTTGAAGTTAAGTTCTTTTCCTAATGGCACAGTCTTTTATAATTGTTGTCAGACTGGTCTCGCTTTATAGCCAATGTAGCATAGTCCATCTTACTATATTCATTATTGATCGTAATTAATTTTTTCATTAACTTAATTTGAAAGAAATTTCTCTCACAGATTGCATTACAATGACTGTTGTGAGTAAAGTTAAAATTAATTATATCAGGCAGCGTATCTTGAAGACTAAATATCGTAATTCACTTGGATAAATCAAGTGGGCGCGAATTCAGTTTTCCATTTTTTTTTACCTGTGAGGTAAAATATTCCTGCTTCATAATGTCATGTAAGATACTGTTAATTTGAAGGCAAAATTTCAAAGTTTCTAAATTCTGTAACTGTCAAAACTTCAAATGAATTTCTACATAAACAAAACTTTTCTCAAGTGTTTTTCTACATAACACTGCAAATATTTGATTTGATCGATAAATATTTGCTCACTCGTTCTGGACTGGAAGTTTCCATTAAAATGATAAGATCTCCAAATGAAATTTAAGTAAATGTCATATCTTACCTAGTCGATTAATTTCTTTGTGTGTTGCCTCTGTGAAGCATTTTTTAGCATTCAATTTCAGTTGGAACACAATGTTTTAATGAACTGTTTTAGCGAGATTTGACATTGAGATTTATGTCTTTGAGTTGGTCTGGAATTCCTGTATACTTTCCAACAATGTTATTATACCCTTTCAGTCAGCCCCTTTATTTCAGTTCAAAAGCATTAGTATCAGAAGACTTTTGATTTATTATGAAGTTTGAAGTTTCAGCATTAGAAAAGTTTATTTATTTTATTTTTACCTTTGATTTAACTTTAATTTATTAAACCTTTATTTAACGTTTTTCATCTTTGGAAAATAATTAATATGGAGGAATTTGAAACCTCAAGGGAAGTTCTCCCCTGAGCATTCGATTGGCTTATGTTTGAAATTGATAATATACATTAACGTTCGCTTCTAAAAAAGGAGCGGCTGTCAAATTTAAGGAATCAATTAATTAAACAGAAGATCAGTGTCACGCCTCATTCTACCTAAACCTCTTCTTTTTTCAGTTCAGTGGTATTATTTTCAGAAGAGTTTGTAATAGTTTATATACAAAATGGAGTTTGAAATTCGGGAGTTGAGTCGTTCACATATTTTTGAAAAGTTCTTTATTTCTTGTTTTAATTTTTTATTATATTTTTTTCTTTTCAAAAAGCAACACATTCTTTGAAAATTGTAATTCTTTGAAGTTAATTACCGACAAGGAATTCGCCGCACGTAACAAAGTGCCACCCAGCATTTTTCCCCTTGGCCCCACGCTCTCTACGTCACTGTTTGTCTGTCTGCATGCGTTTTGCAAATACATCGTATGAAATTTATTAAACGAATAAACATTTAAACAGTTCAATTATATTTTGCAGAAGCAAGTATATCAGCAATTAAAAAAAAATCAATTGATGAAATTAAAACCCTTAAAGTCTGTATAAAACAGATTTTTATTTTTGATATTTATCATTTTGTACCAAACAATTTAACATGAGTACTCAAACTTGTGCATATTAAAAGTCTTTATAAATTTTCAGCAATGACGTACATATATATATATAAGTGAAAGAAGTGAAATTATGATTTAATAATTTTGACTAAGCCTAAGTCAAGAAGTGCTCATTACTGGAGGGTACTTTCTTGTCAATTTGGAGTATGCGATTAATGCTATACCTTTCAGTTTGTAACCAATACCTTTCATGCATATCTGTTTTAATTATTATTACTATAACCTTTTTGCACCATTATGGCATAGAAATATATTGAAATTAGAATGTCAAATAATTAATATTTACCATAAAATCCTCAAAGTTTAGTTAATCAATAATACATTTTTGTAGTATAAACAAAGTGTAAACAGCAGCTACTAATCACTACCACCTTAAAGTAAATTTTAACTTCACTAATTGATTATTTTTTCCTTTATGTTGTAGACTTTTTTATTGACAGTTTACTTTTTTAACAGTAATCACTCAATACAATACCTTATTATTATCAACTTTAAAATATGTTGTTCCAGTTGTTTGTTTTAATTGTTATCAATTAAATTGAAACGTTTTCATGTAAAGTTATCTTTCCTATAAATGTCCTATATTTTAACGAGGTTTGAAAGCCTAGATGTCGTAGATTCCTTCGGTAGATATCCAGATTTTGTTGAAATTTACGATGGACACAACGACCAAGCTGCCCGCTTGCATCGTCTGTGTCAATACCAGTCAGAAGAAGAGCTCAGTGAGCTTACGATTCGCTCAACAGGAAACAGGATGAAAATCAAGTTTATATCTGATGGAGGAAATCCAAGATTGGGATTCTTGATAAATTACTGGACACATGGTAAATTGCTGTATTTTTTGTTCAGTGGAATATTTTGAGATATTGATAGCAATAACAAAGCAAGTTTTCTTACAGAGAACTACAAATGACATCAAAACTGATAGATACTTTCTTAAGTTTACAATAATATTTTTTTAAAAGATGTGTGAATTGTCGCTCCTCATAAAAATATCACCCTGTTCTGGCTCTTTCATAAAAGCATAAAATCGATAGATATTGAAAAATAATTTTGTACAACAATAGTAATTATAGATAATTAATATGATGCGGAATAATGGAACGCACATTAATATTTGTTTTTCATTCAGAAAATTTGGCATCATTTAACAAAAATAATAATATTATTTTTTTTTAAATTGTTGACTCATTGTATCATTCTTAACTTGTATTTATATCATGATAAATGTACATTGACCCTGAAAAATTGTCACACGGACCATCTAAATGCTATTAAATTTTTTACAATTATTTTTAGAATGTCCCCAATTTAGTTACGGCCTGGAACATTGTAACCAGAGCTGCAACTGTTCCAAGAGAACCAGTGAATACTGCAGCAATATCAATGGCACCTGTGTATGTAAGAAAGGCTGGACCGGTCCGGACTGCTCACAAGATGTCAACGAGTGTAGCGTGTCCAAGGTTGAACTTTGCGGCAATTACCAGACTTGTGTTAACACGTTGGGGAGCTACCGATGTGAATGTGAGCAAGGATTTGTGAAAAATGAAACTGGCCATTGCAACGGTAAGTAACTTATCTAGCGTCATTTTTTTCCGACCATGAATATTTTAATTTTTTTTGTCTTTGCTGACATATAATTTATATGTATTTTTAAAAAATAAATCTTAGGTAAGGTGAGCCATTTTATTTCTTTTAATATTTCAAACTAATATTCAAAGAATGATAAGCAGTAGCTTAAAAATTTTAGAATACAATTGTATCAATGTTTAGTGATTGCAAAGTATTACACATAACATAATGTCTGATTGTTTATAGAAAAATTAGCGACGCAATAATATATCTAGCTTGTAATTGCAATAACGTAATGTTTTTATAATAATCAAATGTTATACTTTAATTTCAGTTTATTCATTATTAATGATTGAATGTCTGTTTTATCATTGCCATCCGTGACAGTTGCTGAGTCTGCTGTCTGTTACAATAACACGTGCTCCCACGTTTGTGCTAAGATTCAAGTGAATGAATCCATGGCTTACGAAGACAATTGCTTTTGTCCCAATAACATGATTTTGACGGAAGACGGTTGTCAAGGTGATGTCTTTTTTTTTATTACTTTTTACAAATTCATCAACAAAAATTGTGTCAATCACTACAAGATGAGCTTTTAAATACGTTTATTTTTACTTTAACTTGTACATACTTCAATTTAATTAATAATACATAGTTGTCAATGAATATTTAACAAAATCCCCTCAGTTTAAATATACACTGCACTCATCACACTGAACTTTGTTATGAATTTTTATACTTTTTGGCAACTTAAGCATTTTATAAATGATACACAGATGTACTCTTTATTTTGTTAGTACAATAAATGATACAGGATGACTTTATTTTGTTAGTCAATAAATGATACAGGATGACTTTATTTTGTTAGTCAATAAATGATACAGGATGACTTTATTTTGTTAGTCAATAAATGATACAGGATGACTTTATTTTGTTAGTCAATAAATGATACAGGATGACTTTATTTTGTTAGTCAATAAATAATACAGGATGACTTTATTTTGTTAGTCAATAAATCGATAGCAGAGATGACTTTATTTTGTTAGTCAATAAATGATACAGGATGACTTTATTTTGTTAGTCAATGATCAAATGTATTTCTCTGAATTCTGATGGAAAGTGTAACAACATGATTCTAAGTCATGTTACTATAAATTGTGTGAAGATACAGAACAGAATGCGAAAAGAGTAAAACTACTAATATGAAAACTGAATACTGCTCAATATTATGCCAAATGATTTTTAATGCTCATAAACACTATGTGGTATATAGATTCAAGACGACAAATATTCGAGAGGGTTGATTAAAATATGTGTACAACTATCTAAACTGAGCTCTTAGAATATCTTACAATCTATATATGTATATAATTCACCAAAGCGAGTACGTGCAAATATGACGAATGACTCTCGCTAGGGTCGACCAATCAGTTAATGGTAACAACCAAAGACTATTGATGATTTTTTAGTTCAATTTCGTTGTTCCTTCACAAAATAACATGCATTTCATAGTGTAGTGGTTATTACATCCACCTAACACACGGATAGTCCTGGGTTCAATCCCCATGTGAGACATTATTTTTTAATTTTTAAAAATGTTTATGTTTTTGCCCGTTCTTTTCAAACATGACTTTGCAACAAGGCTGTAAACTTTGTTTCTCAACATTGGGATAACTTCGGTGACGCGCTCTCAACAAAACGCTCAGTACATAAATACTTTAGGAGTATATGGTGGAGAGGCAGAAATTATCACGATGTCCGAAATACTTCCCGCCAGTATCATCATTTACTTCCGAGAATGTCCTCATACTTCTCCTCGAGTTTATAATGCTGGTCAACATTTGTCTACATACAAGATCTTTAGCGGTCCTTCCGATCATGGCTATTACGAAGTTCACTTGCTTCTCACACGTGATGACTTTCGGGTGCCATCTATTGACAACGTCGGTATGTCCACACAAATTTCACAGCCACCTTATCACACTGATGTGACGTCAACTTGCCACTTTCCTGCTAAACATTTACAACCGCATTTCAAAACGCACTCTAATGAATGAACGGATTCCGAAGAAGAATTTCAATCCAACATCTATCGATCTATTTATATATATATATATATATATATATATATATTAAGTCTGTTGTCGATTATTTAAATTTAATCGCTAACTTTTGAAAACATATCTTCAAGCGTTTTAAAACATCCCCTAAAACTACCAATGTGATACAAAGATTTTTTAAACATTATTGATAACTTTTCATCATGCATACAAAGAAAGTAATACAATAGGGAAAGGAAGTATTTTTTATGAATGTATGTGACTTATTTTCTATAAACATAACATTCATGAATTATTTATGTTTTATTGAAATCAAATAAAGTGAATGTAATAAGTTTTGTTATATTCATGAAATCATGTAATTAGATAAAACAAAACCAAAAAAAATTGTTTTGAAAAATGTCTTTTTTAATTATTATCTCATGTTAATATAACATTCATAATTCTTTTTTTTTCTCCAACACAACAGCTTTGCTCTAAACTTAAGTTTGGTAAAAACTGTCGATTGAGCTGCACGTGTGTTGACGAAAAAAAAGAAAAATGTGATGATGTCACAGGAGAATGTTTATGTTTACCTCAGTCGACATCAGCTGACTGCAGCCAAGATGTCAATGAATGTCAGTTGGCCAGCACAAACTGCCAGGGAAACAACCAACAGTGCATCAATACCTATGGAGGATTTAACTGCATTTGTTTAAATGGATATCAACGTAATATAAATAACAACTGCGAGCGGATAGGTAATATTTTGAAGATGTTTACAATTAATTTATTTCTAAAAATTATGAAATACTATTCAAACATACAAAGAAGTACGTATCTGATAACAGACATTACTTTTATGCAGAATATTATTGCGTCATACGCTTATCTCAGATATATGTTGAACCTTGTAGTTTTGTTAGAGTTTTGAATATTGTTAGTATGTTGGTTTTCCATATTTGTAAAGGCAACCAATTTAACACATGTGTCAGTGTGTTGCAATAGAATATTGTTGCTTTGCACTTCCAAGTGATAATTTAAAGCTTTATCTATACATACTACCACTTTGTTCTCCATTTTTCTATCCTCTAGTGTAGGGGTCGGGAAAATTTTTGTCTGAGAGAGCCATAAACACGACATATTTTGAAAAACATTTCTGTGAGAGCCATACATTATGTTTACAACTAACAAATTCAAGTCTGTGTAAATGGGTGCATTTTGTGTAATTTCCACACTATAAGTACAATAATTGTATTATATCTATGAATGCTTTTAATAACATTATAATGCTATTTTTTTGTATGAAATTAATATGTAGATCAAAGGAGTCTGAATAAACTTTTTTTTAAAATTAAAATAATTTATGATCGAACATTAGTCTGAGAGCTACATGCAGCCATCAATAGAGCCATATGCGGCTCTCGAGCCTATGGTTTCCCGACCACTGCTCTAGTGTCTCTATATTTAGTTATTTAACAAATGGTGTGACTCTTTTCTGTTTTTAATATTCTCCAGTAATAAATGGAGCAGTTCTTGGTTGAATTTGTGCTAGTTTATCTACGTTATCTTTGTTAGATGAAACACATTAAACAGACGCATATTATAGTAGAGGTCTTACCAATGTAGAGTAGCAAATACGTTTTATGTTCTTATTACATTTTCTAAAAATGATGATTCTAAAGCATAAAGTTGTGTTGAGATTATAATTGCCTCCTTAAAATGATTATTTCATTTTTCTTTCATTTCTTTAACCTCAATATACTTTGCAGCTTTAGCTTAGATTAGATGTTTCCTTGACATCAATCAAATAGCCTGTATTTATTATTTTATTTAACATTATTTCTGGATAGGAAGACATTAACTTATGATTTTCAATTATTTAGAAATTCATCTAGGTGTTTTTGGAATTTTTGGGTAAAAGACTAACTTTGTTTTTAGCTTAAGGACGTTGCGCGATTTTGGCCAACGTTTCAGCTCCTCCTCCTCTTCCCTCGTCACACGTCATCACAAAAAGTTGGACCCCCCCCCACCTCTTCCAATATGACTTCACAAATCCCCCCCCCCAAAAAAAAACGAAACCGTATTTTCTACTTGAAAATGATGATGTTTCAAATCACTTTTTGTCATTTAAGTATGTAATTGAAAGCTATCAAATATTTAAGTGTAACTTTTATTTAAAGTAGCGCGTTTTGATGTGACGTCACATTTCTTAAACCCCCCTCGCCCTCATCACACATCGTCACATATGGTCGACCTTTTCAAATGTTTTTTCATACGTCAAAATAACATTTTATATGATGGATTATTAACATCTCGTCCCTTCGACAAGTCATATATCAGAATAAATAATTGTGTTTCACGTGACCCGTTAATCTTGAGGCCGTATTGGTGGTGAAGCAAGGCAATATTTTTGTGTAGTTTATGCAGAGCCGTCTTTACACGATTTTTAGCCCTTGGGCGAAGAAATTGTGTTGGGCCCCTGGGCAAAGAAAGAGTGCGCTCGTAGGAATGACAAATAAATATACATAATATATATAAATAAACATAATAAAATGAGCCCCCTATGCTCGTGGGCCCAAATGCCAAACGGGCCTATGCGTTAAGACGGCCCTGAGTTTATGAACTATACTATTATATATTATTTATTCTAGGAATGCCAGTTAGTGAAACAATTCTATAATTTACAGGATCTGTTAAATCTGTTTTATTTAAAACGTGATGTAACATTAGTTATGTTCTATACTGTTGGAAATTTACCCTTATCTAGAAACGTTTTGAAAAGAAATTCAAGCAATTTGGTTAGTAGTTTGGTTCGTCTAACTGGACAATTCGTCTGGACCAAAGGCTTTGTCTGTTTTTAAGTTCATCATGATTCTGTGTATACGTCTCTCTTCTACATTTGTTTTACCTAATGCTTCTATTTAATGTGAGTTTATTGAGATGCATCCACACCTGAGTCTAAAAAAAAAGATGTGAAATTTCTCGTTTGGACTTCATAGTGGGGCTGACTTCTTTACCTACGAACTGTTATTAAAAGTGTTTAGTAAAACATATTAGATCGAAAAATATCCATATTACAATGCAGAGTAAATCTGTATTTTTATTCCAATTTCATGTATATGAAAAAACAAATGAACAAATAGTAAAGCTGTTTTTTTAATATTCATTTAAAAAATAAATAAATAATTTTTTGTTTTAATTATTTTTTTATAAACAACGGTGTTTATTATATCAAAAATAAAATGACACACTATAAATATACATAGTCGTAGTTGACGAGCCTTACACTTACAAAAAAATAACAAATACATTATAATTAAATCCCTTTATGTAAAAATAAAATAAACTTCATCCAACACATATTTTCTAACAACAGTTTGTAACTATGAACTGGAAGAGACTAACGGGACTATTACGAGTCCAAACTATCCAAGAAACTATCACAACAACGCTGATTGTACGTGGAAAATTTCATCACCTGATATCAATACTACTATAGTTTTCAAGTAAGTTATTTATTTAATTGTATTTCATCAGCTGATATCAATACTACTATAGTTTTCAAGTAAGTTATTTATTTAATTGTATTTCATCAGCTGATATCAATACTACTATAGTTTTCAAGTAAGTTATTTATTTCATTGTATTTCATCAGCTGATATCAATATTACTCTAGTTTTCAAGTAATTTATTTATTTAATTATATTTCTTTATTTATTTTTAAGTTCTTAATTGGTTTTAAATGAAAACATTATAACAAGTGTCGCCTGAACTGTTGTAACTGAGACACATTTTATAACAAATTATAACATTTTGAGAGCTGCATTGAGACATTATGGCTCATTAACATATTCACAATTTAAAAAAAAATGCTTTAGTGATTTATTTTTCTAATTTACTTTTAATATAAATTTTTATGATTTGAACATGTCCATTGTTTCAATCGTAAATGCTTGTTGAAATTAAAACAATACATGCGTTACAGTTTCACAATTAATAAATATTTAAACATGAAAATGTATTAATAGAAACACAGCATAAGACTCACAGTGAACATTAATTGTTATAATTTATCTTATATAAGTAATTGAACCAGCAAGTTTCTTTAAATCTGGTTGGTAGCTACTAGTTATCGTGTAAAGAAGTTCTGTCAGATGCTGATCACCAGTTACTGATCGATGCTTTGATTTTTTTTATCTTCCTTGTGGAGTACAAAGATTCACAGTAGAAGGTTGTACCTAAAATGGATATAAGTAAGGATGGGATGGGAGTGGAGTGAGGGGGTGGATAAATAACATTGGCTCGTCTCAACAGATAACTCAATAATGTTGTTCTATTTCAAAGCCAATTTAGCTTCCATTTATGTATTAAGAGCAGCGTTGTTAATATTAATGATACAAAAAAGACCAGCTCTCTTTCATTTCAAGCCCCTCTATATTCTAATGGCGTGTTCGTATTTTCCGTTTTTGATTCATTCAAGGAACTAAACTTTTTGAGTTTAGTTTTTTTTGTTTCAAGTTTTGGGAAAAAATGTGTATCAAGATATCCGTAGTTTTTTGAGACAGTATTATTATTTCCCTCTGACGGCTATTTCTTCTTAAACGTTTCCGTGTTAAACGTATTTCAGAGCATAAATGTCAAATGAAAGTTTTCACTTCATAAATTATTCGCAAGCCACATTGTGAACACATAAGAGCCGCAGCACTGGTTACAAATAGTGACTGTAAAACAGTGACTGTCATAAAGATGACATCACAATAGCGATTGTTTTAACACAACCGCGACCACATGAAAGCGATTGTAATGAAAGAGCGATCATCACAACAGCGACTTCACGCATAGCTATTCTTGCCCAACAGTTCACATAATGCAGTGGTTCCAAAACTTATTTTGGCCCAAGCACCCCTTTTCATAGTCAAAACTTGCCCACAGGCCCCAATTGAAAAAAACTACATAAATGCTTTGTACAAAAATTAAATTAAAATATTTTTTTTTAAATATTTCAAAGCACAACAAAAAACACATTTTTTATGAAGTATTTTTTTAAATTAAAACTTTTTCTTAAAATAAAATTTAGAACAATTAATGACTTGATTACCGTGATTAGATTTTATGAGTGTATTTACTTTCTAACAAATAAGAAGACCGGAAAGCTGTCATAAACGTCTGTACAATAACCCATAATGCAGAATATATTATTGAGATCTGATGGTGTAAACAGATTTTGTGGTATCCTACTTACAACATTTGTTTAAATTCCTAATTTGTGGATATTTCAATTATCTGCTCCTATGTTATTATGTATCCGTCTTTGTTAGAGAAACAAGTTTGTCCACGCGCAAAAAAGTTCAACTGTCAGTCGGGAATATCTAAGTGAAGTATACCTAAAATAAATTTTGAAAAAAATGAATAATTTCTTTTTAGAAAAAAAGACACAATTTTACGACGTAGAAACGAAAATGATCGAAACGTCCATTGGTAATTAAAATGTCCTGTGGTCGAACAGTCCGTGGTCGAGCTGACCGGTGTCGATCGTTTTGGGGTCGAAGTGTTCTACCAGCATCTACTGGTACCTTGACCTTGCCTCACATACAACTTTAATGGAATAATTTTATTTACTTTAGATTTATATTCCTATTTAACATTAAAGAAAAAAAAACACCCCTGCCCTTTCAACCGCCACCCCCCACTAATAAATCGACTATATCTATGTCCATCCTCTATGGAGCCTTCTGAAAAATGTATTTCACTGAAGTGCTGAAGTTATAGCAGTTATAATTTTATTTTTTTACAAAAATGTTAACAATAAAAAACCTTTACCTTACAAAGAGCCTCATCGGGCTTGGAAGACGTGGTCTGGCCAACGTTGCATTATACAATCATAATGAAACTTAATTAATTTTCAATAAAACAACGAAGTGTAAAAGTTTTCTTTAAGTAAAATTACATTGCAGTTTAAGAATTAGACTTCTATCAACGGATGGCCTCGACTCACTTAAATTATTTTAAAAAAATTTTTTCGTTTTAATTTTTTTTATTGCAACTTCTCTTTACATATATATAGTATGTTTCTCTAAGCTTTAAAATGTCTTGATATCAATTTACATATATATATTATGTTTCTCTAAGCTTTAAAATGTCTTGATATCAATTTAAGAAGCGAAAGAAAATCACGCAGTGTTAACTTTTTAATATCTACTCTTTGACAGCGTCTCTGTTTTGGAGTATGAAACTTGCTGTGATTACCTTGTCATGCACGATGGTACAGCCAACAATTCTTACCTCGCAACTGTTTCAACTGGAATCGTAAGGTCTACCAAAAATGAGATAACGGTTAGGTTTAAGAGCGACTCCTATGTAACTGCTACAGGATTTTTAGCTTCATACTACTTCAGTGGTACGTGAAACAAAAAAAAGTGGACTTAATGAATTGTTTTTAAAATTATGTATGTTTTAAATTGCAAATTGTGTTTAACAATATAGCAATTAAATTAATCTTACAGAACTTTAGAAAATAATAATAATGGGAGAGATTATTTAACTATAACACACAAAAATAGTGTATCCTACATTAGCAACAAAAGAAATTGTTGATGGTCCTGCAGTGCATTTTACATAAAACTGTTTGAATAACCGCTTGCGCAATGAAATTGGACAATAGTTGAAATTCCAAATAGACAAGTTAACAAAATGAATAAAAATGAAATGGGTATATTTGTTTTCTTTTGGTAATTAGAAAAGCCCAATGACTTGTCTCTTCCTTTATATCAACAAACAATCATCAAAAACATTGTTTCTTTTAAAATGAAACTCTTATATTTAATGTGGAATAATTATTAATAATATATTAAATTGGCCCCGAAAAGTATATTAATTAGACAGCATAACTGTCAATGGTTTGCTTAATAATATGTAACTCTCTTGTAGGCGTTCTCTCAATATTAATCTTGTACATAATAATCCTCTGAAGAATTGGTTCATTGAAACAAATTTAATATTTATTCTTTTTACATGACATATAATTTGAGGTTATACAACGTGGAATACACAGGCACACACATTCCATCCTTCCACCACGGAAATTCTCTGACAACGGATCCCCCAACCTTCTTAGCCAATGGGAACGACTATTTCTTCCCTCGCTTTCACTCCGGTGACCTCTCTGTCATACAATCACGCAAAACACCCGTGATTCGTCCGTGACATTCACCCTTCAAAAAAAATGTTTATGAAATACAACATTGTTGGTCTTAATAAAATCAAATTAATCTATATTCAAATATTTATCATCAATAAACATTAATTGCCTTACACACAAAATCTAGACATAAAAAATCAAGACAAAAAATCTGTAGGACTGTAACAGTCTACCTGTGCTGAAAAAAAATAAAATGAAATTTTAAACACATCTGTAATTTTGTGTAATTAAAATACTTTTCACAATCAATATTATTGAAATCAACTAATAATCCAGTGGAATTCAAACACTGTTCCTTGTCTATTGTTCAGCGAAGACAAATATTAATATTATTACAGTATCTGATTGTATCATTTAGGAATTCGCAGATTAATATTAATACAGTCTCTGGTTTTATCATTTAGGAATTCACAGAATTTCTTTTTAATACAGTCTCTGGTTTTATTATTGTGGAATTCACAAACTAATATTAATACAGTCTCTGGTTTTATTACTTAAGAAATAACAGAATGTCTTTATTTATTGTCACTCTACTTAATATGTCTGCAACCACATTATCCTCTCCCTTCACAGGTTTAATGTCAAATTTGTAGTCGGCTAATAGTATAGCCTAGTTCAAAAATAATCATTCTTCAGTTGACGAGTATGAATTCAAATCGTTGGGCTTTCAATGTTTCTTCGGACTGTTAAATGTTCAATAATTCAACAACCACGACCACGATTATGTCCATTAACAATATTAATTCCAGCATCTTGAATAAGTCGTTTAGCTTTTGAGATGTCATTTTTGCTTCCTGATTATTCAATAGAATTTCAACCAGATGAGTCACTGTCAGTAGAAAGCTTTATCTGAAAATCATTGTCTTTATCTATGTCTTTCATTCTGCTTAATACACAATTTTCTACCTTGATTACAATCTCTATATATGGAATTATAATTATATCTGTCTCTCCATGATTGTCTACTTTGATCATAATCTCTTTCTGGAATTATGATTATATTTTTCTTTCCATGCTTGTCTACCTTTGTTTTCAAAGTGATCTTGTCTTGATTTTTTTTCTGTTTTCTTTATTATAGGGCTGCCATTAGGTGACATCCTATTTGGTTGTTCTTTATTGTGGTAATACTGCTTTGCCATATGTCATGGCTTGTTACAGTACCAGCAAATAGTTTGTCTGTTGCCTTGGTTTGGCAGACTCTGGTTTCACATACCTTGTATTTTTTCTTGACTTTTAATTTGTATTGCTGCAAAGATATCTTGTCTCTTATCCATTTACACATTTGGATGAGAGTCTTTGAATGTGCGTAATGCATTTGTTAGCTCTGCTTGAGTACGAACTTTCTTATCAGTTAAATATGTGAATAGAGTTGGTGTTGCATTTTCTAAAAACCTGTCAATTAACACCATGTCTAGTATGGCTTTTGGATTGCTTGTATCTATTGCTGTCAGTTCCAGCCATTTTGTTAATTTAACTTGTGCTTCATGCACAATGATCTGTGGATCTTTGTCCATCTTGATTCTCATTTCATGAAATTCTTTTCTATAATCATTTTCTGACTTTCCGTAATGACATAGAAGTGCGTTTTTGACATTTTTATATATGCTTTTATCTTCTTTTGCTATACAGTTGTAAACTTCAAATGCTTCTCCAGTTAACTGAGTCATTAGTTGTGCTGGCCAATCTTCTTCATCATACCCTTTCATGGCCATTATGGATTCGAAATATTCCAGATACACATCCATTTTTTTCTTTCTGGCTATCACATTTTCTAACTTTGATAGTATCTTTTGGTGCTGATTTTCTATTTGTGTCATTACCAGGATTGTGGCCTCTACTCTCTAGCTTAATTTGTAGTTTCAAGTTGTCATTTTTAATTTGTTCAAGTTCTCTTATTGCAGCTCTTTCTTCTCTTTCAATAATTTGTCTTTGCCTCTCTTTTTCATCAGCAATTCTTTGATTTTCTTTTTCTTCAGCTTTTCTTTTTCTCATCATTCTTTGGTCTCTTTTTCTTCACTTTTTTTAGCTCTCTTTTCTCAGCAATTCTTTGCTTTTCTTTTTTCCAATTAGTCCGATCTCTTTAGCTATGACAGCGAATTCTTTGAAGTAATCCATGTTTTGTTATATGGAATAATATGAGTTAAGCAATTCGGTAAGGAATGTAGGTATATATTTATTAAGTTATAAGTCCTCCAAATGAAAAAAAAATATCATGATTTCAAAATGTTAAATCCAAATAAGTGACACGTCTTAACCATGAAATTTAATTTTGACAAGGTGAGACAACTAAGCATCCTCACACAGGATCTTGAAGTAAACTTTATATATACGCTCCCTCAGATTTAAAAATACATCCGATGGTCCCAAGTTTTTTCTATGAAATACATCACTTAGTTAAATTTTCAATTTTCGAGTAGTTTTTAAACAATTTAATCACTCCAAAATTGCAATTATCAAACTCTTCACAGAATGAATGGTTACGACTTTTCTAGTTCAAGGTTATGTTTACAAATATTTCCTGGAATCAACCAACATCAGTGAGCTTGTTGACCAATATACGTTCACCGTGTGTTACCATACACTAACAGTAGGCTTATACCTCGTGACCCAGATTCCGTGCATGTAGCTTGGAAATCAGGTCGCCATCTTGAAATAATCTTGTATCAAATATTTCATTGAACCACAAACATTTATTCACAGTTTCTTACGAACTTGAATATTCACAAATAATAATGGCTCACAATATTTCTTCTTTTAATGAATACTTTCCTTTTTGAAATACACAATACTTATTTATATACTTGTACTTTCCACGAAATCTCCTTTATCAAATTTCGTTTTTCTTCTGGACACCAATGTCAATAGTTTGCTTACTAATATGTAACTCTCTTGTAGGCGTTCTCTCAATACATAATCTTGTACACAATAATCATCTGAAGAATTGGTTTCAATGATACAAATTTAATATTTATACGTGGTACATGACATATAATTTGATGTTATACAACGTGGAATACACAGGCACACACATTCCGTCCTTCCAAAACAGAAATTCTCTGACAACTGATCCCCAACCTTCTTAGCCAATGGGAATGACTATTTCTTCCCGCGCTTTCATTCGCGTGACCTCTCCGTTATACAATCACGCAAAACACTCGTGATTCCCCCGTGACAATAACTAACACATCCATTATTAAAGAAAATCATCGGGTCCAATAACATCAGTTGTCTACATTGGGTAGCATCGAAACCATAAAGTAGCATTCTCATAAACTTTTCTTTATCTAATTTTGAAATGCATCTTTCTGAAATAAAGATTATCTAAAATGTTTATAGCATCAGAAAAAGTTTGTAATATTTCATTGAGTCTTCACGATATTTCTCCTATTAAAACAGATGTACCAGGGTGCGGACAGGTGCTCACTGCATCGTCAGGAATGATTGAAATTCCCGTATACCAGTCAGGATCATTCTACTCTTGTCACTGGACCATACAAACTGTGCAATTCCCACATGTTATTACATTAAGGTACCTGATGCAAACATTGTTTGTATTTAAGAAACAAAAATATTAAATTGCATCTTTTTCTCTCACCTTTGTATACACATTTGTTCAATTATTTTAATAATGTAATTTATAAATATAGTAATTATAGTTACTTGATTAAAAAGGCTTATAATCATCTTTTAACCACATATTGTATTTATGCTTTAAGTCATCATTTAGCCTCAAGGCGTGATCATGCTTTAAGTCAGCTTTTAGCCTAAAGGCGTGATCATGCTTTAAGTCATCCTTTAGCATCGAGGTGTGATCATGCTTTAAGTCAGCCTTTAGCCTCAAGCGTGATCATGCTTTAAGTCAGTCTTTAGCCTCAAGGCGTGATCATGATTTAATTCATTCTTTAGCCTCAAAACGTGATCATGCTTTAAGCCTCATCAAGTCTCAAGTTTTAACCCATAATTTTTGTCTCTGCCAATAGTATAATTTGTGACACCAAGTGTCTTATTCTCTTTTTACAACCTTTAATATATTCCATTTACTTATAAAAAATTATTAATTTCCTCTTGATTAGATATGGTGGTTCATAGGTTCATTAAGTTCTGAAGTTGTTTTTTTTGCGAAGTCGTCTGCAATATTACGTGGTCATGTCTTTATTTTGTTTATTTGTAAACAGGCCAGCTGCCAGTCCATTTCATGTTCAGGACATTTCTAAGGCAATCGTATGGTCTACACATTCTCTTGATGTTATCTGTTGCTCTTCCTGTTGTGTCGCCATACAGTTGGACTGATTTCACGTTTCTGTAAAGATTCCGACTTTGTTTTGCGGGGTCAGCTTCTTACAAACCCAAATTTTCTTTTAGTGACGTCATTTTTGACCTGTCCGTTTTCTGTGTCTTTGTGCCTGCAAGTTCTTGGGTTCGTTTGTTAAAGTAAATTATTCATTTATTGTTATATCTTTATAGTCTTCATGAATTTGAGGTTAACTGCAATGACGGCTATGTTGATGTTTACAACTCTTTACCACCACGAAAAAATAATCTATTGGGACGATACTGTGGGTCGTCGCCAGTACATCTGATCAGATCATACAGTGGCAGCATGTATATACAATTTTATACTGGTATAATAGATGTGCTGCCAAAATTTAACGGCTCTTACTGGGTACATTGTAAGTCGACTATTTATTTTAAAAAAAATTTAATTATGTTAATTCTGTGACTAAATATTTCTGTGATCCTAATTTTATGTTAATAAATAATTTAAGCTTTCGACGCCTATTGTAAAATGTCTCTCTTTGTCATTTTATTAGCGTGCCCAAACATGAAATTCGGCCCCGACTGCACTACGCCCTGTGTTTGTAATACTAGCAACACAGTCAAGTGCCATGACACCGACGGTAAATGTGACTGCAAGCCAGGGTGGACATCTGCAGACTGCACTACCCCCTGTGTTTGTAATACTAGCAACACAGTCAAGTGCCATGACACCGACGGTAAATGTGACTGCAAGCCTGGGTGGACATCTGCAGACTGCTCCGAGGACATTAACGAGTGTCTTCAGAATCCGTGTCCTGTGTCAACAACATGCCAAAATTCACCAGGACGATATGGTAGGTATCAGGTCTGAAAAATGGTTTACCATAATGTCTGAACAGTGGGAAGACATAGTGTCTGAATAATTGCTAGCATTTACTCTATAGATCAACGTAGCTTATGCGTAACGTACTGTCATTTATGTGGTTGTTAGGATATGAATGTTTATTAAGGCATTAAGACTTATGTGCATGCTACTATTTTTATGTAAGGGGCCGTCCATAAATGACGTCATGCGATTTTGGACTATTGATAACCCTCTCCCCCCCCCTCGTTACATTTCGTCACAAAAAAATATGAACACCCCCCTCCAATATGACGTCACAAATTATCTAATTGAAAATTAGCATGTAGCAAATTACTTTTTTGTCATTTATAAATGTATTTAGTGTAAGTCTGCACTTTAATATCTTAATACGTAAGAAGCCATTAAAACGTCATTAAATAAATTGAAAGCAATCAAATATTTAAGTGGAACTTTTATTTAAGGTAGCGCGTTTTGATGTGACGTCACATTTCTTAAACACCCCCTCCCCTTCGTCACCGATCGTCACAAATGCGTGACCATTTCCTAGGTGCGTGACGTTATTTTTGGACGGCCCCTAAGGCACTGTGAGACCAGTTCTTCACTTGGCCACAGCGCTATATAAATTATCAATTTATTATTATTACTATCTGTAATGTGTGAATAGCGGCTAGATGTCTGCCTGTTGTTATCAACAAGCTTATTAGCATTTAAGTGTATTTTTTGTCTTTGTGCTAAGTTTAAAATTTAAATATTAAATTATATCTACTATCGGGTAGGGCACAAGGGGTCGAACAATGTTTTTTCCCGTTGCTTAATTAAAGGTTTCTGGACATTGTGCTAGCCACACAATCCCCTTGCACTGAAAATCATAAATGCTGCTTCGCTTTCACCGTGGTCAAATTTTCTGAGAAAGGAACCTTACTTTACTATATGACAACACTCATCAGTTCTTATAAAATTTTCAAAAGACGTTATATTATAACTGTGAAAAAAATATTTTTAAAAAACCACACAAAAAAAAACTTCCTTGTATGTACTGCAACTTTCTTCACAGTAACATTATCATCATTATTAACTTTATGAATAAGTTACATTTTTTAAAAAAAAACACTGATTTTTAAAAATTTATTCACACTAAGTTTCTTGTAATTTCTCAGAAGTATCGTATATAGCCTAAAAGATAAAACATTCAAAACAATCTCATTTAAAAAATCTCCAGCTATTTAACTATTAATGTATAGATTGAAATAAATCAAAGTAATTCTTGTTTAAGACACAACCAGCGTAGGACGCAATAATCTTCTTTATAGATGGAGCGTCAGCAATGCATAAGATATAGGAATGCTTATTTCCTTACAGCTCAACAGAAATACAAGAATCACTTGAAACTATATGTTGGAGCTAATTTACTCATATAAGCTGTAGTTTAACGGTTGTTCCTATCTGGCCTTTGCCACCAATAACGGAATTAAAATAAATCTTTTATTTAAATTCTTGTTGTTAAAATACATCGCTATATTTGATAGCACAATTGACTGGTCACCACGAAATGATCCCATCTCCAATTTTTAAGCTCAAATTTCATAATTGTATTGTATAAAGGTCTTAAAGTTAAATTACGCTCACAAGTAAAATATAACTATGGGCAAGTACCCGGCCTTACCCGGGTTGAAAATAAGGTTTTCTGTAGAAGCAATAAAAGGGTACATTTAACTTAAAGCAATGCGATAGACAACATTTTAGGCATTTCCATTTGGGGTGTCTACAAAAAGATTTTCTTCTTTGCCAACTCTGGAGCAGGCCACATACAACTGTCCATGGAAAAAGCATGATGTCTGCAAGTCTATACCAGCAATCCCAAGAGACTGAGTGTAAATGTATATAATTTTTTACCTGTTAACATCGCCAAATGATGGTTAACAACCACCGAAAGTTTCATGCTTCTATCTACTCGGGAAATAGGATAATAATTTTATTTTTATTTTTTATACAGCTCATATAAGAAGAAAAAAAACTACATTTTATACCCCCGGCCCCCAGTATCTTATATATATGGAACAAAACCTGTTAAAGAACTTTTCTCATGTAATTGTATGTGTACCAAATTACAAGTTATTTGGTTGTCTGGATATTGAGTTATTAGGGAACAGACAACAGACAACAAATGCGTCTTATATGTATAACATTTCGGCCCCCGGCCCCCATTTTAGTGATAATTTTTCTTTCGACTGCTAGCATTGCGGGGGAGGGGGGGTAATTAACAACTTTCCAAAGTTTCATGTTTCTACCTACAAAGAAAGATGAGGGATTAGTGTTGATTCAGTTTTATTTAGAGCATATAAGGAAATAACGGTTTTGGGCCCCCGGCCACCTATGAGTGAAAATTGTTAAATTATTTTTCGCCAATTATCGTCATAAGAGTATATTCAACAAGTTCCCAAAGTTTCATGCTTTTACCTTCACGGGAAGTTGAAGAATTAGTGTTGAGTCAGTTTTAAATATAAGGAAAACAATTAAATTAGGGCCCCCGGCCTCCAGTAAGTGATAATTTTTTTTTAATTACCTTTTACCATCGCCAAATGATACTTAACAATCACCGAAAGTTTCATGCTTTTACTTACACGGGAAATAGGATAATTTTTATTTAAATTTTTTATCGAGCTAACATAAGGAAAAAAACTACATTTTGGGCCCTCGCCCCCAGTATCTTATTTATATGGAATAAGATTTGTTTAAGAACCTTTCTCATGTCATTATGTGTATGTGTACCAAATTTCACGCTATTTGGTTGTCTGGATCTTGAGTTATTAGGGAACAGACAGACAGACAGACAACAAATGCGTCTTCTCTATATATATAAGACGCATTTGTTGTCTGTCCGTCGTCTGTCTGTTCCCTTATAACTCAAGATCCAGACAACCAAATAACGTGAAATTTGGTACACGTACACAAAATTATACCGGAAAGGTTATTAAACAGGTTTCGTTCCATATATATAAGATACTGGGGGCTGGGGGCCCAAAATGTAGTTTTTCCCTATATGAGCTATATAAAATAAAAATTATTGAAAATTAAGACGTAAAAATATTAAACATTTTGGTGTCGAGATTAACAAGATGGCGTTTATTGCCATAAAATAATGTGATGTGACGTCATAGTTTGAGTTCATATTAATTTGTAAATAGGAAACAAAGTGAAAAGAGCAGTTATTATTTTAATTGTTAATATACCGCTGTGGGTGTGCGTTTAAGTATTTGTGTGCACATGTGTGAATCAGTGAGTGTGTGTGTTTTTTGTTGTGAACTAAATGTTATGAAATGGTTTATTTTATATGTCTGTTAATGTTGCGCCTCTAACAAGATTACGTATATATTTTTATAAAATTTGTTTGCAAATTACATATTTTTTTACTTTACACTGTTTCTTTTTTGTATATTCTATATGTATTTTATCCAGTCGTCCGATCAAGCTTTTTCCTTTTATCGGCGAGGGTAGGAGTCAATAATATCGTCCATCCCTGGGTGGCATAAACACTGTAGCTAAGCAACTGTGTTTATACTTTTTGCATAACTTAAACGAAACCAGCAGGGCACATTTTAAGCTCAAACATTGCGTTTCGAAATGTTTCTTTAAAACAAATAAACCCCATACAACAGAAAAATGAATTATATAAATTATCACTTACTGGGGGCGGGGCCAAAATGTATTTTTTTTCCGTATATTTAAAACTGACTCAAAACTAATTCTCCAACCTCCCGTGAGGGTAGAAGCATGAAACTTTTGGGAACTTGCCAAATACACTATTATGACGATAATTGGTGAAAAATAATGTAAACATTTCCACTCATGGGTGGCCGGGTGCCCCAAAACCGGTTTTTCCTTATATGGGCTATATAAAACTGAATCAACACCAATTCCTCATATTCCCGAGTAGGTAGAAGCATGAAAATTTGGAAAGTCGTTGAGTACCCTCCCGCAATGGTAACAGTCGAAAAAAGTATAAAGTTATCACTAACTGGGTAGGGGGGTGGGCGGGGGCCCAAACGTAGTTTTTTCTTAAATGAGCTATATAAATCAGGCTCATCATTAAATCTCCTATTTCCTGTGTAGGTAGAAGCATGAAACTTTGTGAAGTTGTTATATACCCTCCCAAAATGGTAACTGGCGAAACATTAATAAAAATTATCACTCACTGGGTGGTCAGAGGCCTGAATGTAGTTTTTTTTCATATATCAAACTGACTCATCAATAATTCTCCAAATTACCATGTAAGTAGAAGAATGAAACTTTTGGAAGATTTTGAGTACCCTCGCGCGATGGTAACATGCGAAAAAAATATATAAAATTATTACTCACTAGGGGGCCTTGGGCCAAAATGTAGGTATTTTCCTAATATGAGCTATATAAAACAGACTAATCATTAAATATCCAACTTCCCGTGTAAATAGGAGCATGAAACTTTGGGAAGTTGTTGAGTACTCTCCCGCAATGATAACATACGAAAAAAAAATATATAAAATCCAGGCAGATCAGGTCCGCCACAGAGTTCCCAGAGCAGCTGAAACAGCTGAGCAAAGAAACTCCAGGCATGTGCTGTTCCAGTGGTAAAGTCAAACTGCCCCCAATTCTAAAGCCACCAGAACCATTGTGCATTCTGTTGAATGGTGAAACTGCACAATCAAAGGACTTTGTGAAACTTATTAGACTATTCAATAATATGTTTGCCGTGACTTCCTTCAAGTCTAATGTTGTCGTGAATAACGGGTGGACACCAACATTCAAGGTCCAAGGCCAAGTGTACCACCATGCTGGACCTCTTCATCCAGTCAATGCTGTAGACAGCAAATATCTCCAGATTTACTTCTTGGGAGAAGATGAGCAAGTGCAAAGACGACTGGATTTGCTTGACAGTCCTGTTGACAGAAACATTGTCCTCAAACTGCAAAGAATGCTGCATCAGCATAACAGCTATGTGAGGTCATTTAAAATGGCTGCTGAGATTATGGATAACACTCAAGTGGACTACAAAATCAAAATTTCCGGCAAAGCACCATTAAAGGAACACAAAGGCAGATTCAATGCACCATCTGTTAGTGAAGTGGCATCATGATTGCTGGAGAGCTAGGTGATCGTAGAGACATTGTGCTGCATTCAAGAAGTTGCTCACAAATGCCACTTCAAAGGATTCAAGACACTCACAGGTCATATGATCCACTTCAGTATCCTCTGCTATTTGTTAGAGGAGAAGATGGCTATGATTTGAACATAAAAGATGTAAACAAGGCCACAAGCAATGACTACTATGCATATCGCATGATGCAAAGAGTCAACGAATTTAATACACTCCTCAGATGCCCGCGCCTTTTCCAGCAATACATAGTGGATATGTATGCTAAGGTTGAGAATGAGAGATTGCGTTTCATCAGACTCAACCAAACAAAACTTAGAGCTGAGGACTATGGTGTACTATTAGAGGCAGTAAGGAATGACAACAATGTGACTTCTGAAAATCTTGGCAAATTAGTGGTGCTGCCTTCATCCTTCAGTGGAGGGCCCCGTTACATGCATGAATATGCACAGGATGGAATGACCTATGTACGTCATAGAAACACAAGCATCAAGTAGATTTGCAATTATGTTACCAAGGGAAGTGATGCAGCCATGTTTACTGTTGCAAATGAAATGCCGAACAGGCTTGATGGGGTTACCAATTAATTATCAACAAGGACGATACATTAGTAGCAGTGAGGCAGTGTGGCGCCTGCTTAACTTTCCCATCCATCAAAGGTATCCAACAGTTGTTCACTTGGCAGTACATCTTGAAGGAGGCCAAGGAGTATACTATAAACCAGGACAGCCAACAGCACATTTGACAGACACTCCAACAAAGACTACATTAACAGCGTTTTTTGATCTCTGCAAAACAGATCCTCTTGCAAAAACATTGCTGTATTCTGAAGTGCCTAGACATTTTCGCTGGGATGCCAGTCAAAAGGTCTGGCAAATCCGAAAAAAGGTATACCTCTTGCAGACTTCCCGAGATATGTGACAGACAATGCCTTGGGAAGAGTGTACACTGTGCATCCTCACAACAGAGAAGCATTTCACATGCGCCTCCTGCTGCACCATATTCGGGGACCTATTTCATTTGAAGATCTCAAAACTGTTATTGTGAAAGATGAGGATGGTGACATCCTTGAAATTAAGCCATGCAGCACATACACTGTTAAATGTACCATTTTATAGCATGCAAGTAAACAGTTAGTTGTGTACGCTTCTACAGAAAACCTTATTTTAAACCCGGGAGAAGCCGGGTACTTGCCCCTAGTATATGGATAAAGAGACAAGGGCAAGTACCCGGCTTTGTTAGGGCTTAAAATAAGGTTTTCTGTAAAAACGTACAAAACGGTTTATTTGCATCCTATCGAGCTGATCAATTTTTTTCCGTATGTTATCATTGCTGGAGTGTACTGAACAACTTCCCAAAGTTTCATGCTCCTACGTACGCGGGAAATTGGAGATTTAATGATGAGTCTGATTTATTTAGCTCATATTAGGAAAAAAACTACATTTGGGCCCAAAGCCCCCTAGTGAATGACAATTATTATGCATGTTATCATTGCGGAAGGGTACTCAAAAACTTCCCAAAGTTTCATGCTTCTACTTACATGGTTAGTTAGAAATAAGTTATGAGTCAGTTATATATATGGAAAATAAAAACTACATTCAGGCTTCTGCCCCCCCCCCGAGAGTGATAATTTTAATATTTTTTTCGCAAGTTACCATTTTGGGAGGGTACATAAAAACTTCTTAAATTTTCATGCTTCTATCTGCACACGAAATGGGAGATTTAATGATGAGCCTAATTTATATAGATCATTTAAGAAAAAAAAACTACGTTTGGCAGTTAGTGATAATTTTATGTTTTTTCGAATGTTACCATTGCTGGAGGGTACTCAACAACTTTCCAAAGTTTTATGCTTCTACTTACACGGGAAATAGGGGAATTAGTGTTGATTCATTTTTATATAGCTCATATAAGGAAAAAAACGGTTTTAGGACACCCGGCCACCCATGAGTGGAAATTTTTACATTCTTTTTCATTCATTATCGTCATAAGAGTGTATTCTATCTGGCCTTTGCCACCAATAACGGAATTAAAATAAATCTTTTATTTAAATTCTTGTTGTTATAATACATCGCTATATTTGATAGCACAATTGCCTGGTCACCACGAAATGATCCCATCTCCAATTTTTAAGCTCAAATTTCATAATTGTATTGTATAAAGGTCTTAAAGTTAAATTACGCTCACATATATAATATAACTAGGGGCAAGTACCCGGATTTACCCGGGTTGAAAATAAGGTTTTCTGTAGAAGCGTACAAAACTGTTTATTGTGTGTATGTGTACCAAATTTCACGTTATTTGGTTGTCTGAATGTTGAGTTATTAGGGAACAGACAGACAGACAGACAGAAAACAAATGCGTCTTATATGTATAGAGATGTGTGTTTGTGTGTGCTCTCCTGTACACATGAGTGGGTGCACGCGTGCATGTTACTTTTATACTACCAGTTAGGATAAAGTCTAACCACACAGTAAAAATATTGCAGCCTGTGTCGTCTCCAGAACTGGTCCATCAGGAAACATTGGCTGCACTTACTATAAAAGTAATGAATACGGAATTGTTGACTATACGTGGACCATCACAGGAGAACCTAACACTGTTGTGTCTTTGAGGTAACTGGCTGTATGTCATTGTCCAGAGCTAACCTAAGGGATAAAAGACCACTTGATTTAAAATAGAGTCGTAAAACTATTTTGTAAGCTTCTTGTTAACCAGTGTGAAAGCTCTAGGAAGTCGATGATAGACAGATACATAAACATTTCCGTTTCAGTAAAGTTAGAATGGCTTGAAACACATACAAAAGACAATAAACATATTTATTTACTTTAAAAAAGTTTCCAATAATGCGTCGTTAGCAAAGACTGAAAATACATCAGCAATTGTGCGCACCTATCCTAAACCACACAAACATAGTCGTAAATAAAACAAAGAGATTTATGAAAGTAACTTTTGTATTACAAATCATAAGTAAGGTTTGAGTTTAATTGTGTCTAAATTAGACAATTAGGTAATAAAAAAAAAGATGTCAAATGTTCAACTTTAACTCTCTTGTTGACATGGTTTGCTCAGAGACATATTTTTTCCAACACTGAAAAATACTTAACTTTCAGAAACTGAGCATCAGGTTGACAGATCAATGTTAAAAATTTATCTATATATCAGCGGCGTAGCATTGGTATGTGCCGCCCGGGGCAGAACCCAAATTTGCTACGCCACTGCTAAATATACAATTCGCCAGAAATAATGACTAGTACAAGCACAAAACCACGTGAGCAAGCAAGCGTGACAAATGACCTTCACTAGGGTTTAGCAGTCACAGAAATCACAGTTTATGGTTGGCAAGCAAGTGTGGTGCGGGGGGGGGGTTGCGTTGTTCTTATTTCTTCGAGATGCTGTGTCCGTTCTTTCCCCCCTTTCTTTGCACTATTTATGAACAAGTCTGTGGTGTATGTTACACCGCGGGTCGCATCCAGTATAAAATTTTTGAAAGTTGTGGGCTTAAATTGTCTTTCAATTATCAAAGCATCGACGTTACAATTTCGCGGGTTATGAAACAGAAAAGTGCAACTCTCAATTTTCTCACTATCTGATTATCTCTATAAAATGTCTCTTTAAGTCAAAAATATTATTTGGTTGAAAATCGACGTTGTCATTGAAACAATGAAAATGAGAGAAGTTTTCTAAATCCTGTTTTGCTTCAAACAAAGACATCGTTCTCTTAAATGTTTTAATAATTCTGTAGATACCACAGACGAGTTTAGTATTTCCCTGAATATTCAAGTTCAATTAATTTATGTGGTATATTGTAAAGCATTGTAGAGTAACAAAAAATAACCATGTCCATTATCTGTGCTTCAACTGTCTGTAATCGTCTTTTTCCTTACATTTATTGACACTTTGAATCGACCTGCACGCAGCCTAATATGCTTAAATCAAAGCATTAATTTCGGTCACGTGTCATGAGTCCCCCCCCTCACCTCCCACAAGTCCTCAGTATACTGAAGATAGTAGTCTTTTGAAGTTTTTTCACGTCCATGTTATCACAAAGCATTACACATATTTAAATCAGTGTGCTCTTGTGACACTCATTCTGCCATCATATTTTTTTTATATTATAACATCATCTTCTAGCATTCTAAACACAATTTTACATTTTTTGTTCTACTACGATCGTGTTCTATACTTTTTTTTAAAGCCTATTCGAGTAACGTCAGCAAGAAAATGAACTGACCATGGGGGCCGGTTTGTGTCCACGGGCCATAGTTTGGTGATCCTTCCTCATTCTTAAATTTCATTTCTATCCATATTTAAATGCTTGATATTTTCTGCTGTACATATGTTGTTTGTTAACGTAAAAAGGAAATTTAGCTTGCCATCCCAAGCGGGTGCAGTAATTGGGTGCGTCATTTTCGGTGGATTTAAAGGAATGTTTGTTACTTCTTACATACTTATTTTGTCTGTATTCCTAATTTCATTTATTATGATGCGTTATAAAATATTAATCGTCTAAATGAGATAATTATCACATTTGTACAATTTACATTTCAGATTATCATATTTGCAGTTCTCTAGCTCTTGGTGGTGCGCAAACCAATTATACATTTACGATGGTGATAAAAGAAACAGTAGACTAATAGGTCGATACTGTGGTCATGGCATGCCCAAAACTGATTCGAACAACGGGCAATGTCTTACACATGACTTTAACAAATTCTTATGATGATAGTAATTGCTTTACTGGGGACTATTCGGTACATGGTATGTAACGTTTTACTTTCTTTTTCTTAAATTTAATTGAAATTTTTTAATTTTTTAAAATATTTTTTGTATGTTTCTATTTTTTGCAAGATTCAAAATTCTTTTTTGATATTTGTGAAGTAATTATTCTATGGAATGTGTGTATTAATTAAAATAAAAAAGTTTAATGTTTAAATAAAGTCCAAGCGTAAATTCGTGAATTAAATATCAACAGTCTGGAGATCAAAGTTTCCATCAAAATAGAAAATGTAGATTAACATGTTGTTTTTTTTTCTTCCTTTAGGCTTCATTTTGTATTTCATATGTATATATTTTAGGACCTTTCACCCGAAAACTATTTTGTTTATTTCTGAAATACAAATGAGCCTCTGATTTTCGCAGGTTGTCTACCCATTTACATTCGGACCTTCGTGCACAAGGCCTTGTCTTTGTCAAAGAGAACGAACTGATTTCTGTGACAACATTTACGGCTTTTGTTCCTGCAAGCCCGGATGGACAGGTCGCCATTGTTCCAGAGACGTCAACGAATGTCGGTACGCTGCCCAACACAACTGCCCTGTGAACTCAGTGTGTAGGAACATTCCAGGGTCATACGAATGCCAGTGTTTGTTCGGATATAACTTGTCTGGAGGCAAGTGTGTTAGTAAGTGGCTGTTTGTCATATTTATATATGCGTAAATTTAATGTCCTCAATGTGAATAGTTGATTTTTCAAAGTAAATAGTTTATTTTTAAAAGTAAGTTCAAAGCTCTAACCCATTGTAGCCTTAATACCAGAAAGAACTTTGGAATTAACAAATCAACCAAGAGTTAAATTTTCACATTAAAATAAATACAGGGCGCTGTTTATTGTGTTTAGGGGCCGTCCATAAATGACGTCACGTGAATTTGGCCGATTTTTAACCCCCCTATCCCCCTCGTCCTAAAAACTTAGACTCAAATATTATGTCACAAAGCTTTGATCCCTCCCCCCTCTAAAAGCCATATTTTATAATTGAAAATTAGCATGCTTCAAATCACTTTTTTTGTCATTTAACTATGCATTTATTGTAAGATTACACTCTAATATCGTAACATGAGTGAAAACATTGAAACGCCATTAATTTTAACTTTAATTTAAAGTAGCCCGTTTTGATGTGACGTCATATTTCTTAAACACCCTCCCTGACCCCATTTCCAGTCCATGACGGACTATGGGGCAAGTGATGTAGCGTTCACAAGTTTTTAGCCAGCCCTAATGAGCAGGGGAATGTGTGGCCAGCACAATGCCCCAGGGGCCTTGTTAGTACCTGGACTCGAACCCGCAACTCGGGATCTGCCTCGGATCGACAGTCCAGTGCGCTACCACTTAGTTTATTCGCAATGTTAAAGATGTTTCTTTTTAATGCTAAATTATAAATTGTCTAACTTTTTGTGCTACACTCCTGTGATATACGAGTCTCTACATTATATATCAGTATCATTCATAATATTAATACCTTTTAACCTTAATTCAAAACACATCATTTAAAACTATACGCATGAGCGTGTGCGTAATCGTGTGCATGTGTGTGAAAGTATAAATTATATATTCTTTTATTGTTAAAATCTCTGGCTGTTATCGATTAATTTAAATTTTATCGTTGACTTTTGAAAATTTAACGATTAATTTATCTTTAATTTCGATTAAAGCCAAAAAAAAGAAATTTAAGACGTCATTAAACTGAACATTTCAAGGGAAGTAACAAAAACAAAACTTTTTCACCATCTTCGACTTTGCCATCCGCAGTTAGCTTAAAAACAGAATTGTTGCTCAACTTTCCAGTTATATATTTAAATTTAACTGCGCTGTTACTGTCAGTCATTTTTTAGTCGACGTCTGCCGATCCACATAAGTTAATAAAATAAATTATAGTATTACGCGGGAGTTTGTACGTTATTTACTAATTATTAATAATTACTTATTTATTCAAAAAATGTTTTTAAAAAAAATATTATAAATATTATCTTTAATTTTAATCGAATTTTTATCGATTAAAATAATTTTATCGATAAAAATTTTTAACGAATAACCGAGCAGTTAATCGTTAATTTCCATAGCCCTATTAAAAACATTAATAATTACAGTTCCTGGGGATACTTTTTTCATTTAAATTTTTTATATAAAACTTTTTTTGTATGTTAGTTTAAAAGTATATTTCCTTACAATGGTTAAAGGATTCGGATATTTTTTAATGATGCTCTACCAAATTTAGAAAGTGATAAAATACGTGGTGTGAGAATTTTGAATTTTTTTTATTCAGTCAAAATACAGCATTTAACAAAAACAACATATTTAAAGGTTGCTGTGATTTGTGAGGATAACATGCAGGGAACACTATATTTGACTATACGGAGTCGGTTATTAATGGTAGATGACGTTTGCCGCTAACGATAAATACTACTAGTAAATTAGCGAACGGTGCTTAAAAACTATCGTATATTGAACACATTCTCGTTAGTGACGCGGCGACAGGTCTGTAACGTACATATACTAAATGGTTTGCTTGTCTAGGGAAGGAAATATAGAATAGGCGTCAGATGTTCAGAGAGAGAGAGAGAGAGAGAGAGAGAGGAGAGAGAGAGAGAGAGAGAGAGAGAGAGAGATAGAGAGAGAGAGATAGAGAGAGAGAGAGAGAGAGAGAGATTACTTGAACTAGCCCTTAACCCGTCGTTGGGTCGTTGGGGCACCATCGTGACCTGCACACTATCTCACGCCATTTGTCCCGGTCCTGTGCTGCCTTTTGAGAGCCGCTGAATGACAGGCCGGTTCACTCTTTGATATCGTCTTCCCATGTCTCCATTTGTCTGCCTCTTTTCCTTCCTCCCTGGACTGTGCCTTGCGTTATGGTCTTTGCTAGACCTCCAGATCTTGTCACGTGTCCGTACCATCGTAGTTTCCTCTTCTTAATTAAGGTCCTCGTAGGGGCCAATGACAGTACTTATTGTGTTGCGGACCGCTAAGTCTGTGATGTGAGAGAGATTAAGCATACAGTTAATACATTGTCTTAAAGCTGTCAGAAAGTAATATGCGGTATCAATGATTTCAGATTGTGGTGGTCAACTATATACCCCAACAGGACTGATCATGTCTCCGCAATACCCCAGGAGTTATCCAAATAATGCAATCTGCGAATGGATCATAAACGCCGCCGAAAGTGAGATTATAGATATAAGGTAAGAAATATTTTAATTTTCAGGCATGAATTATCCCCCCCCCCTAAAAAAAATAATAAAAAAAAATTGATCTATTTTAAATTTGGAGTGCGTTGAATAATTATTACATGTGCCATGTTTCGTCACTTGCACAAAAAAAGGAAGCTGTCAGCTTTTAAGACATATAAATGTGACATGATTTTAACAGCAATGTTGTATTATTTTTTAGTTAAGACTAGAAGACCCTTCGTGCGTTGCAACGATCTCAGTACAAATGAATAAATTTAAATAAACCAATGAGTGGAATTTTTTTTTAAAATTCTGCCAGAAACCTTCCCGGAAGTGTGCAACAAAAGTCAAAGTTTCATAGCAAACGGAAAAATACATTAATAATTAAATAGCTTACAAAAGAATAAAAGATATTTTGGGCCTGGTCCAAAACATGAAGAATAATTATAAAAATTTAAGGGCCATTATACTCAAGCTATATTTCTCAATATCGTGTAAAATTGAAGAGGGAGTACAATTATTAAAGTGCAGTAAAAGACATTTGGGCTCCTAAGTTTCGAGGGAATGACATTAGGAATTCAGTGCCCTATAGAAATTTAATATAGGCTCTTAAATTTTTATATACTAAGTTAGGTCAAAATACAGTTATTTTCTCATGCGCTAACGCTGAAACTAATGGCTCTATAACTAATATAGGGGGAAAACTGACATTAAGGGGGCCACCGGGCCCAATCGGTGCAAGATGTCAATTTAAAAAATCTCTTCATTTTAAATCAGTTTCATAATGGATATATTTCTCAAGGTCTTTAAAAAGTGAATAGGAAAAACATATACGAAAAACGACATTTGAGGCCCTCGGCCCCGAAGAAATTGACATTAGAAGTTCAGTGCCCTTAAGTATTTTAAAATGGGCTTACACGTTTTTGCATACAAAGTTTGGTTAAGATCCATTCATTTAGATCCAATCTAATTTGTATATAGCTCATATAAGCAAAACGACATTAAGGGCCCCAGGGCCCATTCAGGACAAGATATGAAGTTCAAAACACCTCTTTATTTCAATATGGATGATAATGGATACATCTATCATTATTTTTCAAGATCGCTAATAATTGAAGGGGGAATATAATCTTAAATGTTTAAGAAAAAAGCCATTTTGGGCCCCCAAGCCTGAAGGAATGATTATTAGGATTTCACTTCCCAATAGTATTTTAATATCGGCTGTCAAGTTTTTATATACAAAGTTTAGTTAAAATCCATCAATTAACACAGTAGCTAACGCTTAAAATAATTTTTATAGCTCATATAAGGAAAATATGACATTATGGGCTCCTGGCGCCCCATGAGTGTTTTGAGCTCAGTTCCCAATAGTAATTTAATATAGTCTCTTAAGTTTATATATACAAAGTTTTATCAAAATCCATTTATGTTATCATTATCTAACGATAAACTAATTTTATATAGCTAATATAAAGAAACAATACATTTATATAGCTAATATAAAGAAACAATACATTTATATAGCTAATATTAAGAAACAATACATTTATATAGCTAATATAAAGAAACAATACATTTATATAGCTAATATAAAGAAACAATACATTTATATAGCTAATATAAAGAAACAATACATTTATATAGCTAATATAAAGAAACAATACATTTATATAGCTAATATAAAGAAACAATACATTTATATAGCTAATATAAAGAAACAATACATTTATATAGCTAATATAAAGAAACAATACATTTATATAGCTAATATAAAGAAACAATACATTTATATAGCTAATATAAAGAAACAATACATTTATATAGCTAATATAAAGAAACAATACATTTATATAGCTAATATAAAGAAACAATACATTTATATAGCTAATATAAAGAAACAATACATTTATATAGCTAATATAAAGAAACAATACATTTATATAGCTAATATAAAGAAACAATACATTTATATAGCTAATATAAAGAAACAATACATTTATATAGCTAATATAAAGAAACAATACATTTATATAGCTAATATAAAGAAACAATACATTTATATAGCTAATATAAAGAAACAATACATTTATATAGCTAATATAAAGAAACAATACATTTATATAGCTAATATAAAGAAACAATACATTTATATAGCTAATATAAAGAAACAATACATTTATATAGCTAATATAAAGAAACAATACATTTATATAGCTAATATAAAGAAACAATACATTTATATAGCTAATATAAAGAAACAATACATTTATATAGCTAATATAAAGAAACAATACATTTATATAGCTAATATAAAGAAACAATACATTTATATAGCTAATATAAAGAAACAATACATTTATATAGCTAATATAAAGAAACAATACATTTATATAGCTAATATAAAGAAACAATACATTAAGGGCCGCGGGGCCCATTCTGATCAAGAGATTCATTTCAAAAACCTCTTCATTTAAATTCAGATTCATCATGGATAGTTTCTCAAGATCGTTAAAAAACTGAATGGGAAATAATATCTTAAAGAAAACCAAAAAGACATCTGGGGCCCCCCGGTCCATTCGGTGTATTATGTACATTTTAAAATTATGTTCATTTTAGTTCAAGTTCATCTAGGATATATTTCTCAAGATCGTTAAGAATAGAATGGGAAATAACATCTTAAAATATATGAAAAAAAGACGTTAGGGGCCCCCGGAGAAATAAACAGTAAAAGTTCAGTGCCGTTTAGTTTTTTTAATTTGGGCTACCAAGTATTTGTATACAAATTTTTGGTTAAAATCCATCCATTTACTCCGTAGCTAACGCATAAACTAACTTTTATATATCTCACATTAGCAAAAAAACGATATCTAGGGGCCCCGGGCCCAATTCAATGTAAAAGATTATTCTTTAAACCTATTTTCATTTCAATCAATTTCATAATGCATACATTTATTTATATTTCTGAAGATCTTAAAAAATTGAATGGTAAATAAAATATACAACGTTTAGTAAAAAAAGACTTTGGGGCACCCAATCCCCGAGAGAAAGGACATTAGGAGTTCAGTGCGCCATAGTAATATCTATATAGACTTTTAAAGTTTTTATATACAAAGATTGTTAAAAAAGAATGGGAAATAATATTTTAAAAATATTTTTAAAAAGACATTTTGGGCCCCCAGCCCCGAAAAAATAAACATTATATGCTGAGTGCTCTTTGTGATTTGAATATGGGCTTCCAAGGTTTTGTATACAAAATTTGGTTAAGATCCATTCATTTATTCAGTAGCTAGCGCATTAAACTAATTTTTATATAGCTCATATAAGAAAAAATGGACATTTAGGGCCCCATGGCCCATTTAGTGCGAGATAAAAAGTTATTAAAACCAATTTATTTCAATCAATTTTATAATGGATATATTTATCTATATTTTCAAAAATCTTTAATAATTAAATGGGGAATAAACATTGTAAACGTTTATGAAAAAAGACATTTTGGGCCCCCAGCCACGAAGAAATGGACATTAGGAAAATAGTGCCCTTATAGCATTTCAATATCCGCTACTAGTTGTTATATACAAAGTTTGATTAAGAACCATCAATTTACACAATAGCTAAGGCTTAAACTAATTTTTATATAGGTCATATAAGAAAAAATCCCCATAATTGGGCCCCCGGCGCCCCATGAGTGTTAAATTTTAAAAAGTACCCTATTTACACCCCGGGAGCGTACTCAAAAGTCTCCAAAATTTTCATGGTGATCGGCTGAATGGTTTAGTCAGCTATAACAGACATGCATACATACTTTGATTTGTATATATTGTAGAGAACCGCGTACGGGTGATTGGGACAGGTTACCCAGGGGACAGGTCTACGGCTATCTCACAGTGATTGTATTTCAACTTTGGGGGCAAGACAGTGGAATAACCCAAAGTGTCACTGAGATGTACAGGATGGCGGAAATTCACAAGGGGTGGGGGAGTTGTCCTATGAGTGACCCAGGGTCTAAGTTGGGGTAGAAACAAATATTGTATTTCAGCGACCTAAATAACTTAGTGGGAAAGTTTGTAGATTAGCATAAACTAAGTAACTTTTAACCAATCAGAAACTCGTTGGAGACGCGTATGGGGCCAGCCAAGAATGTTAGGGTTAAATGCAGGGTAAGCAAGTGGACAATATAAGGGCAGGGAAATGATAGACCGGGGAGTCGAGACCAGGGAGCCACAAGTACGAAGCCAGGGTGGCGAGATAGGAGGCCAGGGAGCTAGTGTGCCGTTTTAGTTGGAGTCGGGGTTACACGAGGACGCAGTACGGATAGAGAGACTGAGGACTAGGAACGTAGTGACGGCCAGATGAGAAGTGATGTACGCAAATAAAAGAACTGTCTTGGTTAGTGGCGTGTTGGACTTATTGCTTTGAACGAGAGTAGAAGAAGTAGACAAAGACACTTAAGGCAGATCTTCTACAATATATAGATTATGCCATTAAAGAAAATAAAAGTTCAATCTGCCCGACTAACGGATATTCATTAAAGTAAGATCCTAATTAGAAGCATAATTAGCGTCTTCCTATTGTAGCCTAATATTATATTTTCCAAGCTTGAGATTACTCTTTTAAAGCTTTTGCTAACACCTGGGCAACCTGCTCCCCCTGCTGAGGAGTGCCATACAACATTGTCTGAGCGTAGGACTCACTCGCCGCCCTTACCTCTAACGCTGTGCACCAAGTCAACAGGTGCACCAAGTCAACAGGTGCACCAATGTCACAGAGGCTAGGCTGTAATGCCGAAAGTTTGAGACTCTGTTGTGAAGTATTAGTTTGTGGGTAAATGCTCCGTTGTCATTAGAGTCACCGAACTTTGGTGTTTGCTACTTAATTTCCAACACTGGTCAGCTCGACTTGGATTGGGCATGATGCAAATACCCCGATGGCAATGTTGTTGCTAGACCATTCCTGATATAAATTTTTCCTAAAGTGGTCGGCCAGCCAGGTCTTTACTCCAAGATAAATGACAGGGATTTAGTTTTCCATTTGTTTACCTGTGAGGTAAAATACTCCTTGCTTCATAATGTCATGTAAGATACTGTAAATTTGAAGGCGAAATTTCAACATTTCTAAATTCTGTAACTGCCAAAACTTCACATGAATTTCTAAATAAACAAAACTTTTCTCAAGTGTTTTTCTACATAACATTGCAAAATATTCGCTTTGTTCGCCAAATATTTCCTCACTCGTTTTTGGACTGGAAGGTTCCATTAAAATGGTAAGTTCTCCACATGAAATTTAAGTAAATGTCATGTCTTACCTAGTCGATTAGTTTCTCTGTGTGTTGCCTCTGTGAAGCATCTTTTAGCATTCAATTTCAGTTGGAGCACAATGTTTTAATGAACTGTTTTAACGAGATTTGACATTGAGATTTATGTCTTTGAGTTGTTCTTGAATTCCTGTATACTTTCCAACCATGTTCTTATACCACTTCAGTCAGTCCCTATACTTCAGTCCAAAAGAATTAGTATCAGAAGACTTTTGATTTATATGAAGTTTGAAGTTTCAGCATTACAAAAGTTTTATTTTGACCTTTGATTTAACTTTAATTTATTAAACCTTTATTTAACGTTTTTCATTTTTGGAAAATAATTAATATGGAGGAATTTGACACCTCAAGGAAAGTGCTCCCCTGATCATTCGATTGGCTTATGTTTGAAAATGATAATATACATTAACTTTTGCTTCTACAAAAGGAGCGGCTGTCAAATTTAAGGAATTAATTAATTAACCTGAAGATCGCTGTCACGCCTCATGCTACCTAAACCTCTTCTTTTTTCAGTGCAATGGCATTATTTTCAGAAGAGTTTGTAATAGTTTATATCCAATATGGAGTTTGAAATTCGGGAGTTGAGTCGTTCACATATTTGTGAAAAGTTCTTTATTTCTTGCTTTAATTTTTTATTTGATTTTTTTCTTTTCAAAAAGCAACACATTCTTTTAAAATTGTAATTCCTTGAAGTTAATTAAAGACGAGGAATTCGCCGCACGTAACAAAGTGCCACCCAGCATTTTTCCCCTTGGCCCCCCGCTCGCTACGTCACTGTTTGTCTGTCTGCATGCGTTTTGCAAATACATCGTATGAAATTTATTAAACGAATAAACATTTAAACAGTTCAATTATATTTAGCAGAAGTAAATATATCAGCAATTAAAAAAAAACAATTGATGAAATTAAAACCCTTAAAGTCTGTATAACACAGCTTTTTATTTTTGATATTTATCATTTTGTACCAAACAATTTAACATGAGTACTCAAACTTTTGCATATTAAAAGTCTTTATAAATTTTCAGCAATGACGTACATATATAAAAATGAAAGAAGTGAAATTATGATTCAATAATGTTGCCTAAGCCTAAGTCAAGAAGTGCTCATTACTGGAGGGTACTTTCTTGTCAATTTGGAGTACGCGATTAATGCTATACTTTTCAGTTTGTAACCAATACCTTTCATGCATATCTATTTTAATTATTATTACTATAACCTTTTTGCACCATTATGGCAT